>JAUTXW010000556.1:1702500-2271963 GCA_030620095.1 Kuschelorhynchus macadamiae | reverse complement strand
AAGGGGCTCAGTTAACTCTATTTACTCTTTCAATTTACATTCATTTCATGTAAAACTATTATCGAAAGTGTATACAGGATGATCCGTTTGCCTTGGTACACTACTTTATTTTTTTGACAAGTATATGAAAATTAAACTTCAGACGTTTTATAAGAATACTACTCCTTTTTGTTTTATTTTATTTCTATTTATATGTTGTCATTCAGCGTGGTTGTCCTAATTAGATATATTATGTAATTTATTTAGATAATATGAATTTTTATTTTTTGAACAGCGGTATGTTGAATAATCTGCTGGAGAATGCAAATGGGACAAGTTAATTTTTAGCTAAAATTTAGTTTAAAATTATTTAGTTCTCAAATTAAATCTAATAAAATATTTAAGAAGTATTACAAAATTAAATAGTTTAAGATGCAGAATTATTGTTGAAGTATTCTTTTATATTTAGTAAATCACTAATATCTTTATCTGTGAATTGGTTAATATGGTTGTTCTATAAAACGTTCAACAATATTTCTAACTGGAAAAAAAACGTAATATGAGTGCTACTTAAAAGGAAGTTTAAATCTAATTATCAAGAATTTTAAATTCCGTTGGCACCGTGTACCATCTAGTGGAACAGACAGCTAGACAAAGTTGCTTTTGCATCAAGCCTAATAATTATAGAACAGCAAATAGACTCTAGTACTAGATCTTCATTTGAACTAGATTGTAAATCTATAAGTTATGATAATAAATTCAATGAATGTGCACAAAACTCTATTCATGTGGAATCCAGTAATAAGAAAGCTGATAACATAGATATAGAAAACTGTTTTTAAAAAATAACGTCTTTGTTGATACCCAAGAGTTTTTTATTTTACTTTGAAACTTAGATGTTTTATTTGTGACTCTCTGGTTAAGGCATTTATTATTATCGTAAAATATCATTTCCTATGATGTCCCATAGAATATAATAATAATATAATATATAATGTTTTATAAGATACCTCTTCGGAACCCAGTAAAACAAAAATATCTTATTAGTGGTTTATTATTGTGGTATTTATTCCCTATTATATATATTCCTCTATCTGGGACTACGTGCCCGTAAAGAAAACCAGGCGATGTGGTATTGCTAGGTCTAAAATGACTTCTACAAACAAACATTAGCACTTTATACTATATAATTTTACAAGTTATCATACAAAGCAAAAATTATAAGCTGTATGATATAAACATAAAATGCTCTATATCGATATGCATTTTAATGCGCTCATGCGCACACATCACTATGTAAATTTCAAGATTACAGATGTATTCTTAAATTCATGGTATGTTATTATGCAAGGCTTGATGTAAATGACCTCAATTTATTTTCAGTGTAGCTAGCTGTGTAGCTAAAATGTAAATTGAAACTAAACGTGTCTGAAGGGTTGTTGATAAATGAACTTTCTAATTAAATACATGTGCATTGTCTTTAGTTTAAACTATTTAATTAGTTACGTTTTATAAGCAATAAAATTCGATCTAGTGTAAGCTTGCGGTTTAAAGTTCATAAAAAAGTTGGAGACCACTTACATCGACCATGAGAGGTAAACTAAATAAAATTTTAAAATTACCATTTTTTTTGGAATTAAACTAATACTGCTTAAAATAGGACAAAAAGTAACATGAATAGTTAATTGTATAGATGTTATTGGTTTGATAAAATTACAGGAAGTGAAAAATGAACTTCACATATGTATTAAAGGTGAGCCAATGAAAACTTTACATCTCGATTTTCTGCCTTTAAAATGAAAATCTGGAAAAACGCTCGGACTCGTCGATTTTTGATTTAAGGAGAACTATTTCTCAGCTCTTCTCATGCCTGTAACGTTAACCCCTAGTTGGGGGAGAAAAATACACGAAATTTGAATAGAGAGAGGAGTCGTGCCATACCTCCTTTTAGAGGTGTCATCGAGTTATTTATGACCCTATAATTTCGCCTTATTATATTTAACCACAACGAAATGACAGCTTATTAAAATATCTCAAAGATTTCATACAAATGAGATTTGGTTTTTTGGGTTTTTGTAAAAAAATCGGAGAACTTTGGGACCCGTTTGATTTCTGATTCTTTTTCATCTCCGTAACTTCAACTCCTTAATGAAAGGAAGCACAGCCCCCTGATTTTGAATAAGGGTGAAGGGTGTTGCGATACCTCATTTTGAAGATCTTATCGAATACTATCTGACCCTAATTTCGCGTCAAAATGTTCATCGATAACGAAATAAAAGCTAAAATAGTGAAAGAGGCCATGTGGAATTTACCTCGACGGATTATTTTTATCAGACTGGCATTTGAGAAGTATTTTGTCAAAACAAATTGTGTATTGAAGGCACCATGTGTTAGATATACTTGAGTTCATCGCAAATTTTTAAGAACGTAGTAGAATTAGAATGGCGAATACCGTAGAGGAAAGGGTGGAAAGAGTCAAAGCAAGGGAAGTGGCTGCTTTAATCATGTAGCAATGAATCTGATCCCTAGTACTAGGAAATTGTACGGCGTATCTGATGTATCACGCACCACAATCAGGAGAGTCTTTAAACAACATAAGTTTCATCCTTTTAAGGTACGGTTGGTTCAGGAATTGAACGAGGTTGATGCACATTATTCTTGCTGTGATGTTGGTGTAACGTGAATCACAAATGAATCAAAGTTAAGGAATACTAACAGCGTTTTTCTTTCATAAAAAATTGATTTAAAGATCGTATTAGAACTAATTTAAATACATCCTACAAACAAGGCGTGTCATCTAAGGACACCAAATTACAAAACAAAAATCTCCAAAATATCACTAATCGTTTGGCATGTTAATTACTTCAGTGACATTGACGAGAAGGGTTTGTCGAATTTTGATAAATAATTCCTGGTGTGCTCGAAAACAATTAACATGTTACGTTTGTCGTTGCACAAAAACATATATGCTAAAACCGCGAGTCCAAAAAAAATTTAATTTTTGGCGTACGAACTGAACTCAATAAGGCGAAAATTACAAAAAGCATAGCGGTAGATATTCCTTTAGAGAAAGGTAGATTCTTTTAGTTAATTTTAAGAACAAAAAATTTGGAATCAACAATTAATTATATAATAAATTTAAACCGATTGTTACATTCCTGATTTTGATATCTGTATCGCCCAAAATAATACCTTTTTTTATAAAACATAACAAAGCCGATGCCTGTACCTATTTCAAACGCCTTTGTAAAACGTAATAGAGCCTCCGGTTATCTAAATCAAATCCGAAAAGCAAAAGCCAACAACAGTCGCACACCCTTGATTTTCACATCCAGCAAAATATCAGAGAATTAATAATTGCGGATTCCAAAACCCATCCTGGAACCGAATCAGCCATGCATAAATCCGACACTGTGTATTTCCGCTGTATCGGGGAATTTAGCACGAGCTTGACAGCATAATTCAAGGCTTTTCGCGCTAAATGTTATAAAATGAGAATCATTCCAGATGGCTTTATTAAATTAATTATATTAATATTTTTTAAATCATATTCACCCCTTAATACTTTAATAATATGTGCTTGAAATTAATTGATATCTGCCTCCATCTTTTTAAAATGTGTCCGCTTAAGCTTAGTTAGCTCCGCAAACTAAAAAGTAAGGACTCTTAAAGTGTTTTTAACAACACAGTTTTAAATTAATGAAGTATAGTACATAATATACAAACTTTGTAGAGAGCAAATAGCAAATAGAGAGTTCAATTATGCATATTTTAGAAAATTATATTACACTTAATAAATAAAAAATCAATTTGCAGCAGGTAAGAAAATAATAATAATAGTCTGTAATCTATAATAATTTATAGGGAAAAAAAAATTGGCTCTATTATTTATGATTCTCGAGATAAGAGAATACAGCACCTTATTGTAGACACGCTTCAGATAAAAATATGCTGTTTTTCACTTTGCTTATAGAAAAGAAAAGTTTCAATAATAGAGAAGTTACGGTTACTTCGTAACATAAAACTAAATCCAAATAGAATAAATTCTATAAAACTGCATTCACATAGATCGATTGTGTACTAGCTTCTTCGATCGACTAAAAATAAATGAAATTATGTAGACAATATTTTAAGTCACTAATTGTATTCAATCCGTCACATGGAATCACATGCTTGGGCTTGTTCGATCGCCCGTGATTGATGCAATTTGTTTTAATTTTATTCGGTTGTAGACGATCGAAGACGCTTTTACATACACGGTCGACCTGTGTAACTGCAGCCTAAAGCATGCATTTTTACTCGACAGCACTTGGTTTCACGCGACTGTTCACTATTGAAGAAGATCTCGTGTGACTGCCACATAAAACAAGTTCTCCCCATATGGCATTTTTTGTAACACATATGCTAAAAGTCATATTTTATAAAGGTGTAGATAAAGTTGAATTAGTCTATCTAGTTAGTTATTATAGTGTAACGAACATAAAAAAATAATGCAAGTCTCGTTCTATGTTTGTTATTAAAACTAGGTCTCTTTGAAAAAGATGAACAATTTCTTTCATAGTCATAATGTTAATGGAAAATCTAAAATAAAAAAACGCAAAACCAAATCACAATAGGATTAAAGAAATTTCTAGATAGTAAGTTGACATTAAAATCAGAATTTCCATCTGAGATGTCAAAGTCGGTAAATTAAGCTTTACTCAAGAGAGGTTTTATGGGCCGGGGGGTAATTTGGTTTTGTTAATTATTTGATTTTTTACACCTCGACCGATTTTGACTATTTTTAATATACAGATAGATTTTGGCGCTCTGATCACGAAGTCAAATTTATTCGGTCGCATTTCGTTTTTGAGTTATTCATACACATCCTAAACTTTCCTTTTTTTGCTTTATTTTTTTTATGAAAATTAACTGGTTTATGAAACCACTACAAATAATTATAAAATATTAAAAAAAATTATAAATATTCTTTTATGTGACATCAAGAAAAACCGTAGTGATTGATACAAATTAATTATGAACTTACATAGGGCACCTGGTTAGCCCCATGTTATGATATGTAAAAGGCAAACGACATTGAAGTGCATCTCTGGCGGAAGACATCAGGCGAGAGGTCAAAAAAAGTATGAAGTATGGTAGTTTTTGAGGGTTTTCATTTTTTTAGATTTTAGGCAAATAAAGGGTTTCTTGTCATCTTTAATAATTGTTTATAGTAGTTTCAAACAGAACCAATCCATTTTCATTAAAGGGAAGAAAGATAAAGGACATAGCAACCAAGAAAGAGGAAATTGGGCTTAGAAGGTCCATGAATTTTAAAAATGAATAACTAGCTCATAATGAGAAGTAACCAAATAAATTTAAATTCGGAATCGTGGCCAGAGTGTCAAAAACTACCTGTATACCAAAAATCATTAAAATCGGATTTTATTTACAATATTCCCTGGCAATGACTTCCACAAAGCGCTATTAACTTAATTTGTATGTAGCGATTTGGTAACCAGAATGTTATTTTAATTATAATTTATCTTCGTTTTTTAAAATAAAAGGTAATTCCGAGGAAAGTTCTTTAAAAGCGCTTGGCCTTTTTTCTTGTCAAAATACCGGGGTATTCCTCAAAACGAAATCTTCATTTTATTAAGGATAATAAAAATAATTTACCTTACAAAGAAAGCGATACTTTACTAAGTACGGTTTTTCCGGCTTAGTAGGGGAAGTACGTATCTTCCGCACAAGCTCAGAAAGGCGCTACTTTTGCGTTCGGGAAGTGGACCGGACTGTTGTCGAAAAACATTTTTTTGGTGACAATCTACCCAAATGCAATGTATTTCAATTTGTATGCGTGGCTTGTTTAATGCCAGAGACCGATGCCAAAATGTCAACTTGACGTGGACGTATTTTTATTTGTAGATGGTGGCGAACCTTACGGTTAAACAGGGATCTATGGTAGTTATATTTGTCACGAAACGTCAATTGCATTAATTTCACTAATATTTTAGTTCAAATTGCGATATATCCGACAAAATTCATAAAGTTTTAAAAATTAGTGCAAATAATAAGGACACCATCAGTATTAATAAACCGAAAAGTTTCCACCCCTAACATAGGTGCTTCATCTCTTACAGCACAGTTTTTACCCGAATTTTCGCTTTTTTAAATTATCCACGAAATGGTACATTTTACGCTAAAAATATTTATATACAAAATTATTCTCCAGTAAATTTTCATCAAAAAAGGTTCTTAGACCATTTCTCCTAAAATGAACAGTAAGTTGGTAAATGAATTTTCGTTCGTTTTTATACAGTTTGTACTATATTAAGATATTTGTGATAGCGTTATTTGAGATTTTCGTAAATAGCATCAACAAATTAGTGTGTCATATGTGAAAAGACACCAACAGGTGATACTGTAGTTGTTGAAAAAGAACTTGAAAACCTAATTGCTGGAAGCAAAGCTTAGCAAGATGAAAAGCAAAGTGCATCATAAAGTGTGGAGACGTGAATACATAAAGAAGAGGAACATTTCAAAAATTTTTAAGACAAAAAAGAAAGTATGTTTACTTTTAGCATTTTTTAGGGACCCTGTATAAGACATTCACGATTAGACACACATTGTATTGACATCGGATTTATGTATGTATCCCAAATCTCAGTCAACTACAATAACGGGAACAGTTTCAAAAGTTACTTGCAACATTTGATCCAAGATACTAACTAACTAACTAAGATACAAGTGAAGTTAAATAAAAGTTTTTATTAAATACCTGAAATTTAAAAAAGTAGCAGATATCTTGTATTTAAGTAGGGCACACATATCTATCAAATAAATTTTAAATTTAAATATTTCAAAAATGACTGTAAAACCGCAAGGAGTATATTATACAAAATATGTCTAGAACTTTTCGTAGAATCTAAGAAATACGATAAAAGCCATACCTTGCAATTTAAAATAAGCGAGGTAATCTTTTATACTATATCTTTTTTACTCGATGTTCCGTTGTTTCGCTGATATTAATAATGAATAACGCATAAAAATCTTAAATAAAAACTTTCATACATTTTATTAAAGAAAAAGTTTTTAGGACTGTACTCATATTTGGCTAATAGCTGAAATATTTGTGAGGGTAATCCAACAAATACAAAATTTTGATTTAAAGACGTATAGTGGTGCTTTACGCTATTCTCAGACAATCATTATAGCTATAACTAATTAAAAAAAAAACACTATTATTAAGGCGTTTAAAAAATCAATATTAAAAAACTACTTATAGAACTGACTGAATTTGTATTCAAAATGCAAATTTTGTATAAAAATCATGTGTGATCTAGAAATAAAATTTTGGTGCAGAGCCATTGAGGCGGCACAAAGTGGAGGTTTAATGAAAGATTTAAAATATTAGTATTAAAAAAACTACTTATTCAATTGATTAAAATTTTAAACAATAATCGAGCGTGAAACAAGGATGATATGCTAAACTTTTAGTGCCAATCCTATATTACGTCAAAACAAAATAAGGGCCTAATTTCTATAGCCTATTTAATTTGAAAAAAGTTAGAACGGGAGCTTTCACGGCTTTGGTCAATTAAGAGACCATGGTTCTTGAAATTAGACCGTGTCAAATTGGAATTACTATTCGACTTTTCGCCTTCAATTACTAGAATTACTAGTCCACGAGATCTGAACACTGAATCCCTCCGCAGCTGCAAAAACAGACCTTAAATGAAAATGCAGATATTCTGGTACTTCCAGAAGATAAGGGCAACGTCTCAGTCGTCATGAACAGAACGGAATTCGTGGAAAAGGTAACTCAACCTTTAGGAAGCAACACCTATAAGGTTATGTAGGCAGACCCTACAAGCAGAAAAGAAAGACGCATCACCAATTTGATTAACGCACCAAGATCCCGATGTTTCCTTTCCCAAAAGGCAATGCATCACTTTGACCGATCGTCAGTGCAATAAACTCCCCACATACCAACTAGGTAAATATCTTTCAAATTATCCTAATACATTTACTGGAACAACAGATTCTTTAAACTCTGCACATTTTGTGAAAAACCTTAAAACAATCCAGAATCACTCTACACAAATGTTTCTGTTAACGACTCAATTTCCATTATATCAGACATATTAGGCTATAATAATCTTGATAATAAACCTAGAGCAAGCTGGTCTAACATCTTCTTACTTCATTTTTGAAGGAACTGTTTATCAACAAACTTCAGGAGCAGCTAAGGGATCTCCTCTGTCACCTGTGTTAGCGAACATATTTATAGAGGCATTTGAAGACATTGCTTAACATCCGCTTTACTAAAACCGAAACACTGGTTCAGATATATAGATGGCACTTTTGTTGTTTGGCCTCATGGACAGCATAATGTCCTCATATTTTTGGACCTCGTTAATCAAAACTATAATATTAAATCCACAATGGAAATTTAATCTATTGGAACGATTGCCTTTCTAGATGTATGTGATCAAAGGACGGAATTGGTATATTAGGACATTCTGTGTACAGAAAATCGATTCATACAAATGTATAGTTAAATGCAAATTCTCACCACCATCCAGCATAAAAAAAAATCGTTATTAACTCGTTAGTATTTAAAGCCATTTCGATTTTTGATCAAGATTCTCTAATAAACTGAAGCTCTGAGAGGGAATGGCCTCTGCACTAAAGATATTAAGCCTTCAATTAAAAAATATAGTAATCCGACTCCGCGAAAGGAGAATGATAAGGCGCCACCGATAGGTGACACTACAGACAAAATAGGACGATTACTTTGGCGGTCCAACAACAACGTTCAATCTTCAATACATAAACAAAAGAAGTATATAAAATCAAGTCACAGTTCAGCGAGAACAAGTCGGGTATAAAAGCCCGCCTCTCTCCGAGCACATTCAGTGTTCAGATCTTGTGGAGTAAAGATCCCTGAAGATGTCTCGTGTAATCGAAAGCAAAACGTCGGATACTAATTCCAATTTGTCACGGTCTAATCCCAAGAACAATGGTAACTTAAAGTTGTGGAAAATAAAAAATATATATCTTTAATTGAAAAGAAATAAAAAATGGAATACTAGAGAATTGAAGCACTAGTTTTAGTTAAATGGGTATGCTAAGCGAATGAATGTGTGTATTTATGTATGCTTATTAGATCTAGATTTAAAGCTCTGGAAAAGAAAAATGTATATTCATTCCAATCTAAATGATGGCTTTATATATGAGTGAATGAACAGATGGATGAGCCTAAATTTTTATTTGCGCAATCGCCTTTCCATATACTCAAGAATTTACTTTCAGATTGACAAACGCAACAAAAAATTTCGCAAAATCGTTAGACATACATACAAAATAAATTTATAATAAACAAACACACAAAGATAACACACGTTACATGCATATATTTATTTGTCAATAACTTTATGACATTATATTAATTACAAAAATATATTACTTTTCCTAATAAAACGAAAATATTAATAAATACTTTGGAAAAAAAGTTAAGTTTTATTAACAGAACCTTCCTGATAATAAAACTATCCCTTTGTCAAGAAAAGTGAACTATATTATAATTTATATCCTTTTTTTATAAACCTGCGCTTCCCTAATCCAGGACCAACCTACAGTGTGTTTTAGTCTTCTAGTACGCTTTCGAAGATAGGGTCTCAAATGTAAATTGATGTTTGATCATCGGTTGTCTTGGCATCTAACCATGTGCCTAGCAAATCGCTACCTCAGCCTAGCGAATACTTTGTCAGCATCCTTCATTTTCATCATGCTTATATCATGCTTATATATATCTTTTCGGGGGTGGTATTCTATAGATAGCAACGTTTATTTAGTGACCAATCCCAAGCCTCTGAATAATTTATAATCTACATAAAAATCAACAACTTTTTGATCGCCCAAAGCTTAAAAATTATTATTAGGGATTTAGGTTAATATTTTTTCCCAAATTGAATAAATTTTTCACGAGAAAAAAGCCGACCGAAACGTTAACGAATTTAAGTGGCTAATTTTCAGCGAGAAATTCAAAATCACGACCCTCCGCTGCGTTCTTTGTTATTTTTTCACGGCCTGCTTTGCATTGAAGTGTAATTCTAATTATAAAAATTGCTAAAATGGTGAAAATTGGCTTAATTTTAGCGCGTAGACCGAAAAAAGCTAAAATAATTTTAATAAATTTAAATTTTTTCATACTAAACCAAATACGGCTAACGAAAATATCCAAAGATAAATAAATACATTGATATATTATTTTTAATAATATTGTTATTAATTTCTGAATTTTATTATTTTTCTTCCCGGTGTCCACTTTTGTCGAAACTAGAAATTCTACTTTTTGTTTAAATGTATAACATTAGTAGGAAGTACTGCAAGAACAAAACAAAGAATAATTTTAGATACGTCCGTTTTCGAATGTGAAATATTTCAAAAGACGTTTTTTGAACAAAACATGCTCACCAGATGTCACTTTTAATATCCCTCACTATCGTTTTAAAAAGACCGTTAAAAATGAGGGTTGGGTTTTTTTTTCTAAATACAGTTTTTGTACTTTCATTATATTTTAATGGCCTATGAAAAAGACTAATGTGGCATTTTAATCCTAAAAAAATAACATTTTAATTTTTTCTCTACAAAGTAGCAGAAGT
Organism: Kuschelorhynchus macadamiae; assembly: GCA_030620095.1. Taxonomy (NCBI): domain Eukaryota; kingdom Metazoa; phylum Arthropoda; class Insecta; order Coleoptera; family Curculionidae; genus Kuschelorhynchus; species Kuschelorhynchus macadamiae. The sequence goes on along the minus strand of JAUTXW010000556.1, from coordinate 2,261,335 downwards.
ACAACCCAATGCAATAAAATATTTAAAAGATATAAGTAGTTTTTGTTATTAATAATATTACATGATAATTAATGATTACACATTTCTACTTCATCTATTGGAAAATGTAACTGTGCACCATATTTTAGCCACAGATGCACAATGTCGTTTTTGTCACTGATCGTTGCATTTTTATTTTTAATTGAACGGCTCCTAGAAAAATTGTAACATTAATATAATTAACACTCTCGACTGCGACTTTCATTGTTCAACCAATAAGGCATTTTTCATATTATTTTACAGTAAGTCCTTAAAGCCCTCTCAAAACTGGTATTGTAGTATATTCAACACACTCATATTCTATAAAATTCAACCGATGTAGCGCAGAATGCTTTGCAACATCCTATTATAAATTCTTATAGGCTTACTAACTATGCTAGTTTTTGGTATACATGAAGTTTAGTGCTTTAAACTGAAACCTCAAATATTATAAACAATCTTAAAAGTACATACAACACTTACTATTGACAGCAAATTTTTTTTTCTAAAACAAGCAAATATTGTTATACTATAAGACTGTGAAAACTTACTCATTCTAGATTAGGTGCATATCCTTGCATAAAACTCGATGTAAAACCTAAGAGCATATCAGTGTTACTCTAAAACAATGGTTTTTGTACAAAACGAAGACGCTTGTTTCAAGGTTTACCGTCGTTCTTTGTATTTGGATAAAATTCCAGCTCTTTAGCTAGTCTTATGAGGCATATGTTGATGACGACCCACAATGGTCTGTCATACTGCAGAAGTCATGTGACTCATGTGCAATAGCAAAATCGACAATTTAAATTTACTCAAAATTAGATATCCTCTTAGGTGAATTTATTTTGAAAAATAAAACCTTAATAGCAAGGCCTATTCAGAAGCGTACCTACACACCTGTCTTCATTTTAATTTAGAATAATGTTATAAAATACTTTGCTTAGATAAATGATTTAAAAATGCGCTTTTTCGAAACAGTGTTGATGTATCTATTACAGCCAATTTGTTTTATTAATAATATAATTTGAAATTAAAAAATAAGTTAAACTTCCTTTAGTAGTTCTATGAGCAGAATTGCAACGGTACTGTAAGAGTATCGAAAATTGCATAAATAATATAGTATTTCAAAATGTTTTAAATTAATGACTTTATTGATGTCAACAAGAGGTCTAGGTGTTGTTAAAATGACGAATTAAAAAGGACTTCATCCGACGTTAATAAGACCTTCATTTTCTAGCCAACTTAGATACAAAACATAAAATGCACGCCTTGTGAACGATAGCTAGTTACACCATAGCAGTTCCATGGGTTATCATTACTTTATCTCCGGTTTTATTAATGGTTTTATTATTAGTTCAATAAGTAAGTTCAATTCATAAAGTTTTGAAAATTGGTAGGTATGTTGGAGATAGCATAAGGATTATTAAACCGAAAAATTCCCACCCCTAAATAGTGTGCTTCATCCCCCAGGACGCCCTTGCGACCACCATTTTGAGTTTCTGTAGATTATTTCACCAACAGTATGATTTTCGACTAAAATACCTATACACATCTTTATAAAATTCTCTTTCAAAAACATATTAACACTTTTTTTCCTAAATAAGGGTTGGTACCAACTAACACTATCTACAGTACTTTAAAGTTTAATGTTTAACGCTAAAAATAGCAGTAGGCATGCACTAAACTCCATTTAAGATTTTAATATGCCTACCGCTTCCACCCCCTCCCCATATAAAAAGGGCGAGTACTTGTTTCCACACCACTCCAGAGGTAAATTACTTCGCGCGTTTTTTTTAAGTGGTATCCCCTGTAGGCCTAATCCACCAATTATCAAATGTTATTTATAAATCTTCGTCGTCTTCCGCAGATTCAACATGCAAGCATGCTTGTCGTTGGCAATGATAACACATTGTAGAGCAACGCAAGCCTGTTCTTCTCCAACTACACATGTATATCGAACATCCTCAAATATTATAGAGGCCGCTGCTTCTACAAATTTCATTCGCTTGTTCTTTTCATTTGTTGTGCTATCCTTGTGCAGACGATCAATAAAGACGTGAATTAAAACTGGTACCACGGAAACAAACAATTGTTCCCGGTTTTCTTATACTAGGAAATATCGCCTTGTTATTTGCGATATCTGTGTTTCCTCGGCTAAATTATCTTCCATGAATTTCATCCATTCATTAAGAGTAAACTGGCATTCAACAGAGTCGTTGATAAAATTGCACAATTTTCAAAAGCGGTCGTTACATTTTCCTCTTTGGACCCCCTCTTACTTTCTTTAGTTGAATAGAATAGAATAGCGCGCTTTTGCGGCGACTAAACAAAAAGACACTTTCAATTCTTTTGGTAACCATTTCAGCCCACTTATCTTTTCGCAACGCAACTTTATTTAAAAGACTAGATTTCTAACACTTAATGAGCGAACTAGATAAAATGTATCACTTCTACCTTTGGCAATTTTTTTCTGTTCTGTCACATCACAAGAATTTCTGTAAAATGGGCACAAAGTGATAAAATTGAATTGTTCACGTTTTTGTGACAGTCGTAAAGTACTTTCTTTTTTTCTATTCAAAAATCTTGAAAGGTTCATCTTACTCACCTCTGCACAGTTTATGAAGCTCAACTAATCCGGCATTTACAATTTTTTTTGTACTTCTCGTCTTGCCGAGCTTTGTTTACAGCAATTAAGTTTTTTAAATCCTTCTTTAACAACTACAGTATCACCTATTAGTGTCTTTCCACATATGATACGCTTATATGATTACTTGTTGTGCCATGATGAAAATCGCAAATAATACTATCATAAATGTCTTAATAGAGTATAAACTAGGTAAAAACGCACAAAAAAATCGTCTAATAATACGCGACAAAATACATACAGCCAAACAATAACGTATGAATTTTCAATCGCTACTCAATGAGTAACAAATACCAATATTTACAGGCAATCGCCATCTGCAACGGAATACCCGTAACGGGGAAGACCTGTGGAATGTTGTGCTATATAACAACAGCTTGGTAAATACGCAGCGAATTATATGACCGCGCGCCTCATTTCCCAACGTACTATTTATTTTAGGAGAAATGGTCTAAGAACTTTTTTGTAGAGAATTTCCTAGAAATTGCACCATTTTGTGGATATTCTAGAAAAAGAGAAAATTGGGGTGAAAACTGTGTTGTAAGGAATGAAACACACAAAATAGGAGTGGAAACTTTTCGGTTTATTAGTATTTATGGGTCCTGATTATTTTTACCAATTTTCAAATCTTTATGAATTTTCTCGGATATATCGCAATTTGAACCATAATATTACTGAATTATATGGAGTCTATTAAAACCAAAGTTTAACGTTACACTTTTACAGTAACAAAATAGTGATATATGTACAAGTGTAGTTATTATGATTTTGCTATAGCGCTATATTTATATTTTTTTTATTCGCCAAGATGTCAGGAACTTACTTAATTTTGAGTTATCTTAATTTTATGACTTAACATATTATTTTTTATTATTCCTAATTTTCCATTATTATTCATAGTAATTACTTAATTTGTAAACAAATGACAACTTGATGTATTGTATACATGTATTTTAATTCAATTTTACAGATGCTGAAGGTCTGGTTGTTTGAATTTTTTTATACTTACTTTATAGAAAGACATATAACAATATACAGTTTATTAACACTTATGATTTTCCCATTATCTTACGTTAATATATTTTATTCAAAACAAATCTATTATAAACAACATAGTTGGGCTTGAGCTGCTTTGTTACAAACCAAACCAGGTATTTCCACATATATCCATTGTAGCCAGGTAAAGCTAAGTAAAAAATGGGAAATATTTTAAACAAAACTAAATTTGTTTAATACGTTATTGCCTTTTAAAATTACATTCAATTCATTTAATGACTTGACTTTTGATAACATATGATTATTGTTTAATTTCGTTTTACAAATTGGGTTAAGTTTAAATGACAATTGAAGCAGTTTGACGTTTTACTGCGGCGAGTGCAACGAGTCAGGTTTTACCATTATCTTACTTTTGCTTGTTTCATTTATGTCTAAAGGGCCAAACTAATCCGCCCGACTACAGTCTAGGTGTTTTCTATTAAATACCCAAATTTTAAAAGTTGTAATTATTAAGGGCGGGGCTTACGAAAAGATTTTTAAGGAGAATTTCAAAAATATTTAACTTATGAACTATTCAACAGGATTCAAAATAAATATTTTAAAAATTGATATTAAGATTATGGAAATATTCGTTTTCTAAATTTACTGTATTCTGAGTTGTCTATCTTTTTAAAGAGTTTTATTATTTTTGTCAATTAATAAGGGGGAAAGAGACAAAATATAAGAACGTTAAGATCAAGTTTTGCCAGAGCACTTCTAACATGTTAGTTTTCTTTGTTAAATTCCTACCTTTTTTAAATACTCTTTTTTTTTGGTAAACCTCTTGCTGTAAATCGTTTTGGAATCAGCTCAAGCTATTAAGTTGTGACTGTGGCCGTGAAAAGTCACTTACGGCTGATCCTGCTCAAAAGTTAAAATTTTTGTCTTAAGCAGTGATCAAATACCGGCCAGCTCAACGGCCATTTTGGTTCACAACTTTGAATTTGAGTTCACATTGATTCACATTTTTAAATATACTTTTATCTATATTTCACCTTAAGGTTTAAGTCTAAACTTTGAATGTCAATCTAGAACTTTCATTTTCATTTTTTTTTGTCAAGAAATTTTGATAAAATAATCAATGCCTGTTTGTGGATCTGGCTTTTAAGTTTTTCTTTGAGACGCCAAAAAAACTGGAGCAGTAATCATCTTGCCGAACGGTGATACAAACAAGAGGCGCCCTTTTTTTACCTGAAGAGGTTTTTGATGTCTGCCTCCAGTATGCAGCCCAAGAACCAGACCCAAACCTAAAGGCATCAAATCCCGCTTACCTGCTACCTGGTGAGAAATACAAGTAAAATTTATATGTCTATATTTAGTACCTTTTATTTAAAATTTTCATATTTCTAATCTGAATTTACAATTTAAATACTTTTAAATATTTGACATTCATTTTCCAGTTTTTTTTTTAAATAAAAGGAAACTTAAATTTATATTTTCTTTTAATCTTTGTTTTGGTTTTATGAACACACGAGTCATTTAAATAATAAGAATGAAGAAAGATAGATTCTTTTCTTAACGTGTATTGGCGCCCTCTATATTTTTTTTTACCTTCCTCCTTCCTACACTCTTGAATGGGATTGAAAACTGTGAACTCCCCCAAGCTAAAACCACCGTACAAGCTAGCCTACGGGTCGTAAGTGCAAACTCTTTTAAATTATATTTATGTAATGTATATCTTTATAGATTAACCTTTCGAGCAAATCTAAATTGAAAGAAAAGAAATTGAATCTTTTGGGCAGTACTTATAAACATTAAAATCAGAATAATCAGATGCTTGATTTTCGACACTCATCTATGTTATCCACAGGGACAGGTTTAGCGAATAAACATCTCATACTGCCGCACGGAGATGAAATGAAACAAATAAAACCATTGACAGCAGTTATCAATATTTTCAAACCGCTTCTATTTAAAAAGATGATGCTTAAAGTACAAAAGATTACTGGCCTCCAGCTGTGGAAAGTCGCCTGAACAAATTGATTGAAGGCGTAAAAAAGGAATCAAATTTCCTATAGACAATAAAGTTCGCACCTATCTATATTAAACGTACTATCTCGATGAATATACAACTTCAATATTTTCCAATTTTACGTTTCGTGTCAATATAGCTATTCTAAAACAGTTTCATAAAATTTTAGAATGAGATCTAGCTACGTAGCCTGCCAGCACAGACAATTTTTAGTTTTATTAGAAAAACGCCATAAAATATTTATGCTCTAGTGTAGCCTTTTGTTGGAATGATAGTAAAATTTTTGCAGAAGATGAATTTTACTGGGAAGAAGAATTTAATTGAAATATAAAGTTATTAGACTGTGGTTTATAGATTACTTTAGACAATAAAATATTGAAACTTGGAAAAGATTAATTCTTAAATGTTTATTTTTACTTCCTTCGTAAAAGAGAAGTATTGTGATTGTGAAAAAATCACCCTCCGAGATTGTTTCAAGTCTTTCAGTTTCAGGGTCTCTAGGTGCCGAAAAACATCTTTTCTCAATTCCGTCCGTCTGCCTGTCTGTGCGTCTTTTTGCGGCATAACTAAAACACTACTTATCCGATTGACCTGGTAACATTTTGGTAAAAATCCATTGTGGCGAAACAAAATGGCGGCCCAATGAATTGTTAAAAAAATTATTATTAAAAACTTCTTATCCAATTTATCTGAAATTTTACACAAAATTCACGTGTTACATTGAAATAAACTGGTATAATTTTGGTACGAACCCAAGATGGCGGGATGAAATGGCGGCTTAATAAAATATTTAAAAATGCATCCTAAAAAAACTAGTTAATAGATTGATTATAGATAAATATAATTATGATAATAGAATAAAATTGTGGTACTAATTCAATATAGCGAAACAAAATGGTGGCCAAACAAAATGTTTGTAATCGTAAAAAATAACCCTCTTAGGTTTTACATATGTTCACGCTTTGCGTCCCTAGGTGTCAAAAAATTATGTTTTATCAAATCCATCGGTCCGTCTGTCAGTCTATCTGACTGTCTGTTCGCGGCATAGCTTAAAAACTGCTTACCAGATTAGCTTCAAATTTTAGTCAAAAATTAAGGGTCATATGGGGATGACCAGGTAATATTTTGGTAAAAATCTAACGTGCCGGAACAAGACGACGGCCTAATGAAACGTAAGAAATTATTGCTAAAAAAACTAATTATACAATTTATCTCAAATTTTGCACAAAAATCAAATATTACATAAGAATTAACGGGTATCTTTTTGGTACGAATCAAACAATGGCGGCCTAAAAAAAATTAAAAAATCAGCTGAAAAAAACAATTTATTAAATTAATTTCAAATTTTTCTAGCATTAAGTGATATAGAGATAAATTGGTAAAGTTGTGGTACGAATTGAATATGGCGAAACAAAATGGCGAACAAAAATTTTCAAAGAATCAACATAATAAAATCTTAGTCGATTGGCCTTAAAATATGCAGAAAAATTATATGTGACAATGGGATAAATTGATACGAATTCAATATAACTTACATGACGTAACAAAATGGCGGGGTATGACTACGTAAACAACTACTTATTGAATTTATTTTAAATTATGCCCAAAAATCAAGTGCGGCATACGTAGAAACAGTTAAAATACTAGTAGGAATCAAATATGATGGAACAAAATGGCGCCTAATAAAAATCTTTGAAAGAACAGTATAATATGTATTACTAAATGACTATGTACTGAATAAAGGGAAATTATCATAACGAGTGAAGTTCCAGTTAAAGGAAATTTACCGTTTTTTTTCTTAGAATGTTGTCCCTAGTATTCTTTAAGCCAATGATTTTGTTTAGAGTGAGAACTTTATTTGGTAGCAGAATAATTTTTCCTCCCAAAATGTTCAGCAAAATTCAAAAGCATGACCCTTTATTTTACGTTTTGCTTTTATACCCTGATTTGCATCGAAGGGTATTTCTTTTTTTAATTTTATGTTTCTTAAGGTTCGTGTTCAATGTGAACTTCTGATAGTAATATTAAAATATTAATAACATATACGTTAAAATAGCTTTTGAAACTTTCAGATAAATGAGTTTTATTTTGTATAAACAAGTATGGTTGTGTTATAGTTGTAACACAATTTCATTTATTGCTAGGTTGTGGTCTCATAGATTAAAAGTCTATAAGTTGTGAACTAACAAAGTTGACGTAGTCTTAAAATTCGCGCAATTAAAGCCCATTCTTGTTAGGTTATTGTTTGTAGAGATTGTAGCCCCGGTTTTATAATTGTAACCTGAACTTTATTCCTCTAACCAGCTCTAACGAAACGCGAAGTGGTTGTACTCAATCACAAAGGACCAGGCACACAATGTGATGAAGTTTTTCCTAAGTGGAATTTAATAAAAATTATGTGTTGTGGATTTGGTACTAAACTCGGAAATATGTACCTATTTTTATGTTTAGTTTAGCTGACAGGGAGCATCAAATATAAAGGGTGGAGCACTACATTCCCGTCGGTCTCTAAACAGCTAAATCGTAATTTCGTTTTAAATATAACTTGGATAGTATATGAGGCATGGATATTTTAAAACAATTTTGAGAGGCACAGGGTGCATTGAAAATACGAATCAGATTAAAAATATGTTTTTAAAATGGAATAGCCTGTACTTATTTTATTTCACATTTGAATTATCCGTTAGAATCTAGTCTATCTTTATGAAATGTTACGTATATATTAGTTATAGTGTTTCCGAAATACTTTAATTTTTTTGAAAATATCGTTTTTCTTTAAGTGAATGATATGCAAAATATTCAAGTGAACAATAAACTTATTAGGTATTAAGGTCTGCTGTCATTCATTATTATACGGGGTGTACAGAAATTAATGATATAATTTTCCTAAATTCAATCATTAATAAAAAAGTACTTATCCAATGTATGTCAAATTTTGCACAAAATTCAAAATTTTGGTACGGATCCAAGATGGGGGCTTAATAAAATATTTACAAATTAAGCCTGAAAAAACACAAATAATTGTGGTTTAGAGAAGAACTAGTGAAATTGTTGTACTAATTCAAAATGGCGGCCAAATAAAATATTTGCAACCGTGAAAAAAATCATTATCTCAGGTTTGACATATTTTAAGGTTTTAGCGTCCCTAGATGCAAAAAAATGTTTTTATCAATTCCGTTGGTTTGCCTGGATGTTTGTCATTTCGCTGCATAGCCTAAAAACTACTTATCAGATTGACTTCAAATTTTAGTCAAAAATTAAATGTCATATAAGGATGACCTGGTAAAATTTTGGTAAAAATCCAATATCGCAAAATAAAATGGCGGCCTAGTGAAATGTTAAAAAAAAATGTTTATTAAAAAACTACTTACCAAATTTATTTCAAACTTTGCACAAAAATCAAATATTATATAGAAATCAATGGTAAAATTTTGGTACTAATGGAACAAAATGACGGCTTAGTAAAATATTTAAATGTTTAACCTGAAAAAACTACTTAATTTACTGAATTGTGTGCTATAACTAATTGTCGTTTAGAGATGAACTAGTAAAACTGTGGTTCTAATTCAAGATGGCGGATCAAAATGGCGGCCGAATAAAATATTTGTAATCGTGAAAATATCAACATCTTAGGTTTTGCATATTTTCAGGTTTTAGCTTCCCTAGATACGTATGTTTTATATATATATATATATATATATATATATATATACATATACATATATACATATATACGTATATATACATATATATATATATATATATATATATATATATATATATATATATATATATACATATACATATACATATACATACACATACATATACATATACACACACATACATACATACACATATATACATATTAAAAAAAAAATTGCAATACAAAAAAATCATGGACGAACAAAAAAAACTTGAAACAGGAGGAACAGGAAAGACGAAAAATATAATTAAATTTAAAATTCTATTAACAACTATAAGAATTAAAAGAAAAACAAAAATGAAAAACTTAAAATAATGAAAATACATTGTTTCTGAAAAAACAAAACCATATTTATATATATATTGTAATTAGGTACTTCTTTTCTTGGGATGCGTGTTCATAAAATTAAAACGATTTTTTAATTATTTGTCATATTTAATTTAACTTGACGTTTCGACAGTTAGTTCCATGTCTTTTTCAAAAATGTTTTTATTTTATTTTTCCTAAAACAGATTTACATCTCATGGTAAGATAATTTTTGTTTTTTAAAATCTTAGATTGTTAATTTTTTGCAATCTGTTTTAGGAAAAATAAAATAAAAACATTTTTGAAAAAGACATGGAACTACCTGTCGAAACGTCAAATTGAATTAAATGTGACAAATAATTAAAAAATCGTTTTAATTTTATGAACACGCATCCCAAGAAAAGAAGTACCTAATTACAATACATATTTGAAGGTTCAAGAAAAATATTTGCGAAACAATATATATAAATATATATATATATATATATATATATATATATATATATATATATATATATAAATATGTTTTTTATTCATTCCAAACTACTCAAGAGGTCAAAAATTAAGGGTCACATGGGGATGACCTGGTAATATTTTGGTAAAACTCCATTATGGCAAAACAAAATGGAGGCCTAGTGAAATGTTAAAAAAAATATTACTAAAAAACCACCTATCTAACTTATCTCAAATTTTGCACGAAAGTCAGGTATTATTTAAGAATCAACTTCGAAGATAGCGTAACAACATTGCGGTTAATAAAATGTTTAAAAATTTAGCCAGACAACATTACTTAATTGACTAATTTCAAATTGTGTGTATGTAAAATTGTGGTGCTAATTTAGGATGGCGGTGAAATAAAATATTTTGTAATCGTGAAAAAAACCACTCTCAGATTTTACATATTTTCAGGTTATAGCGTCTTTAAAGGCGAAAAAATAATTTTATCATTTCCGTCGGTCCGTCTATCTGTCAGTTCGGAGCGTAGCTCAAAATCTACTCAACAGGGTGACTTCGAATTTTAGTCAAAAATTAAGGGTCATATGGGAATAGCTTGGTAATATTTTGGAAAAAATCCAATATGCCGAAACAAAATAGCGGCCTACTGAAACGTTAAAAATTGTATTACTAAAAAATCTAATTATCCAATTTTGCACAAAAATCTAGTGTTACATAGGAATGAACTGGGAAGATTTTGTTGTGAATATATGAGAGTAGAACACAATGTTGGCCTTATAAGATATCTAAAAAATAGGCATGAAAAAAACTACTCCTTAGATTAATTGCAATGCAAGCATTAAGTGTCATATAGGGATAAACTGAAGTAACAAAATGGCGGTGTGTGTCAATGTTAAAACTACTTATTGAATTTATTTGAAATTATTCCCAAAAATTAAGTTTGGCATAGGTAAAAACTGGTAAAATATTGGTAGGAATCCAATACGATGGAACAAAATGGCGCCCAATAAAATTATTTAAAATATAGTATATAGGTGTTCCTAAATGACTATGAACTGAACTAAATTGGGTCACACTTCACTATTCCTAGTGAAAAAAGGAAAAATTTATAACGAGGTAAGTTCTGGGTAAAGGAAATTTACCTATTTTTCTTAGTAATTGTAATGGAACTGTCAATTAAATTTCTCAGGTCAGTATTATTAATGAGCAAATTGCAAGAAAATCCCTATTGAAATAACATAGTTATAAATGATTAAATTTGGAAAATATATACTACTAATTTTAGTACACCCGTATAATATGGAATATGGGAATACTGGTAGACCAAAGCCTTCTAAACTAGCAGTTTATTGTTGAGTTGGTGATGATGTTTATTTTCGGTGTCACACACACTTTGAAACAAATCCATGTTCTCGAAAAAAATATTTCGAAAATTACGTTCTAAATTCTAACTGATAATTCAAATATGCGATAAAATACAAGATATTCCATTTAAGAAATTGAACTATCTATATGCCACCTATTTTTGAGACACACTATATATCTCCAAGTAATTTCATAATGTAGCTAAAGTCGGATGTGGGAGTTCCATCCTGAATATATAAATTTAATAACCTTTAGGAGCTACGCTAAACATACAAATAAGTTTATATTTCAAAATATTAATTTAAAAATAAATAAATAAATACCAATGATTACAACGTATTCAAATTTCATAAAAGTACACTGAGTGCCAATTTCTTTACATTCTGGGCGAAGTTTTTAGTTAATAAAATTTAATGGACGTGGTTGTAGCTAACCTCAAGCAGAAAGCCCTAAAAGAGGTAACTGAAGCTAACCGCAAGATTTTAAGAAAGGTAATGATAGAGATTTGGTTGCAGCCAACCTGAATATGAAGGATAGTGGAGAGCTGCTTGTAGCTAAGATCAAGATTTTTAAAGACATGGTTGTGGCCAACCTTGAGGTTTAAGTTCTAAGGGAGGTGGTTAAAACCAATTTTAATATTTTATTTGCTGACAACAATCGAAGGTCGATTATCAGATTCATGTTTATAGTACAACTTACTGAGCTAAATGAATTCTAACTCGTGACATTTTTTAACTATTTTGTGTTCTGTAGAATAACTGTCGCAGATCTTTTTAATATAATGCAGTTTATAATAATATTCTAGTTATAACGTTATTTAGGTCGAGATGGTGATTTGGGTTATTTAGTGAAAACACGTGATTCTTAGAATTCACGTCAACCGCACCTCAAACCACTGCCGTTGTTTGTGGGTGAAGTTTCCAGTGACAGATTTGTAACTAATAGGTAAGTAAAACCATTTATTTTTTATAACTGTTAATTTTTTTTATGTGTATCTTAGTTATACATATTTTTTTCTTATTTTACTACCTCATAAATTCTTAATTTTTGCAAATGGGTTTCCTAACCTCAAATTTAATCAAGATATAGTGTGTTCATCTGGACATGGGTATCACTAACTCTCCCGATATTTTGGCGTTAGATAGTGATTCCCGAAAGGGATAGATAGTAATATATTTATTTTGTTTTCTTTGTTTTTAGACAGACATGCCTACAAAAGCGATGCAGTTTACACAGAGAATGGACACAACAATTATCACGAGACGCTGTCCAAAAGGCGAATAAAACAAAAACTTCGAAAAAAAAAATACCTTGAACTTCCTTTAGATCTTGGAGATGAAAATGAAAATAAAATGATTAAACATAAAACATAAACTTCAACTTCATGGCTTTGCTCCAACAAAAACTGAGGTAAAAATCATGACGTACAGACTAGTCAACTAGTTTAACATCAGCCATAGGTTGAACGAAGTAAGTTGAAAAGCAAGTTTGGACTAGCTTTATAAATCTCAAGGCGGTTCACAGTCGCGTGTTCACAATATGAATTGAGACGCAGCTAAAGGTAACAACTTGGTAAATAAACCCGGAAATATCTACAACGTAGATGAGACAGCGCTTCAATTGAACAATAAGTTTGAACAGGTTATCGCAGAAAGAGGCACATAATCCATACCAAGCTTTACATTTGCTGAAAAATGTGAAACGATCTCAGTAATTGCTTGTTGTAATGCTGAAGGTTTTTCTGCCTCCTTCGTGCATTTGTAAAAGCAAAAATGGAAAGCCCAAATGTATAGATGGAATGCCAAATGGTTTGGTTATATTTATGACTCAACAATCAGCCTACGTCAATAGTGATATTTTCTACCTATCGCTTAAAGATGTGTTTTACCCGACAAAAGCACAGGGAACTGTAATCCTTTTTCTGGGTGGGCATAGTTCACACTGCAAATCAGTGAAAACGCTAAAGTTAGCCGAAGGAAAGAACATAATTTTGTTATGTATGCCAAGCCACACCACCCAGTAACTGAAAGCTTCAGACAGACCATGTTTCAAAGCATCAAAATTCTATTATTATGGAGCCTGCAATAAGTGTCTAAAATCTAACCCATCCAAAAATCTAAACATCCTTTCATTCGGTTCCATTTTTAGTGAAGCTTTGGGGAAAACAGCTATTCCATGCACTGTTGCTTCCAGTTTTCGAGCCACTGGTATATATCCCTTCGATCCCAATAAAATACCCGACTACACATATAAAGTATTTCTGAGAAGCAAACCAATCTGATACCCAAACCAATCTAGACGTACTCTAGTATCTTTCCAAACATGAAGTTCCCAGCATAGATTTTGGAACAACTGACAAATCTCAACCAAGTTGCTCAAGTTGGTTTGATGACACCTCAAACTCCGTCACAGATAGAGTTTAAATTGGTGATATTACGCTCAGAAAGATCTTCAGTCAAATTTCACCTATTCCGGATGTTAAAAGCGTACAAATTTTAAGCAAAAAGTCTAGAAACATTCCAACCATCTTAAATTCCTGAACAAATATTCAAGAACTGAAAACGAAAAATCAAAAAAAATTAAAGGCAAATAAAAGAAAACAAGAACAGTAAAAAAAAACAAAAATTAAAAACAAGAAAAAATCATCAGAAAGCAGTGAAGAATCAATTTTAGACTATGCTAAAGATATTTTAGGAGTATAGTGTGGGATGTAATAAACACTTAAAAATGGCAAACCTAAACCTAACCATTACCATCTTACCCGCAGTCATCATCTAACCCGTAGATGTTGAGAATAGACGGTGAATTTGTTAATTTTTTTCTTATACATTTTTAAGTTTGTTTACTGTTTCTACTGGGTTTTATTTTAGTTATATGAATGCTCAAGAGAGCGATTTTCTTGCTACACATGTTAAAAATAAAAATTTCTTACAGATATATAAGCATTTTATTTTTTTTACCGTCTCACACTGCTTTACCCTATATCTATTGACGGGCTTTATTAGACTCACAAGCAATTTTGAGCTTGTTTTCCTTCAAAACAAACTAAATAACATTTTTAATTTTCATCGAACGTGTATATAGATACTAGTTTTGCGTTTAGTTGCTATTTAAATTTATGAAGTAATTCATTTATGATGCTCGAATACTAATGAAAATACACATTCTCATAAATTAATTTGTATTTCAGTCGTAATAGTGATATATATTTGTTTGTTGCGCATATATTTGTCAGTAAGAGAAACTTAATAAATCTACTCTTGTGAAATGATATTTCGCTGTAGGGTACACATTTTAGGTGCTAAATATTCCTCATTACTGGGTTTGTTCTTAAATTCAAGGTAACAGAAAAGCGCCGTACATGTAATAACTATTAAGTAATAATAATCAATATTAAAGAAAAATTATGAATATATTTATCATGATGTAATGCTAAAAAATGACTTTATAATTATAAAGAACCTATCCTTGTGGACGTCGGCAAATAAAAAATTCAATACAGTCGCAAGTCTTCTGTGTCAAACTGTATAGCTCTTTAGGTCCCACACAATAGTCTTTATCGTATAAATAACTTCCCCATGGTCTAAAATTGGTTCTTCACTGCTTTCTGATGATTCTGACTTTTTGTTGTTTTTACTTTTTACTTCCCTTATAAAAGAAAAGTATTGCAATCGTGTGAAAAAATCACCCTGAGAGATTTATTTAGATTTTTACGTTTCAGGGTACTTAAATGACGAAAAACATGTTTTCTCGATTCTGTCGGCCTGTCTGTCTGTCTGTTTGCGGCATAGCTAAAAAACTACTTGCCCGATTGACTTCAAATTATGGTCAAAAATTAAGGGTTATATGGAGCTAACCTGGTAACATTTTGGTAAAAATACAATATTGCAAAACAAAATGGCGGCCTAGAAAAATTATTACTCAGAAAGTGGTTATCCAACTTATTTCAAATTTTGCACAAAAATCAAATATTATGTAGGAATCAACTCGCAAAATTTTGGTACGAATACAAAATGGCGGAACAAAATGGCTGCTTAATAAAATATTTAGAAATTCGGCCTGAAAAAACTACTTAATGAACTGATTTCAAATTGTGTGCCATAACTAATTGTGGTATAGAGATGATCTAGTAAAACGGTGGTACTAATTCAAGATCGCAGAACAAAATGGCGGCCAAATAAAATTTTTGTAATCTCAAAAAATCACCATAGCAGGTTGTATATATATTCGCGTATTAGGGTCCCTATATGGCGAAAAACTTGTTATATCAACTCCGTCGTTCCAACTGTCGGTTTGTCTGTCTGTCTGCCAGTTCGCGGCATAGCTTAAAACTACTCATCGGATTGACTTTAAATTTTGGACAAAAATTAAGGCTCATATGGGGATGACCTGGTAATATTTTGGTAAAAATCCAATATTCCGGAATAAGATTGCGGTCTAGTGAAACGTTAAAAAAAAAACGAATTATCCAATTTGCCTTAAATCTTGTAAAAAAATCAACTATGGCATAAGAATGGTAATATTTTGCATTAAGTGTAACCTAGAGACAAGCTGGTACAGTTGTGTTACGAATTCCAGATAGCGGAACAAAATGGCGGGCAAATGACATGGTTAAAAAATCTTCAGATTCAATCGACTGTAAATTTTGGAGAAAAATTAAATATGATATAAGGATAAACTGGTACGAGTTTAACATGACCACAAAATCGCGATGTGTGTCAATGTAAAAACTACTTATTGAATTCATTTTAAATTAGGCCCAAAATCAAGTGTGGCATAGGTAGAAACTGGTAAAATATTCCAATAAAAATGTTTGAAAAGACAGTATAGATATGTTCCTAAATAACTATATACTGAGCTAAATTGGTTCACACTTCACTATAATAAAAGGAAATATGAGGGGAAGTTCCGGATAAAGAAAATTTACCGATTATTTTGTTTCTCTTTACTGTTTTTTAATTTTGTCAAGAAAAGTATCACAAGAAGAGCTCGACAAATCCCTGCATCAGCTTTCCTTTCCCTCAGCAGTCATCAATTTTAGGTCCCGAAAATTTAAAACTTCAGGCAGCTATGGATTTGTCGAAATAGTGTAAAAGGTAAATGACATTTTTAGAAAAAAAAACAAAATACCCGACTGCTTAAACCTAATATATTAACATAGGAAAAGAAACCACAAAACATATTAAATAAGCGACACTTTACTTCATATAGGTAGCCGGTATACTGTATAAAGCAAAAATAGTAATAAAATTACTTCTAAACCCCCGTATTTATACCGAAGAAGGCATCTTCTCAGCTATCATGTTCGCGCCACTAACCTATTTATTTTTATTATGATTACGTTCATTTGGAATATTTTAGAACCTGCAGAATTCGGGAAGCCTCCTTCTTATGTATTCTCCTTTTCGATCTTTATCCATATTTACCGACCCAAAAAGCGTTTTACCCAAATTTTTGACCTAGAACAAAAAAAATGTAAAACTATGTTTATAGCAAAAGTATGCAACTTCTCACCTGCTAAATCGTTTTTGTCTTAGAAGGTACCGATACGCAAGTACGAAGGCTTAAGTCTAATCGGGCTGAAATTTGTACCAGTCTCTAGAGGAAATATACACGTTTCTTCAGTGTGATTACTTCTTTCGCACAAGATCAATATGTGCTTATATTTGGGACATGCTGTATACTATATTAGCTTATGTATATATTTAGTGTGCTCTTCAAAGTTGCAACATATTTATTATTTTATGTTCGACAAAAAGGAATACTACTTCCGCCATTTTAATTTTTTTTACAGACAAACCTAGCTAAGATCATTTTCGGGATATATAGGAATATTTTGATGCCCTATTCTTGAAAATTGGTTTAGGTATTAAGCCTGTAGGTGGTAACAAACAATAAACAGATGCTTACAGAGTGTGGCTTAAATTTTGTATACATGTATAAGTATCTTAGAAACTAAGAGAAAGTTATACGCCATTCAATGGCTTATTCAATGCCGCTTTGAGAATTTATTTTCTTTTTTAAAATATTTTGAAAAAAACAAAAAAATTATATTTTTGAAAGTGCGATTTTTTTTTGTAAATATTTTTAAAACCTCTAAAATAAAAACATTTTTAGGACAACTTTTTGTAGGCGATGCATTCGTGCATTAATTTTTTGATTCAGACGTTTCGGTTCATCAATTTTTTTTTTCTTAGGGCGGCCATTTTATTCATTCACTTAGGTGACAAGACCATTTTTTCTCTTTCTTATAATACAAATATTTCATTTTTATGTCAATATCTATGGTAATTCAGCGCAATTTAAGTCATTTTATTAAAAAAACATTGTTCTTTAAGAAATCATGGTTCCTGGGTTTAGACCGTGTCAAAGTGGAATTACTTTCCGACGTTTTGCCTGCGATTGCATGAGGCATCTTCAGGGATCTTTACTGCACAAGATTAAAACACTGAATGAACACCAATGAGCAGAGTTCAGGTATTTTATACCCGACCTGTGCATATCGACGCAGTGTTCACTGGTTTCCACGCATGATGTAGCACGTAGCCCGCGTCACTATTGAAAATTTTCAAGTTACTTGATAATTTCAATTGATTCTCTATTTTTTTCGTTTATAATAACCCGAGACTGATGCAAGACCTTTGGTACGTTTTACATTAATCATGGTTCCTGTTGTATGCTGGTATTCAGGGCCAGCGGATTGAACAATTTGTTTCTTACTTATACATTTTGCATGTTCCTTAAGATCCAGTTTCACCTATATACTCGTTAGAAAAAAAGGGATTTTATAAACTCCTTCTGGTTGAAAAGGAATTACATCTTTTGGTGTCCTTAAGCATTGCCCAATCTTTTTGTGTGTACACTAAAGATTGTGTGAATGTTGGCTCTCCCCAGAATTCTTGCAATTTTATTTGTGGTATCCTAAGTAAAAGGTTAAACTCCACTACTTAATGGTTGAGTATCCAATACAGGTTTACGTCAGGGATTATTACAATAACTAATCGAAGTTCTAATATTTTCAGTAATTTTTTCTGTTTGTTCCGGAATCGAATTTGTATCACATACTGGCCAAGCCCTAAACACTGATAAATTGATGACGGATTGTTTTTGAAATGGATGATGGGGAGAACTAAAATTTAAATATCTATTCGTACGTGTCTGTTTCCTACAAACCGTAAGATCTAGTTAGTGGTTTTTGTTGCGATTAACTTCTAATTCCCAAAAATAGCCCTGCGATATACCAGTGAAGTAAAAATTAACATATTATAATATTATATTAAAAGTAATAGGAATACAAATCTTGCCACCGCCAGTTATTTGCAACTGTATCCCAAGAGGCAGTATATCATTAAAGGACATTTTAATACAGCCCGACGTCGCGCCGTCGACCCGAATAGCTGCAAGAGATGTACTTATACCAAGGACTACTATTCAGAGAGTCCTCAGAGAATGTATCTATATCTCCGTATAAGCTTATTATTGTTCAAAATTTAACAGAAACAGAATACACAAGGCGATTAGAATTTTTAAACTGGTTTGTAAGGCAATGTCTAGAGTACTCAATTTCAACAGAAACCGGAAACTATTTAACAGGCTTAATCACTATTTTTGTGTGACTGAGAATCAACTGACTTAGCGTAGGCTACAAGAAAGATTTGGGTTTAATGTATGGTGTACGGTAAGTTTCACCCAAACCGCAAAATTCTAAAGTCAAATGGTATAATTTGTTTCTAGATAATCACCTTATAGGATCATTTATTCGTAACCATACACTAATAGGCCAAAGATATTTAAATCTTTTGGAAGGACAGATATTACCGACCGTGAGAGATGTAGTGTCTAGAGAACAAGTGTTGAATGATGTGTGGTTTCAACCGGAAGGGTGCCCCCCACATAATACGCGTGAATTTAAAAATCTATTAACACAAGTGTTTAACAACTAAGTTGGCCAGCTAGGATATTACAACCTCGATTTTTATCTTTGGGGATGTGTTAAAAATGAAATGTACGAATTTGAGTTCATATCTAACTATACAACAATTAGAGGAGAAAGTTCGAGATGTCTTAAACAATATAAATAGGAACACACATCTGAAAATAACTAGAACTGTTAGAATTGGCCATCATTTTGAAAATTTTAGCTTAATACTATAGTTAAAAGAAGGGGAGTGGTAAATTTGCATTCCTATTACATTTAATTTAACATTCAAACACATCGATTTTTTTTTACTGATATATTTCAGGGTCATTTTTAAAACTTACAATCAATGAAAAATTAATAAAAAACAACCACTAACAAAATAAAAAATGAAATCAATAGCTTTTATGATCAATTTTTTGAAGCATTAGGCAATTGTTTGTACGGCAAATGGCATCCGTAGTCATGGCAAAAAAAACTATGCCGCTTTTTGACATAAAAATAAAATATTTTATGGAGTGATGTACATTATAAGAAAGGTGTTCTTTTTAATTAAGCCAAAAAACGAAATGGCCGCTAATGAAAAAAATTAGTCGAGGAAGGTATTTCAGAACCGAAACGTCAAAATTTAAAAGTTAATACACAAATGTATCGCGCGAAAAAGGTTATCCTAATAATATTTTACGGATTTTAAAAAAGTTTTTAAATAAAACGCTACAGAACTTTTTCAAAAATGTAACAATTTTTTTTTTAAATACCTCAAAAATAAAAAAGAGAGAAGCGGCATTAATTCGCAATTAAATGCTCTACAACTTACAACTCCCCATTCAACCAAATTTCTATATCTTATAGTTTCCAAGATATTTATAGATTTATGCCCAATTTGGGCCACATTGTATACATATTTACACACTTACATACATAACTGTTAAACGCATTACCCTCCTTTGCATTCACACTCGAGTACAAAGTACTAATTTAAACAAACAGGTTTTAAAATGCACCTGTTTAGAAACACTTCTATGTGGACCAGATTTTATGTGTCCTTTACCTGCATATATCATCAAAAATGAGGAAGGAATGTAATAGTTATTCTTGGTAAAGAGAAAATAATAGCAGTTTTAAAACATATTTCATGGAAATGAAACCCGGTTATCGTCACTATAAGATCAAAACATTGAATCGTACACTTATAGAGTTTTTGCTCTTAGTAGTTATAATAGGGGAGCGCCTCCTCCTCCTCCTCTTCCTCTCTCTCATGTCCCTCATTCTTAACTTCCTCCCCTTTTATTCTCATTCGCATCATATTTTTTAATTTTTTCTCTTTGTTCTCCCACATTTGATTTTGCATTCTTAAGTCTTATAAATAGGTGCATCATGATCATTTTAGTATGCCGAGACACATTTACTAAGCTGTGCTCGAGTTGCGTAAAAAGTTATTTTTGAATTTTTCCACCAATTTTGTATAAAACAAAAAGAAAAAATGTGTCAAGTAATAAGTGAATTATGTGTAATCGCGAAAAATTAACTACAACTATCAGACAGTTAAAAGTTAAATATCTCAATTTCTTTGAAGTGATTTCGAAAGATGAATACACCAAGCTGTTTTATCCACTGAAACGAGATTATTTGAAAGCAATTGACTGTTGTGATGATTATTTAGAAGGAATTATAAGCCTTACTACGTTTTTCAATACATTTGGGAAATCATACTTTGTAGGAGAATTAAGCCACCTAATAGAATTTATAGGAGAAGATTGCCAATTTATACCTGCTATTATTGCAACCCAAAAGAGGTTTCAATTATACGAAGATAAAAAACAGGTATTATCAAAGAAAGTTAATCCTATTCGCAAGAGACGTCCCCCTACATATTTAAAATATTATGTTAAATAAATGAAATGGCTGAGTTGCTGATTGCAGTTAAATTATTAGAGGAGAAATTTAGTAATCTTTCAAAAACCTATTTCTTATATTGTATGGCAAGTGGTCCGGAGTGGATAGACTTTTATTGTAATCAATCTGAGGAATTCGTAAAGGCTGCCCTCTGTTGCAACAAATACATTGAAACATTAAATTTTTTTCAACTTATTCAAGATCTAAAAGATATTGGCTTTGGTTACTATTTAAAAGACTTGAAGCAATTTATTGACGAGGATACTATTCTTCAAGAAATTGAAAAGGAAGAATAAATTTAATAATATTTACAATGGAGCAAATGGTTACTGAAATGTATGAAGAGTTTATTATATCTGCTGCATACTTCCAATATTTATCAATTATAGGCGAAGAAGACGCAGAAGCACAAGATTTGTCAGCATATGTTAATAATATAGATCGAATGAAACAATGTAAATTAGCCGCTAAATTTTGTAATGATTATTTAAAATATAAAAATGAGTATGAACTTTTAAATGAATTTAGAAAATTAGATTTAAGGTATCATATTAATTGTATTCAATCATGGTTGGTTAATGCAAAATAAAAAGGTAATTAAGTTTTTTTTTTATATTTTTATTCATTCATAAAACAATTGTCATATAAAAATAACACATTTGTCAAAGCACACATACAAGGTGATTTTGAATGATAGAAGCATTTTGGTTCCATTAGCTTTAGCGCTGGTTGTTCATCTATTTCAATCACATGCTTTTTAGAATATTTCTGTATAAAATCCTTTTTTTCGCTTCCTTTTACAAAAACAAAATCTGCTTTCTTCGTAAGTGTTTCAATTATTTTTGGGAAATGATGTAATGGAGTAAATCCATTATTCCAATGTATACAATGATAATTTTTCGTTAACCATACCGCCTGCTTGTGACAATCAGGTGAAAGAAACTCCATTGGAAAAGGCTTTTTAAAAATGTAATGAGTCATTTCATAACCATCAAAAGCTGCAAGCTCTTTCGGTATAAATTTATTTTTTTCATCTTTGAATCCTTGAATATCTATAACCAATCTCATATTTTCAAAGCAGCAAATTTTTTAATGAGACTTTTTTTACTTGAATAATTTGCAATTTCTTCTTTCAGTTGATTAATTTTAAAAATAAATTTTTCAATTTGTAGTTGTAGTTTTGATGTCATGATTAAAACTAAAAGCTTTTGAAAATTTCTTTAAATTAAATCGAAATATGAAAATAGTGGGGATAAAGTTTATAATTGTTTCACAATTTTAGTAAGAGGGTTGTAGCTAAATAATTTGTCATGTAAAATAAGACAATAAGCAGAAGTATCTTTTTTAATTGCATTGTGTGTCTCAAATTCAATTCTCATTACTACGGATCCCGTTTGAATTGTTTCTTTTTGATGGGAGCAATCAATATGTGTAATAGGACTAATGTTTTTGAATTGTTCAGGATTAAAAATGGGTTCATTTGGAACACCATAGTAAGACTGTCTAAAGTTGGCAAACATTTCGTATAAAGCAGAAAATTTGTTTTCTTCGAAATTTAAGTACAAATCGTGATAAGGATATCTTTCAGAATTTAAATATACTCTAATATTTGACAAGGTAATATTGTCAAATTTACTCATATCTTTAACAATTTTCCCTTTTCTGTTTTCTTGAAAGCCAATCACAACATGACGAGGAGCTTCTAGTTTACTAGTTGTTTTTACCGGCCATGTGTGACGGGTTGTTTCGGTTAGAGAAGAATATTCAACAAGTTCCCAACTCCTGAATCCTATCAATATATCTTTATTTGATTCTAATATTTTTGATAGAGCAAGTTGTTGTGGCATATCAACTAGAATGTGAGGAACTTTCCAATAAATTTTATCGAAAGTAACCAATGGAGTGTCAGGAGCAGTAACAAGGTGTGCCGGATCTTCTTTGAAAATAACACCATCTAAATCATCAGTTGATCTAATAAGAACCAATTCCTGTTTCATATTCATAATAATTTTTCTGTAATCTTCAAAAAATCCTAAAAGCATTTTTAGTGGTATGGATACGGAGAATTTTCCATCATTATCAACTAAAATTGTATCACCTTCTTTCCGATGTGGAAACCAACCTGCATTTTCCAGTTTTAAACTTTCGTTGGTATTGTGAGAAAGGTAGCTTTTTAAGGTTGATGCTAATCCAACATTTCTTATTGAATCTATAGTAATTCCGTTTAGTTCATAGCGGATTTCTCTGAACAAAAAGGCTATACCATTGTTAATAAATAGCAATTCTTTCTTATATTTACCTTCTGTATTAGTTAATTTTCCTTCGATATAAAGTAAACTATCTGATGGTAGAGTGTAAGCATCGAGTTCTTGAATTGGGATCCTTATTTCATCATTGTAATCGAATTTTGAAGAAATATATGGTTGATATGTGTGAAGCTCAGAACTGACGATGGAATTGTCTACATAAAGCTTTTCGTTTACGTTTAATATGTTCATTATTTTAAAACAGTGAAACCCAAGGATGTGAGAAATTTACGATTATCTCGTCTTAACTTGTTGGTGTTGGATTTGATACTGAACTGTTGTTTAGGCTTTTTCTTTTTATAAGTTTTTACTTTGTTGATAGTGGTAGGGGCAAGTCTCATCCCAAGGGCTCTATTATATCTAACAACCATTTTATATTTCACTTGTTTGTAAATGTAACCTTACTGTTATAGTTTCTCCTCTAAAACTGATAAGTTCTCCGTCTTGATCAACTATTTTAACTGTTATATTGTTAATTGCTTTGACGCTAACTGGAAAATACAAAATGGGCAAAGGAGATTCAACTATTTTATACCCTGGAGCTACAGTTGGATAAAACTGGTGAATAATATGAACAGGTTTACCATTATTGTAAGAACCGACACAAATATTACAGTCAATACAAATAGCATTCACCTTAGTTATTTTTGCAACATTATCTGATTCTTCCTCTTTCATAGCTTCTAGTATCCTGCTATTAAAACCCAACATTTTTCCTATCGAATCTTCCTTGGTAAAATCAATTATTCTACTACACATTAAAAAAGTTTTTAGAGTATTAACATTTGCTTTTAAAAGAAAAAAAATTTTTTCATTCGGAAATAAATCTTCTATACTTTCTCTTATGTATGTTTCTATATCTGTAATGTCATAAGTTCCGTCGGGAATAACAATTACTTTTTTATCTATATAAAATTTATTATATCCTTCTTTTATATTGGGGATAGTCATAAACGTTTCAAAATCAGCTAAACCCAGGTAATATTGTTTTTCATCCTCTAAATATATGGGCGGATTAAAATCAGCAGACAAAACAGAACTGTTTCCTGATATGGCAATTGTGGTAGACATTGCAGTTTATTTATGAATGAGATATTACAATAAATAATGAGTTTATATATTTTTTTGCAAAAATTTTAGGGATAGTTGACCACAGTTATATGAATTAAATTTTTGTTTATTTTCATAAGTATAAAATACATCCACTTTGCCATTCGAATTAAAATATTTGAGAAGTTCAAAAGGTGGTTTTAAATTTCCATAACTATCAAAATATATTACATTTTTGTTATTTTTAATATAAGCAGTCCAATGAGATCCTTTATTTTGTTTTTTATCCAAATTTACAATACCACATTCTTTCAGATTAATTTTTTTTGGAAGTTCATCGAGCATAAAAACACCTCTAAAGCCAGTTATTTTTAACAGCTTTACATATTTAATAATATCATTGTTCGTAAGTGCTCTTTTTGGAAAACTTATTTTGAGTTTTTTTTTTGTCTGATTGCTTTCATTTTGACGGATCCTCCTTTATAAGGTCTAATAAATAGTCCCTTTCCTTTATATGGTCTAATCCTTTCCCTTCTTTAGAAGCATTTTCTATTGCAATATTATGTCTATGTATTTCTTCTAGTTGCTGTTTAGCTGCTTTAGCATCATTTACTGCCTTAGCAATTCCTGCCGCGCCTCCACCTAGTGCACCCAGGGCGCCAAGGATGGGAAACAAAAGAGGTAGAAATCCTCCAATTTTTTTGGGCGTTCGAATGATACGTTTTTTTCTCAATTTAAGTTTACCCCCTTTTGTATTTTTTAATCCCAAACCGAACTTTCTTTTACCCTTCATTATTCCTGCAACACTTAAAGCTGCAATTTTTTCACCAATAGAAGAATCTTTAGCTTTTACCCTATCCCAGGCTTTTTTTTCTAATATTTGGTCAGATATGTGTCTTTTTGATAAATCTTCAGTCTGAGAGTAAGATATATCATGTTCTTTGCAAGCGGAATCCAATGGATTTATACCAACGTCACCTCTAGTTAATCTTTTTTCCAAGTTGGTGCCGGGACCACAATAATTATATCCTGGTATATGAACTTCGAAAGGTAGTTTGCTAATTAATTTATTTACTAAACCAGAGCCTTTTCTATTACGTGTTTTAATAGTTTTTTTCAACTTATGGCGACCCACAGTCATTGAAGTTCTTTTTATACTAAAAGCACATTGACATTTTTCTGGTATAAATACTTTTACAGCTAAAAATATTTACTAGTGTGATTAAGAATGAGGATTGAAAAACAAAAATTCTCATTACCAGTAAATAATCATGATGAAAAAATTTTAAGTAAACAGTTGAGAAAGCATGGTGACTTATTTTGCGGTGGTTCAAAAAGAGGGCTTATAGGTGGTTGCAGTGGTAGCAGTAAAACCAACGTTATGCTTACACTGCTCGAGCATCCAAATGGAATTAGGTTTGAAAATGTCTATGTTTATTCAAAGTCATTAGATCAACCAAAATATGAATATTTAAGAAAGTTGTTAAAACCTATGAAAGAAATTGGATACTTTGAATATGATAGCGATGAGAACATTATTTCACCTCATGAGATAAAGCCAAATTCCGTTATCATTTTTGATGATATTCCTTGTCATAATCAATCTATTATTAGGGACTATTTCACGCATGGAAGGCATAGAAACACCGATTGTTTTTTTATTTTTCAAGGATATTCCTCAATCCTTAAACGTCTAATTCGAGAAAATGCAAACTTATTAATTTTATTTAAACAGGACTGTTTGAGTTTAAAACATATATATAATGACCACTGTATATTAGATATGACATTTGATCAGTTTAAAAATATTTGTGCTAACTGTTGGATGGATCCATATGGCTTTCTTGTAATTGACAAAGATTGTGAAGTAAATCACGGCAGATATAGGAGTAAATTCGATTCCTTTATATATTTATAAAAGTAAAAAATTTGCAGTTTTATTTCATTTAAAATTTGTACAGCATGGATAAACGTTTAGCTCGAGAATTAATAAGATCGAGACAAGCCGTGAAGCAGAAATATCAAAGCTTGAAATTAGCTACTTCTACTGCTCAGTCCGAATTAGAACAAACTTATAGACCAATAACACAACCACTTAAACAGCTAATTTCAAGTATTGGTAAATCCGAACCATTCGATTTAAAAGAAGAAAGAGTTTCAAAGTATGAAGATTTCAAAACACCTACAAAGCTTTATAAAACATCAACTCCGACGAAAAATATTCAGAAAACAGGAAAAACTCCGTCACTCCCTACAGAACTACCAACATTTTTAAATGACAGTAGTATCACTTCTTCCTCTCCTGTAGTACAACCATTGTCATCAACTGTTATAGCAGAAACTTCAGATCCTTCTAGTGACACAACAACAAATTTAAACCTGTCAGACATATTGGAACAAACTAGAAAAACAATTCAAACCTATGTTGGTACACCATCATATAAAGATTACTTAGCAGATTTTCATGAATTACCCAGATCATATATTGATGAGGGTGTGAAAGATACACAACATAAATTTGACCATTATTATGGAATAGTTCATGACCTCGAAACGGATAAGTTTTCTTTTGGTTTAACACAGATACCGGTAGAAATTATTGGAAAAGACATTAAAGTGGGAGGAATAACGTACACAGGCACGCCAGGTTTATACGAATTGCTTTTCAAAAAAGAACCGAAAGGTTATAAGAAGGAAGATTTAGATAATTACATGAACATTCTAGCTAAAACAAATGTATATCGTAGGAATTTTGATTCAAATGAACAAGTTCAAGGAAATACATCACACAAATATGTTACAATAATAGGACCATATTTACAAAGAAAGGGGATTACAAAGACAAAAACCTTGCCAAGATTAGTTACAGCATTTAACAAACCAAAACCTCCGTTTAGAACAACTAGAGCCAAATCTACAGAAAAGGGATTAATTTTGAAAACAAACAGATCAAATACAGACTATGTATACTGGAATAATGTTAACGAAATTGTTGATAGGCTACGTTTATTAATTTCATCAAGTGATGCGGGAAATAATGCTCATAGTAACGAGATTATCTCTATTATTGAAGAATTAAGAGAAGATAAAGTAATACTATAAATAACAGCTATCAAATATAATCATATTTATTGTTTAATGAAAGCTCAACATGACAGTTGATAAATTTGGACGCCATATTTCAAAACAAAATCAAGAGAGAATAAGTGACATTAATAATTTAAAAAGGAGATTAGGTGAAAATGAAACAAATAATGAAATCTTTGCTAAAAAGCTTAAGGTTTTTGATGAAAATTTTTTAAAGTATGAAAACCAGGTTAAAGGATGCTATACCTCAATTGAAAACGTTAATAAACAGTTGCTAACGCTAAATCAAATAAGTAAAGATTTGCAATTTTTAAATGAACATGTTAAAAAGGAAGACAAAAAATTAAGTGATGATATCAACAAAATTAATAAAATAATGGAAACAAATATAAGAGAAGTAATAATTGAAAAACACAAGGAAAAAATTAAACAATTAAGAACTTTTATAAAAAGGTTAGATGATGAAAAAAAAAGAAATCAAAATAGCATTCTTAACAGTAGAATAATTGACCAACTCACTTTGGAAGAAAATCAACAATATATTTCCTTGGAAAATATAATGTCCAGTGTTATTAAGAAATTAGAACAAGAATTAAATAAAACAGAGGAGGAATTAAAAAATAGTGATAGTAGATCAACTACTTTCTTAACTGGAGAGATAAAAAAATCCTTTAATGCGTTAGAAAAGGAGATCACTAAAATTAGTAAAATTTTAAATGAAAAAAGTTATACAATACAAATTGATAAATTGAATGAATGGGAAAAAACATATAAAAGTTATATTTCGAATTATTACAAAACATAGAAAGTGAACTTCCTTAAAATTGAATAAACAAGTTTGTTGTCATGACAACCGTTAAACAGCAAGTCGTTAATGAATTACATAAACCTGCTAGAAAAAATTACAAACGCAGAAGGGTGGTAGTGAAAGGGTTAAATGATCTTTTTCAAGCTGATTTGGTTGAAATGTTACCCTATGCCAAATTTAATAAGGGATTTAAATATATCTTGATTACCATAAATGTATTTTCTAAGTATGTTTGGGCCGAACCGTTAAAATCTAAATCTGGAAAAGACGTAACAGCGGCAATGAAAAAAATATTAATCAGTGCAAAAACTCCACCAAAAAACTTGCAAACGGATAGAGGAAGAGAGTTTTTCAATGTAAATTTTCAAAATTTGATGCAACAATTTCGAATTAACCATTATAGCACGTTTTCCAATTTGAAAGCGAGTATAGTAGAAAGAGTGAACAGGACTTTAAAGAATAATATGTGGAAAATATTTAGCATTCAAGGAAATTACAAATGGTTTAATATATTAGCGGATATTGTAAAAGATTATAACAATACAAAACATTCTTCAATAGGAATGAAGCCAAAACAAGTAAATAAAACAAATGAAAATAGAATCTTGAAATCTGCATTTACTCATGCTAAAACGTTCGATATAAAATCTCCAAAGTTTAAAGTGGGTGATCACGTACGAATAAGCAAGCATCGAGAGGCATTTTCAAAAGGTTACACACCAAATTGGTCAAATGAGATATTCCACATTAAAGAAGTTAAGATGACAAACCCTTGGACATATTTAATTCAAGACGAAGATAATCAGGACATTCTGGGTGGTTTTTATGAGCAAGAATTACTAAAAGTAAAGCATACCGATGTGTATCTTATTGAGAAGATTTTGAGAAGGAAAGGAAACAAAGTTTATGTGAAATGGTTAGGACTTGATAAAAAATATAATACATGGATTGATAAAAAAAATATTGTTTAATTAAATTGAAATTAAATTTTAGTTAAATTTGTTTTATTTCTGTTCCTTACTTTATGCTTTAGCTGATACAAATTACAAAGTCTTAATGTGCTAATTAATTTCAAATAAAATTCACATTTACTAAACTAAAATTTTATTAAGTAAAACATCAAATACAATTTTTATTAAAACGTGTCAAATATATTTTATTTCTATGTTCCTCAGATAATATCGAATCTAGAATAAGTTTACAATCATTTATTCTTTTTTCAAAACGGAGTCTATCTAAGTACCACATCTGAAAGTTACTCCTACGGGCTTGTCTGTAAGCAAAGCTCCACTTCACTAACACATGCACCTTATTGTTCTCTTCCAGAAAAGATATTGTTTTCTTCGTAATATTTTCTTTTTGATCCATTTTCATTGTTTTCTTCGTAATATTTTCGTTTTGTTCCATTTTGCTTCAATTTGTTTTCCATTTGTTCAGGATATAAAGCAAGTAATTCCATCATAGTTGAAACATTTTCACTGTTAGGATTTTCTGTTGGACTTATTATATTATAAACATGCGTACACAAGTCGCCACAATCAGATGAAATATTATTTTGAAATATTTTGAAATATGTATTGAATTCTTGCCTTTTAAGTATAGATAATCTATAATCAATAATTTCCTTTAATCGCCACAAATTGTCCAAAGACTCTTGTCCTAAGTATATGAAGTGTGGGCCTTTTGTAATTTGTAGAACAGGGGTATCATTTATTTTCTGAACCTGCAGATGAATGTTGTTTATATTCACACTGGTTTGATCAACTTGAGGAAAGTAGAAATTGTTTACAATAATTCCTTGATGAACACAAATGTCTTTCCAATTTTCTTCGGTTAGTGCGATTGAAAATCCAGTTTTTCCACCAATTACAATTTTTGGAGAAAAATCATTTAAACTAATGCCAACAAGAACAAATTTTGAC
Source organism: Kuschelorhynchus macadamiae (assembly GCA_030620095.1). Taxonomy (NCBI): domain Eukaryota; kingdom Metazoa; phylum Arthropoda; class Insecta; order Coleoptera; family Curculionidae; genus Kuschelorhynchus; species Kuschelorhynchus macadamiae. The sequence continues at coordinate 2,230,846 of JAUTXW010000556.1, read as the reverse complement.
AAAGAATTATTTAAAAAATAAATTTTTGAATTAAGAAGCGTTTCCAAAGGTTTATGAACCACGGCGTTGTTCATAATGACTAAACGAGACTGAAACATATTGTGTTATTCTTGTACTTAAATATTCTCATCCCCACTTTCTTTAAAGTTTCGATTAAAATGGATTAATGAAAAAATAGATTTCCAGTTTGAAATTTGTAATAAAGATAAATAATTAAAATGGTAATGTATAAAAATAATGCAAAGTTTAATGTAACACTAATGATGGAAAAGTAATAATTTTTGAATCCGTCATAATAATTGGTACAGTTGGGGGTTAAAATTTGTAACTGATTATTTTTAAACTCTAACCTTTCTATCCAATTTGTATCAAAAATAGATCGATTTGGATAATGATACAAAATTTTAAAAAATTTACTTGCATTTTCATTTCCATTTATTCGTTCCATCCAACTAATTGTACTATTGTTAATTAATCCAATTTTCATAAATTTACAATATTTACTTAGAGTGACGTCTGTTTTATTAGAAAAACATATTTCACACTGTGTTACGCCAGGGGGATGATGAACATAAAAAACATTTTGGAAAATAAAATAAAGAAGAATAAATTGAGATCTACTGATAGTCATTAAAACAAATTAATAATTATATTCCAAATTTATTAACATTAAGCAGATACTTTCACCACGAAAGCAAAAGCAGTTGTAAAAAAATAACAATAAAATACTTAATTTAAATATATGTAAAAGTTCATAAATAAGGATATTAATAATACTATATAAAATGTGTAGCTTGAAGACTTATTTTGAATGGTTACAATTATTCGATTCCTATTTTTCCATAAACAGTTATTTAAATCACAATTCCTAGCAAATTTTTTATGCTCCACAATAGGATCATCATAACTTAACCAATCAAAAATTTCAATACCACAATAAAAACATTTACAAATATCATTGATTGAAGTATAGTAAAAGCCAGCTCCAGCTAACACTTCTGGTCTCAATTTTCCTTTCCATTTTTTAAAAGTGGAAAGTCGTTTTTCATATGTTTTAAAATAACTGTTATCAATTTCTTTGTCAAAAGTTTCTATGCACATTTTGTGAAAGACTTATGAAGACTAACTTTGGTTTCAAAAACAACAAATTTAAATACCTTATAATATCTACATAAATATATCTAAATCTTCATGTTCTGCATTCCATTGATACAAAGCAATATCTTGGTGTCCCCAAGCTAATGTATTAAAACTATAGGGAATTTTATACCGCTTATCATCTTCGGAACTCAAAGCCAATTTATTAATTAACTCTGTAAAAATTGTATGTTGTCTAGATCGAAAAACATACATTGAACAAAAGGTTTTAGAATGATTTTCAACAACATCTTTATAATGAATAAAATCCAACTGCTTTTTAATTGCACTTTTTTTAACACCTTTTGCTTTTTTTGTTAAACTGTTTTCCGTTTTAATACAATATGCTTTTGCTCCAGTACCAAAGAAAGCAGTAATGGGTTCACCAGCATATTCATCTTTGAATTTTCCTATAACTGACTTTGTAATAGGCATTTTATGAATATTATTAAATTCATAATTAGATGTGTCAAATTTGTGAATATTTTTTATCATGTCAGAATAAATATTTGGAGTTGTGACTTCTAAAATGAACGAATCGGTATCGGTGTATAAAAGTGAAATATTTTTCTGATAGAGAGGTTTTAAAAAATTATAAAAGAAATCATACATGACAGTTTTAGATATATCTAATATTGAGTAGCCTACATATATTGGTTTATTGTAAGTAACTTGAATCTTTTGCATTTGAATAGCTACCAAGTTTTCAGAAAATATTGTTAAGTCCTTGAAATATGGTTTTGCAATTAAATTCTCAGCACCATCTTTTCTTCTATTTTTTTCCCACTCTGTAACAAGTCTTACGTCAATTCTCCTATCAACATTTTCCATAGTCTTGCCATAAATACTATTATTTGCCAACTTGTAAGTATTACGATCAAATTCATTCTTTGAATCATTTCTTAATCTTGAATTCAAGTCTATATATTTTTTCAACCAATCAGATTGAGAAAACTGTAAAACTCTATGAACTTTAGTTAACTTGAGTCCATGTTCCAAACATTGTTTTAATAATTGATAGTGAATAACATATTTTGATTTATCATTTAAATTGGGTATTAATTTTATGCATTTAGAATTTGGCGGTTTAAAGTTTTCTGGACAAAACGGAAAATCGTTATGATAGGAATGTAGACTTGTAGGATATTCTAAATCAACTTCTAAAACATATCCCTTATTAGATTTTTTAGAAATATTCATAATATTTAAATCATTGATTTCTTTATCTGTTAACCAAACAAAATCTCCCGTTGGAATGTGCTGTGACATTGCATAACCATACAAATTTGTTGCATCATAATAAATTATGTATTTAGTTGGCTTTAAAGGATCAAAATTTAAAAGAAATGGGTTATTAGCTTCAGATTTTCTACAAATGCAAGAGCTCACACCACCGCGAACGCTTTTTTTGAAAAAGTGTATCATATCTGGATCAGTTAACAATTCTAACTCTATTCCAGTATAACGCAAACACGCCTCCCAGTATAAACCTGGAAAAGTGTAAAAATGAGCTGGATCGAGCTTATATGTGGATAAACAAGTGCTTCTAAAATTTTCAAAAATATCTGCCAAAAGTAAAGTATCAGAGAGTAAGTAAACGTCGGAGTATTGACCAAGAGATTCACATTTAAACAATTGCCAAACCTTTACAGCTCTTTGGTATTCTGCATCACTGATGTGCTCATCCGTTAAAGTATTATAAAATTGGTCTTTCTGAGGTAAAGTTGTTTCTTCTAATTTTAAATAATCATCAATATAACTGTAAGGAAATACACCTTTTTGCCGAATAAGTTTAAATCTTTCTTCATCATTGAAAATTTTTTTTATTTCCTTACATTGTTCATCTTTTAAGCTTTCAGAGAGTTTTGATAAAGAATGGGATAGAAATTGAAAAGAATCAATAAACCTTAATGATATATTTTTTTCTTAGCCTTTTGTGTCTTTTTATCAAAATAGTTATCCACATGAATAAGCTTTTCAAATGAAATATATTTTTCCTTGTTTTGTGCGATAACTGTTAGTTGTTCTTTGTTTAAGCATAATTTTTCAAGAAATAGATGAGAATCATAATTACGCAAATTATGCGATATAACTGGAATAAAGTTAGGTATTCTGTAATTTATGTTGCAGAGTGAATGAGCTGGACCTCTATAAAGACCGGTTATATGACAATGATCTGCAACCCTGTCATTTAAAAGAGGTTTATTACAAATATGACAAACTTTTTCATAGTTATGATAAATTTTGTCCAGTTCGTTCAAAGGGATCATTTTTTTAGGAGCCTTTAAATATTTATTGTATATGTTATACACATCTCTTTCTAAAGAATTTATAAATAATGTATCACAATTTTGACCTCTATATTTTTCAAATTTAGAATAATTATCGTCGAAGGAACATTTAATGTAATAGGCAAATGAATGTGGAATATGTTCATATTGTTTTAAGGTGTATGAAGTATTAGGATTTTTATCAACATTGTCATTATTTAAAGGCTTTAAAATGCATTCAAAATCTGCATACACCACGAAAGGAACTTTCATTTGTTTATGATAATTTACAAATTTCAAAATATTATCATATGAATAGTTTCCAAACTTATCTTTTATTAATTCTTTAGAAGGTAGGTTAATTCGTAAATTATCACAATCATAGCTATTGTGTTGTAATAAATTTTCTTCTGTAGGGAAATATTGTAAACAACCATCGCAAATATATTTTTTTCCGTGATGTTTAGAAATTTGTGCAGAAACTAGTTTTGATAAATCTTTAATATAGCAATAATGAAAAGTTTTTTCATCATCATCACTTATTAACAATAAATTGACATTTTTTTTATTCGATGAATAATAAAGTGGACCAATTACTTCATACCCCTTTTTAGGATTTATAATTTCTAATCCATATACATTAATAGAAATGTTATTTTTTTCTTCAAAAATCTTAATGTTCTTTAGCAACATTGGAAATTCTATACCTGACATATCCAAAACAGAAGAGTAGTGTGGGTAGGATGAAGTTTCAAAATCTAATCCGCGTGGTTGGTGAAGAGCAGACACAACTGCCCAGGCGAAGCAAAAGTTGTCATCATTCCTAATGTTGATCACAGCTTGACGTCTCTTGATCTCTTGAGGAAGTTCGATAAAAGATGAGGCTCTCAGCGGATTGTGCTTGTTAACATTAATTTCCAAATGAAGTAAATTCATCAAAGCCCATCCTGCAACGTAAAAATTAAAAAATTACTTTTTTGTTGCTGTTGTAAAATCGAAAATAAATTCTTTACCTGAATCTCTTTCTGCAAATTCGTCAGCTTTCTGGTCAATAATGGTGCAGATTTGCTCTAACAGTTCTTTTTTCTGATATCCCTGGCAAATGACTTGGAACGGCGCATTAAAAGATTTGACATCATAGCTGTCGCTGCTGGGGTTAAAATAGAAACCGAACAGTTCCATATTTAGCTTGATACATTTATGTTTCTGCAGTTCTTGATCTATTAGATGTGCAATTTTGTATTCCAAATGTTGAAAATATTCTTTCACATTTATGAAGTTTTGGTGTGAGGAAATCCTATAAGATATTATTCGTTCCCTGAATGCTGACTTGATAATTTCAACACCTTCCTCCAAGCCTATTTTGGAATTGTTCTTGTGCACACTAGATCGAAGATGTCCACCCCATAGACTTTGGTTTATATTTTTCTTGCATTCTTTACAATATTTTACAATATTTGTAGAATCTATATAAATTAAGAAAAAAATATTTTACAAAATATTTTACAAAATATGACATGAAAAATAAAATGTTCTTACCTCTAACAAGCTTTGGTTTTTTCAACCAACTGTTGAGTTTTGTGGAATTTCCTTTAACATGTTTTTTAATATGTCGCAGTAAATTATCCTTTCTAGTAAAGACTTTATTACATGTTACACACTTATGCATTTCTGAAGTTTTCTGCATAATAATAATAATAAAATTAATATTGTGCAATTCTATTTAGTTATAGTCAAATTTTGAAAAAAGCAATTGCATTTTTGAAGTTCTTTGTATAATAATAAAATTAATATTGTGCATTTTTATTTAGTTATAGTCAAATTTTGAAAAAAGCAATAGAAATTAATTGACTTTATGAATCCATTTCTTCAAATGAGTCAACTAATTTGTCAAAGGCCTGTTTAACATAATTCACCGTACTTTCGTCTCCCTTTTTAATTGTGATCAAATTAGTTAAATTTTGAATAGCGAAACCCAGACACTTAAGGTTTGCTATTTGTTTTTTATTTTTTTTATTAATTTTAAATTTTTTTTTAATGATAAATGATGGTTTCGAAATTGAATTTTGTTCAACTGGTGAATTATTAGGAGAAATATCCGAAGTCAAATTTGCATCAATTTGTTTTTCTTGCGGATCAGAATTTACAATAGCATATGGTGAATTAATAGAAGATATAGCCGAACTTAAATTTTGATCAATTTGTTTTTCTTGCGAATCAGAATTTACAATATCATATGGTGAATTAGTAGGACAAATAGCCAAACTTAAATTTTGATCAATTTGTTCTTCTTCCGAATCAGAATTTTCACTAAACAAAAAGGGAGAGCAAATTGGTCTCGGAGAATTAATTGGCGATTTTAATGTTAAATAATTTGGATTAGATTTTTGAAAACAAACAATATCCTCATAGCTAGAATTTTTCAAGAGTTTGTTTAGTTTTTGTTGTAATTAAGTCCGTTTTGTTGTCAATAATGTCATTAAGATCGTCAAGAGTTTGTTGTTGAGTAGCTGTAAATAAATATTTTTCGTTGTTGTGTTTGTTGGCATTATTCTGAACTTGGCTATTGTAAATAATTTCATTCAAGTCCTGAATAGTTTGTTGTTGACTAGTTGTAAATACGTCTGTTTCATTGTTTTGTTGGTTTGCAAAATTCTGCATTTGAGTACATGTGTATAAGTCAAAGTCATTGTCAATTATTTTGCTACTCGATGCCAAAAAATTGTCCATTATGAAAAAAATCGTAATAACAAATAAAAATGCCACAAATGTACATAAAAATGTCACCAATATATATAAGAATTAAATCTTGCCAAATAAAAATGTTAGAAATAAAAATAAAAATTTACCAAATAGACACAATGTAAACACCAGAAAACTCGCGAGCTCTGCACAGTGTGAATGCAGAAATTAATTGCATTCGTCTCTTCGCTGAGGCGATTTTATATGCAAAAGTTAATCACATGTGTCCTACTTAAAGTTGAACGACAATCTCCAAAAACCACTTTCCCAAGCCGATCAACAACCTTACCCCCCTCCCCCTCCCCCCCCCCGGGCGAAGCCCCCCTTGGCCCCCTCCCCGAGGAAACTGACAGGGAAAGAGACAGCGAAAAAAGAAAAAAAAAACTTAAGTATTGCAGGTAGTAAAAGTGGTGGTAGATGGGATATATACTTAAGAACATCCACTCGACGATCATACAGTATCATTCGCTGTAATATCAGTTGTCGATATTATTTTATAAGCTATAACCAAAATTGTTTTTTATCAAATATATCTATCTAAATCTAAAGCTCCTAACGATGGCAGAAAATATGATTGGAAACGCTGACCAAATTGAAGAAAATAATGTGGAGAACGCCGCTCAAATTGAAGAAAGAAAAGAAATTTTTATTAACTTGGAAGGCGATTCCATCACTTATAAACATTCATTTTTGGACAAATCATCTAGGCTTGTTAGAAGATCATTCTTATGTAACATCGACGTTAATTATATTGAGGAGGAAGAAGAAGAGATGGAGGAAGATGATCAGGAAATTGACGAAGGAGTGGACATGGATGGACAACTGCTAAATTTAGGAACCGAGGCTGACGTAAAAGTAAGCAAGTTTAGGGCTAGTGAATTATTTAATAATTTTGAAGAAAAAGATGTATGTGTTATACAAAGCTACTCTAAAATTGAAAGTCGAAGACTAGGAACATTTGCTATTTGCCTTCCTTGTAGTGCAATTCACATGAGATATTTACGGAGAGGGGAGTCCGATCATGTGAGCTGCCACTACAAAAGAGCCTATGTTGTTAGTGCTTCTGATTTACATTGTGCTATTTGTAGGATACATCTTTTTCTACTAATTCCTGAACATGCTTGCTTTTACTGCAACAAAAATGAAAAAAAAGAGATAGAAAATTATGTTGTTAAATATTAATAATAAACATAGTTTGTAAAGGTGATGGGTAGATTATTTCAACAATATTAATTTTAAATATAGGTTATAAACGTAATGGGTAGATTATATCAAAAATATTAATTTTAAACATAAATTGTAAAGATATTAAGTAGAATACGTCAACAATATTAATTTTAAAAAATGTCAACTGTTACTATAAGCGGTTATATATTTTCATTGCTATATGCAAAATACTTCTTTTTATTCTAACATCTGACACTGTATTTGTAAATGAAATAGCTAATCATATGTAAAAAAAAAAGTGTCGATTATGTCAACTGCCACTAGAAGCACTCATATATTAGCATAACATTTTGTTAACGCTTGTTTCTGTATTCAATTGAGTTTTCTCTTACTTGATGCAAATTATATTAATATTATTAGTATAATTAAAAAGTAGTAGATTAGGCTATGCCGGTCCGACAATCAAAACCGTTATTTTTACATGTAAATTCCCATAAGAAAATTTAAGCTTCCATTTGCAAAAGTGGTGCCATTTTAGGGCGTGGCACTTTTTGTGTAAACCCATAACAATTGTTTTGTTATGTAATGTGAAAATTAGTATGTATTAAAAAACTTGTTAGATCATTGTTGTCGTTTCAATATAGGAAAAGGAAAAAATGTGTGTCAATTATTATATATATTTACATTTACTTTTTTTTACAAAATTATTTGTTACCAGAGTTTTCACAAACACAAATTATAAAAAATATTATCCTCTTTTTAAAACTACAACAAAATGATGTCTAATTACATCTTTGAAGATTTGTACCAAATAGTAATATCTAGTGCGACATACAGGACAATTGTTTACCATTATAGAACAACCATTTTCATCATTCCATCTTAAAATACATTTTAAACAAAAAATGTGGGAACATGTATTTGGTCTACATGAATCATATTATTCCATTATTTCAAAACAAATAGCACAAAACACTTTTTTCTCTTCACTCTCAGTTTTATTCAATTTTTTTAAAACAATCCCATTATTTTCTACTCGAACTAATGGTATATTTTCTTCTTGAACTCCTGGTATAATTTTTCGAGGCTAATTGTCTGAAGCGGAATGGATCGATTTCTTTCTCCAACTGATTCACTCATTTTATTTTAATATTATTATTAATAGATTTATTCAACAGATTTTTTTCTTTTAACAGTCACTCGTTCCTTAACATACTAAAATGATCTTGATGCACCTATTTATAAGACTTAAGAATGCAAAATCAAATGTGGGAGAACAAAGAGAAAAAATTAAAAAATATGATGCGAATGAGAATAAAAGGGGAGGAAGTTAAGAATGAGGGACATGAGAGAGAGGAAGAGGAGGAGGAGGAGGCGCTCCCCTATTATAACTACTGCTCTTTATTCGTAAAGTCTCCCAACCTTGTAGTTAATTTAGATGCTTCTTTCCCTGTAGACTTTATAACTCAAAAAGAGCACAACAGTTAGAATATCTAAGTTGATTATAACTTACTCTTTTGGTTTTTGTTCTTTTATGAACTTTACTGGAGACCAACTGCATACCTTTATAAAATATTTAATAAAGCTCTGAACCTAGTCTCATATATTTTTGACTCTTCTTAAAAATTTTCCTGCTGCATTTATTTTTTTTTCAGTTTATAAATTAGGCACAAGAAACACTTCATTTCTTACGTTCTCATGTAACCTGCTCCTAAATAGCTATAAAATTCCTCATTTCAATTTTTCAACACTTTACAGTACACTTGTGCCTTTCATAGCTAATACTATAAAACACTCTTCATTTTTCTCGGCTGTATTTAGAGCTATGCACATAAATACCTCCTTTTCTCGCTCATACATTTCCAATGTGATGATGAGGCACATTTTGTGTAGCTTTCTAAAGAGAGACTTTAAACAATGACGGATTATTGGAGATGTTGCTTTTTGCGTCGAGTGGATGACACACTTGCTTTGTATGCTGCACTTGCGGTTTTTTAGCTGATTAAGGTTAGGAATAATAGAATTAAATCTAACGAATTCTTGAAAACTTTTTGGCAGAAAATATATATATATATATATATATATATATATATATATATATATATATATATATATATATATATATATAATATATATATATATATATATAATATATATATATATATATATATATATATATATATATATATATATATATATATATATATATATATATATATATATATATATATATATATATATATATATATATATATATATATATATATATATATATATATATATATATATATATATATATATATATATATATATATATATATATATATATATATATATATATATATATATATATATATATATATATATATATATATATATATATATTCTATTATATATATAATAGAAACACCCTTCTCAAGAAGGAATTTATATTAAATTTCATTAAACTCGTACACTTCATTTAAACATATACCCTCCCCATAGATAATATTACATCGAGGGATGTAATATCCGGGGATCTACCTGGTCAACTTTGTTGTTAAACACTTGTGTAAATAGATTTTGAACTTCTTGAGTATTATGTGCGGGGCACCCGTCCTGTTGAACCGTTCGATAATATCTGCCCTTCCAAAAGATTTTAAATACCTTTGGTCTATTAGCGTGCGGTCATAAATAAATTATACCCTTTGACATTACAATTTTGCGGACTGGGTGATTAATTTACGGAACATACCATATCTTACATTAAATCGGAATTTTACTTGTATATATATATATATATATATATATATATATATATATATATATATATATATATATATATATATATATATATATATATATATATATATATATATATATATATATATATATATATATATATATATATATATATATATATATATATATATATATATTTTTTTTAATTTTTCAATCACTTCTGTTGGCAAACGCGAAGTCCTAAGTCCTATTCTGGACTCAATTCCAAACATAGCTCGATATGGTGACTGTTTTATGCCAGAATGGAGGGCTCTATTTTTCATAAATGGGATAAATGGTAGGCCTTTGGACCAGTTTGTTGTTTCATTGTCTCGCATCCAGGTTGCTAGCATTTTTTCAATGTCTTCGTTTGCCCGTTCTACTGACCCTTGGCTTTGACTATGTCTTGGTTTTCCGTGAACCTGCTTTACTTCAGGCCAATATGACATTATCTTGTTGATCGCCGCATTAACGAACTCTCTACCATTATGTGAGTGTAAAATACACGATGCACCAAAAGTCAATTGTTAATTGATAAGTAACTTCCTTAACTACTTGGCAGCGGCTACTCATTTCCGAATGTAGAATAGGTTTAGAAACGAGACCCTTTTTCTTCTTACTCTTTTTACGCTGGCAGAGATAGAAAAATATTTATCATGTCAATAGTTATATTTTCGTATTTCCTTGAAGTTTCAGTTTTCAAGCTATCTCGACCTCCATGTCCAACAGCAGCGTGTGCTGCTTCAATAATGTCAAGAATATCTTCAACCGGTAGATAATATTTAATAGGTTCAGTTCTGGAAGCCAATTTTTTCGTTTCACCAACCTGAATAATTCTAAATCTCTTAAATCTTCTGCTTTGTAACGGTGTTTTCTTTGCAGCTAATTCTGCTTCCTGTACTTCGCTCATCAATTTGTTATACATGTCTCCTGTCATAACGGTATAGTGACTTACTTTTTTTCTTTGTCTTCTTTTTGTAGAATCTTTTCCAAAAACCGCTGTTTCCATAGTGTTCTGTTTCTCAACTGATTTTCTTCCATATCAGCCATATTTCTAATGGTAACAGTAGTTTAGTAAGCGAAATAACGCTAAAAACAAAAGGAATAAGTCGGAACTCTGCGTTGGAGCTCTGCACAGTCGTCACGTCGTAAATACAAATCACCAACTGTACGGCACGCTATGATTACTCGATTAGATCATAACACATTTCTAGCGACCAATGAGAAAACAGATTCCCATCCGCTAATCGGCTGTTACAAAATGCTACGCTCCGCGAGCCAATGGAGTCGCAACCTTGAGTTCGGTCTATTGTAGTTTTTACTGATTGAATAAAAACTAGTTAAAACTGTTTAAAATTAAAAACGTTTCATTTTTTTAGTTTTATCTAAGGTTATCAGACAATTCTAGTTTTAACTAGTTAAATCTACAATTAACGGAGAAGCACAGTTAAAACTAGATTTTCCTAGAAATATCGGGTTTTAACTGAAATCGGGTTTATATATATATATATATATATATATATATATATATATATATATATATATATATATATATATATATATATGTATATATATATATACATATATATAGATATATATGTTAATTCGTAGTCCTGCAGGATGGAAAAATATAATGTGTTTTCATTCCGGGTGTACAAGTTTTCTGCGATAGCTCATTAGAAATAAATACAAATTTAACATACAAGTTCAACGCTTTAAATCCTTAGATAAAGGTTCGTTTGTGTCTATGAATGCTAGTTCAATAAAGGTGCCTTTGAGGTACAAAATCTTATTGATTTAGATGACCACAGGTCAACAATTTCTTATAAAAATATATATCTACAGGGAACCACAGCAACTCTAATAGCCTATTTAAATCGCAACTCTTTATTCAGTATCTATAATATTAAAATGTATTTTACTTTTATTACCAATATAATTTCCTTTCCGCTAATCTTTCAGAAAAACTTAAAATACGAAAACATCAAATTAGTTTTACAGAAGCTTTAGTTTCAGTAGCATTAATACTCAGTTTACGTCAACTTGATCGTGGTAAACTTCTTGCTTGGATAGCAGATTAAATATACTGTATATCTTTGTTTTATGTATTTGTCGGAAACTAGGGTAAAGCAGGATCATTGGAATGAGGTTATTTATTTATTAGGGAAAAAAGTGTATGTAGATAAGAAAACATCATTAATAAACCTTAGCTTGATAGGAAAAAAATCTCTCAGCAGTCACTATTAAGTTGTGACTAATGAAACAAGTCAATAAGGCTTTAGGCAAAGACAGAGATTGCTTCAGGTACAACTTATAATTGTCCCAAGCCTTAAGCATGGAAAAACTAAACTCTCAAATACACCGGGAAACATACCAGATTTTTTTTTAATTTAAACATATCAATTTAAAATTTGACACATTTATATTAACTCGACATGACACACATTTTCATCGAAAAAACAATTAAGTTACTTCGGGTTTTAGAGGAACTGACGCCTGATCTTTTATGATAAACAGGACCCTGCCTTTTTATAGACTATCATATTCAGCAGAAAATTGACATTTCAAAGATATATTACAAGTTACCTTTTGTTTTAGAAATGGTCGCAAAAGAGCTATTTTTTTGTTTAATTAAACATTAGCACTTTATAAAAACAATATAGTCACTTTTAATAAAATACTTGTTTTAAACAGTTTAAAACAAACTTATTTGCTAACACTCTATCTAAAACGTTTTGGGTGATATCCGACGTGATAACTGACTTTTTTCATTTTTTTTTAACTGCAAGTTTTATATGTTGAACCTTTTTTGTAAACTTTTTCGCCCAAAAAGATCTTCTTAAAGATGTATAAGATGACATGTTAACCTTCCCATTTAAGATAGTGATATAAGCTAGCGGATTAATTTTTAGTTTTTGTGACTTCATTATCTGAATTCTAATAAGATAATTTTGTTTTATTATTTGCTCATATATGGGATGGGACATTCTGATTGCTCTAATTGTATATGTTTATAAAAATTTAGAATAGCCTTAACAAGTTTTTAAATTCGGTACGTTTCGTGATAAAATATTTACTTTTCAATGGTGAACAAAATGGCGCACTGTTTCTGCTATTTAGATTTTTTTTAAACAAATGATGCATCAGCACTGGCGAGATATTGACGAGTCAATTGAGGCCTCATTCGTGAGTCCAGAGCGTTTGACCAATCCCGGTAATTATCCTTCTTTGCATGCGCAGTAGGGTTGAAAAATACAAACGTATTTATCTATGAATTTTCTAAACGATATTCCTGTATTTTTCTGTTATTATAGGAAATAGAACGTATTAAAGCCGTTTTTAGTACATATATTATATTATGATCATCAATGCATCATAACCTTTTTGATTTTTTTGTAATAAGTAGCCAACTATGTATAAGCCGAAGTCCTACAAAATTACGCAAAAAATACCGCTGGCCATTTAATTAGTGTTAATAACTTATTATCTGACTCGCGCTGCTGAAAAATTTTTCCCGTAGTACAAGACATCCCCGCAGTAAGCAACATATAAACCGCGACCTAAATTAAAAAATTCCAGCAATTGATTTTCAAATGAGCATATTCGTGGATGTCTTCCAACAGAAAGTTTTATTCCGACCATAGAGAGAATTTAAAACATTCTTTCCTCAGATATTTCCAACTAATTTGCAAGAGTTTATTTGAGTTTAAGGGAATTCTGACTCATTAAACATTTATAGAATAAAGTTTCTTTGTCCTGGCGTAGTATTCGAACGATCTGGCTGATATTATATGATCATATTCCGCTTACTATTCACGGCTCGATATGAGGTCCCAAAATACGGGATGTCTATACTTTATTATGTGAAAGCAAGATGTAAAGTATAAATACACAGAATGAAGCGTCTGCGAGCGTGGAAAACAGTCGGGCGAGTTTGTATATGCCTAAATTTCTTTTCACAGCTGATTGTGCAGATAGTGCACACGCTTCACCCCGCGGTATCTCGTTAATTGTTTATTATACACAGATGTGAATTTGTTTATTGTTATCATTGTTTAGGGAAATATCACGCAACAGGAAGTTGTTTGTTATTTTAATTATCCAAATATATGCATCTATTGGATCTATGGAAAGTTACAAAAAAATGTTGAGCCCTTAAAAAAGGCAAGTTCTCTGAAGAAAAGAAAAATTAAAAAATTGTTGAATATAAAAAAACAAAATTAATTATATATTAAATTTTACTCAAAAAATTAAAGTTATATTCAAATATATGTCAACAAAATCTTTCGAAAATCAAGTAGCGTAGTAAAAATCAAAAGTATATTAGTAGCAAGGTATAACTCTATAAAAATTTACCAATTTTCTCTAAAACTAATTTGGGATTTATGTGTTTTATGTGTACTCATAAAAATCAATTCATTACAGATCGGTAGATCGGGTTGATCGAAAGATAAGTCGGTTCTCCTGAATTTTTGTTTACCCCACCGAATTGCTTTAACCTTCGAGTATTAATATGGCTTAAGAACCTCTTTTGTGACCTGAAATCAGGGAGAATACTTTATACAGTCCCATTTAAGTCAAAATGTAAAACACTAATGTATGTTTGACACGACTGATGTATTATTTAAATTTTAAAATTCCTTTTAGTTGGTATACAAAATTCGGCATAAAATACGTTCTAGAACTTTATCACATTTTTTCTATTTTCCGAAAAATATCAATTTGTGTCGCCTCATAATGCATTCGAGGAGTTATTTCCAACTTTCTGGACTTAGGTCTCGTTAAGAATTCTATCCTGCTAAGGTACTTATCCTGACCTTAGCCAAACATCATGTGGCCCGGACCAGCTCGAAAAAGTGGCAATTTTCTTGGAAAATGAAAGAATTATAGAATATATTTGGATCTCGGACAAAAAATTTGAATTTTACACTGATCTAGAGGAAACGTGGGCGTTTTATCAACACGTTAATTTTTACTTGATTGGGACGCTCAAAATTTAGTGTTTCGCTGCGCAAGATACGCTGTTATCTACTTCTCCTACCACGCAGCCGACCCCTCGGAAACTCGCGCTCGTAAACATAGTTTCTTTTTAAAAATTGTTTTAGTAATAATAGTAGCAAACAGGCCCAGCAACTAGGCTTAAAAGACCCTTATCGCTAACCCCGGTCCCACCCACTTCAATCCATTTCATTGCGAAAGCGGCCAGTGTTTCAAATGAGGGAGAGTATCTTGCCTCCTCGAGATGGTGTAATTCTCCCTTGGAGAGGGACTAAACGCCGAAAGTATTCCATTATAGTTTTGGGCACCTTTCACACGTGCCAACAATAGGGATCCTCCTCCTCTGCCCCACAGTTGGAACAACAAGGATTGTCCGCTAACCCTAGCTGGTACTTGTGCCTGTTTAGTTTACAATATCAATTAGGTCCCCAATCATCTTTTCCACCGACGGCCACCAGACCACAAATCTGTAAGTGATCCTCGGTCGGATGACCGCAGTATAGAGACAGTGAAGGACCTGTGGGATAAAACCCCTTGTGAAGAGTATGAGCTCTGTCTTATCTGGATTGACAGGGTCCAGACTTGGTGCAGCATTGTCCAATTATCCCATACGCCACTTGCATTCGTTCACAGATAGTTGTTAGGAACTTGCCTGTCACTATAACAAGCCCGTCGTCTGCATACGCCTGCGCATAAAAGCTCTCAGATTGTAGTTTCCTTAGAAGGCCTTCCATTACCAAATAGCACAGGCGTGGCGATAGGCAATTACCTTGAGGACAGCCGCCTCGCTCCAGGGGCTCAACTTGGCAGTGTTCCATGGAAGCACTAACCGTACGACTTAGATATTTCACCCAGCTCGCCAGACGATCTGCTGCTGCTCTGGCCTGCAAGGCTCCGTAAATGGTTGATGTCCCGGCTTTATCAAAGGCGCCTTCTACATCAAAGGAGAGTGATAGTGCTACTTTGCTGTATGTATGTTGGTTCCTGTGTAGTGAATATTCTATGAAAGTATCCTCTTTTAGATATGTGTCAACCAACTTTTCTAAAAATACGATTGTGTCAGCCGATACTCGGTGGAAATCCATAATAAATTTATGTAGAATGTAAAAAGTAAACTATTTTTCACAAAACTTCCACTATACTTTTTAAAAAAACATGTAACATGTTTTGCTACACAGTAGCTTCTTCGGACGTTATATCTCGAATGAATAAAAAATATAATTTATATAACTGGGTGTAATGTAACGATTCAGAAATTTTAAAGGTATAAAAGTCTGGAAATTTTTAAGAACTAGCCATAAAGTTAAACTACCTAAAATTATTGAAATATATTTAACAGAAGGGAATTTTTAAGTTCTGCTTGATTGTGTAACAAACAATTTGAACGTTTGAGTTTATTTATTTCTAGAGATTCCAGCATATTCAATTTATGACCCTTATTTTCTTTGAATAAAATTTTAAAATTTGTATCAAAGATCTGAACAATCCCAATTAAATGGTTTGCATAATGGGATTCGGCTTTTCCCTTGATAAAACATTTATAGTGCTCGTCTGTTCTTTTACCAAAATATCTACCAGTTTGGCCTATGTACATTTTATCGCAATCTCCACAATTTGGTTGGTATACACCTGATTGTTCACGTTTATCAAATTTTGTTTTATTATTTTTTATGTACTTTAAGAATTATTGGTTTTATATGCTACTCTAATGTCTAAACCGTTTAGAAATTTACCTATTTTAGAAGTAGAATTACTTATATATCATCTAACATTGTAAGCAATTGTATTTACATTGATATTACGGTAAATCATATTTGTAGTTTTTTTTATAAAACTTTTTTTGTAGAATTTTATGAATTATATTAATTTAATATGCATTGTTCGTTCTAATCTGTTTAATTATGTTTAACTCGGTCTGAAAATTAGTTTTACTTAAAGGTAGGGAGATCAGTCAGTGAATCATACTCTGAAAAGCGGCTAGTTTATGTTGAATTGGATGGCATGAAGAATTGTTTATAATAGTATCCGTATGTGAAGGTTTGATATAAACAAAAAAATCATGTTTATTATTTAATCTTTTGATACTTAAATCTGAGAAATGATGGTTATTAATATATTCGAAAAAAATTTTTTATTGTCGTTCCGTTCCTGTAAAATATGCTAAAACATCATCAACATATCTATTCCAGTATACAAAAGTTTAAACAAAGGATGTTTGTTGATTTGATTTTTTAGGGTGTCCAAAAATATTTCAGTAAGTAAGGGGCTTAAAGGATTTTCTATAATTAAACCTTCTGTATTGATATAAAGTTTATTATTATATTCGAAGTAGTTTTGCGTTATTTGATAAATGAATGTTTTTAATTTTGTTAACTAAATCTAACGAATTTTTAATTGAATGAATGATGTTTTTTAGATATATTATAGGATGGAACTTTATTCTAAAGTTTTTTTACATACAACATCATAACAACTTAGTGGTATATTTGCGCAGGTTTAGCCTTTAATGTCTATAGTCAACGCGACAGTAAATTCAAAACAAAAAATCTCCAATGCATGCATCGCAATAACTTGGACGGAAAAATACCGGTTACTCGAATATCAAGACGATAATAACTTTATAGATGCTGTTATTTAAGATATTAACAAATAAAATTATAAACAAATTAATATATTTTTGACGTTTTATTTTGCAAATTTTTATACTATAAACAACTGCAAATCTAGTAACAGCTGCGGCGAAAAATCTGCCATCGTTTGCGGCCGAATTTTTGTTTAAACAATACCTCACAGAGTAAACAAATAGTCATAACTCGTTAACAAATGGAGTTACAGGGTCGATATTTTGCACACTTATTTAGCATCATATAGACAATATTCATACAAAAGTTTAAATCAATATGTTGCAAATTGCATAAATTATTGACATTTACCCAAAAGCTAATTTTCAAGGATTTTTCACGATTTTTCGGAAACTAATCAAAGCTTTTTTACCAGACACATTTCAGAAGACAAGGTTTCGAAATATACTGTTTAGATACACTTAAACAATATGCAAAGTCAGTTTTCTGAAAAGAAGAAGTATATGAAAAAAATACCTATTATACAGTGTGGAAAAAAGTATGGACTACCCCTAATAATTTGGTAGTGTGTAGGTTTTATGGAAAATGCTCGAGCACGTTAATTTAGTATTTTAGTTTATCACATTCTGACAACATTTATTTGTTTTTTTATTGACATCTGTCAAAAATATGACGTAATCGACATTTATTTAAATAGCAACATATGGCATGTGATACATCATTTGAAAGCTCTTGTTTTACTTAGTATGTTTCTAGATTCTATTGTGTCATTTCAAAATGGCGACCGTTCAATTGTTCGTGGAACCAAAAGTACGGACTACCCCTAATAATTTGGTAGTCTTCAGGTTTTATGGAATATGCTCGAACACGGTAATTTAGCTTTTTAGTTTCCCACATTCTGATAAAATTTATTAGTTTTTTTATTGACATCTGTCAAAAATATGATGTAATCGACATTTTTTTGATTGCAACATATGGCATGTGATAATTATTTGAAAGCTCTGGTTTCACTCAGTATGTTTCTAGATTTTAGTCCCATTCGGTCGTGCCGCTTAAAAATGGCGCTTGCTCAATTATTTGACATTAGTCATATTTTTGACCGATGTCAAAAACAAATACATTTTATCAGAACGTGGGAAACTAATAAACTAAATTATCGTATCCGAGCATTTTCCATAAAACCTGAAGTCTACCAAATTATTAGGGGTAGTCCATACTTTTTTTCCATGTACAATTGAATGGTCGCTATTTTGAAATAGCACAACAGAATCTCACTAAAATCTAGGAACATATTGAGCGAAACAGAAGCTTTCAAATAATGTTTCACATGCCATATGTTGCTATTTAAATAAATGTCGATTACGTCATATTTTTGACAGATGTCAATGAAAAAACAAATCGTTTTTATAAGAATGTGGGAAACTAAAAAACTAAATTAACGTATTCGAGCATTTTTCATAAAACCTACAGACTACAAAATTATTAGGGGTAGTCCATACTTTTTTTCCACACTGTATATACCATTCCTAGCCTACAAAATTGTGACGCAGTTTCTCAGAATCCGGAATTATTATAGGTAAACAAGTTAACAAAAGGTACAACACAGGGCCGTTGAGCATAGTTAAATAATTTTTTTATGCTCTAAATTATTGATTTAAGAATTTCAAAAGAATGTGGATAAAAAATTGAATTTTTTGAAACTTTCAAATTAATATTTCACAATATAAAAAGATTAATTAACTGCGCACAGCGCGCATGTGTTTTAAGTTCTACTATTTCTTTTAAGTTAACTTATTTATGTAAATGTGGCAATTATTTAACTCGTGGACTAAACAGATAATTTATAATATATTTATACTACCCCATTTCAATTACTGTTTTACGATTTTGTTTTTATTATATCAAAATGACTAAGTCGTCTTCAAAAACTACAAAATCGGGTCGTAAGAACAATTTTACCTTGTCCTAGGCTTTCTCCAATTAAAACAATGCTCGCTACCCTGACCTGACTCCTGTTAATTTTATTTTTCAGCTACATACCCATAACACTAGATTTAGTAATGATTTCCAAATTCAACATGTAACAATTAAACATGCTCAGATGTCAGTATTGTATAATGAGTTAGTAAAATTTAATCAATTACCACCATTTTTAAAAAATATTCAATCTCTCACACTTTTTAAAAATAAACTAAAAATATATCTACTCTCTCAAAAGAGTATAATTTATGTTTTAGTATAAAATATAATTCTTGCGGCTTATTATCCCATCTCATTTATCCTAGTCTCTGCAAATCATATTTTCTGTAATTTTGTGTATTGTTTTAATTAATGTGTCTTTGTAATTATTACTTTAAATTGTTTACTCTTTTGTATATGTATCGATGAATTGAAAACTCACTAACTGACTATTGTAATTATAAATTAGCTGTGACTAAATAAATAATTGATTTATATTTTTTTTGGAAAAAATAATCATGTAAAACCTGATTAAATTTTAAAAACTTGTAAAACCAGCTAAATTTAATAATAAATTTTTTTCAATTTTTAAATTAGTGGAAAAAATTAACAATTTTTTGCTTTACCTAAAGTTAGCATTTTACGAGTCAATTTTACAGTTTCATAAACACATAATTTGTGAGCAGTATATCGAACGGCCCAGCAGCTAGCGGAGGTTTTAGCAGAAACACAAGGGGTATCTTCCCGAAGTATAAAGCTGAGGAAGTTAGAACAATGACTGAGTAATCGATAGCTCATTAGGGTTGCTAATAACGTGCCACTTAGCTGCCGGGCTGACAACGTGCCTTTATGCCCTTTCACGGGATGTTTTTCGGTTAAGTGAGGGGTTGTTTTGCGCCTGAAATGTTCGAAGACGGTGTTATGTAATTTTATTTCCACGTCGTTATGAATAAATAAATCTTAACGCGTATAAATGTCTATTTTTAATACTAATAATTATATTATTCAACTGTCTCTTCCTTTAAGCGCTCTCCCTTAAGTTTCAATATTTATCTTTTTTTTTACATGAATTTTCTTCATGCATTTTATATATTCACTTTATAAATACAAACATTTTTTACGCTAGTATAGTGCATAGTTTTTGTCTAGTATTAGTATAAAAGGCGTAGTAGTTATATAGCAGTAGCAGTGGTGAGAGTGACATGGCTAGCTCAAGCAGCGTAGCCTTAAAATAATTAGACTTTTTGAGTTTCATAAGCTTTAATTCGCAGAATATTACGTAAGGTAATATAGCTTGAGATTAACGATATATAAAACTAAACATGTAAAAAAAGTAATAATTCCCTCGTTAGACAAAATTATTGTAATCTCGAAAAAATCACCCTCCGAAATTTTTTTCCGATCTTTACGTTTCAGGGTCCCGAGATGCCGGAAAACATTTTTTCTCAATTTCGTCGGCCTATCTATCTGTCTGTCGGTCCAGCTGTCTGTCAGTCTGTTGGTCTGTCTCTTCGCGGCATAGCTAAAACACTACTTACCCGATTGAGTTCAAATTTTGCTTAAAAAATTAAGGGTCGTATGAGGGTGACATGGCAACCTAACCTAACCTAACCAAAATGGCGGTCTAGTGAAATGTTAACGACTCACCCAGTTTTTGGTACAGTTTCCTCAAATTTTGCACCAAAACAAGTGTTACATAGGAATGAACTAGTAACATATTGGTATGAATATAAGATAGCAAAACAAAATTGCGGCCTAACAGAATATTTAAAAAATCGGCCTGAAAAAACTGCTAGTCAGATTAATTGTATGTGTGCAAGGACTAAGTGCGGCATAGAGATAATAATAAAATCAACGCAAAAAATATCGTATTCATCTGAATGTGACGTAGGGTTAAACTAGTACAAATTCAACATGACGTAACAAAATGGCGATGTGCCTCAATGTAAAAAATACATATGGATTTTTTTTTAATTATATCAAAATTATGGCATAGGTAGAATTCGAAGAATGGCATAGGTAGAATTCGAAGAAATTGTCCATATTTCTCAAACAGACCTAGTTTTAATAACAAACATAGAAAAAGGCTTCAAGTCTCGGTCTCAGTAAATTATAATTTTACATTTTACGATAAACATGACACGGGTTTTGCCCTTTCGAGCATCATCAGACCTACAAACAACAGAGGGAACCTTAGTAAATAATCACACTCATAAATCCTAAAACACGTGAGACTTAACCTCATTTTAGTGTCAATCAGATATGTATAAGTAGTTTTTGTTTTGTTGTGCTTTAGTATGTTTTATACTATTTGTAAGTTTTTCTTTTAGTCTGATGATGCTCAAAAGGACGAAACACGTGTCATGTTTATTGTAAAATATAAAATTATAATTTACTGAGACCAGGACTTGGAGTCTTTTTATATGTTTGTTATAGGTAGAATATTGGTAGAAAGTCAATATGATGGAACAAAATGGCGCCCAATAAAAATGTTTGTGAAGATAGTATCTATGTGTTATTATATGACTATGTACTGAACTGAATTATAAAGAGGAAAGTTCCGGGTAAAGGAAATTGACCTATTTTTTTTAATTGTAAACAAATCAAGATGTTCAGATATTTTTATTTTTACGTTGCACATAATTCGAGAAATAAGAAATTAACCTGACGATTTATGTTGGGCAAAGTTCTATAAATATGTACAGGGTAAATCATGAAGTTGTCTTTCTCCAGAGTTTCTCCAGATCTTACCAAAAAGTAAATGAAAATTAGATACACTTGTTTTTGTAAGTCGACAATTGCTTTTTGGTTCATTGGTATACTTTATGTCTGTTGAAACTTACAGGGTCTGGAAAAATTTGCTTTTCTTTAAAAAATTACGATATTTTGCATTACGATTACTTTACGCCTATGGATAAGCAACAAAGTAGATTAAATAGGAAACGTAAATTGGATTGTTAATTTTTTTTAATCCAAAATGTTCAATAAACAAACTAACATTTTCGGAAGCAATACATAAACCAACAAAAATAAATATATATTTCTTGTTCGCCCGCCTATTGAACGAATTAATCCTTTGACATGATATGGCACGTTTGCTAGACAGTTTTATCTTTATAGACGATAATTCAAGAACACACCAAGTACGTATTCTAAAAACTGTTTTTAAGATAATAAAATTACGCGAATGGTACGACCCGCAAAGTCAAATCCAAAATTCCATCAAAACATTTTTGGGACATGCTACAAAAAACAGCATCAGCAAACTAAAACCTCACGAAGTCGCTAAAGCCAATTAGGTCGAATACCCGGAGATTGAGTGGCGGAAAAATGACCACTACATGGAAAGTATGCCATGTCTTCAATAGGAATGGTATTTGGTGTAAACCAAAGATAATCATGTTCACTGTTTTTAACAAGGCTCTAATATCTCTAATATGTTCATTGTTCATATTTAGCTGGTTAATGTCCGAATTTAACAAGTTGGTCCCTCCTTTGGGTGTCAAATGTTTTACGAAAACAGTGCTTTTATTGCCATATGCATATAAATAAATGGTTAATCATGAAAAAAGCTCAGCTTCTACCTTAAAAAATCGTATTACTTTTGCGCACAGTTTTCCTTAAATATACAAAATCTGTTTTTTTAACCATGATGGGACAGATATGCCACTAGTTGAGTAGTTGATCGTCGTTAATTACTGAATAAGCGTTTAGGAGGAGTGCTCACTAAGCTTCTTTTAAAATTAATACACTTAGGGCTGGTATTTTCATCTCCGTATAATTTTATTCGGTGGACATGGCTACAATTGCCTTAACAATAGTTTCCACGGTATATATTCGAAGAATAATGTTATTTGGGGATGAAAATACTGTCCCTTAGAATAATTTCAGGTTTTGTGATTTAAGTGCATCTTAATTTTTTTTATACTGAAAGCTATTCCTGGATAATGTAGTTATAATACAAACTCTTTTAAAGCAAATATATTCCATAGTTCGATGTAACAACTATTTTATCCTTCTCAAAACTTCTTTATAAATCTGATAATTTTATTTTAAAAAGAAATCAAATTATTATTATCCTTCTTTAACCTTCTGAAAGCTTAATTACGACCGTGTTTATTCGACATGCCATTCGTTGAATGTTTTGAATTTTCGACTTCGACGTTGAAAAGTGCAATATTTATATTAGTTAGATATTACTCACGTGCCAGTTTTTTTTGCAGGTCTAAGGTTAGTTATTTGTATGCTTAATTTTCCTCGGCTAACTCTATTCCTCTATACCTCAATATTTTTTTGTGATTTTTGCCGTTTGGGTCAAGCCACTGTAATAACAGTTTAAATATTTCGCAATCTTAATAATCTTAAATAGTTCCGTATGGAAGAAAAATGTTGTTTTTTTTTGCTTTTTAAAGATTTTGTGTACCTCTGAAGTTTTATGGTAATTTATCTTAAAATACTGTAACTATGAAGACCAACAAATCTACAGTACACATTCCTTTCTTTCCGATCTCACTGAATAGCTAGGACAATCCGGAGGAGATATTTATTTTTTTTTGTTGTTTTTGGGGAAGCTGTGATAGTTTTACTTCTACCGTGTAGTTTTTTTGGCTTCCCGCTGCTGTTTGATCCATTTGCGAAGTCCAGACGCTTTGAATATCTTCGAAAATTGCACTTTAAAGTGAGAGTATTTTTTCTTGATAATTAT
Source organism: Kuschelorhynchus macadamiae (assembly GCA_030620095.1). Classification (NCBI taxonomy): domain Eukaryota; kingdom Metazoa; phylum Arthropoda; class Insecta; order Coleoptera; family Curculionidae; genus Kuschelorhynchus; species Kuschelorhynchus macadamiae. The sequence goes on along the minus strand of JAUTXW010000556.1, from coordinate 2,206,526 downwards.
TTTTGTATTAATTCGTATAATTCACGAACCATGTAATTTTGTATCTGATTTTTACCTTTTTAAGTAAAATTTAACTGATTTGATAATTGTTATTTAAAGTATTACCTTGGGTGTAAATTTTGATATATTTAAGTTTCACTCTGTAAAACTTTGCTATTCAGGAACAGAACAACCTTTTAACACAGCTAAACTCATTTTAATTAATTGGTTTTTATAACCACTGATCGATACTCCAGTTTTCATTTTTTATTAGCTTTATAAACTCACGTTTGAATATCTGCAATTATGCAATTCTGCTTAAATATTTTATCTTTTTACATTCAAAACAACCGAACGTTTATTGGGTTTTTAATTTGCATAACAACTAGCATTAATTTTTTTCAATTTTACATATCGGCCATTCTATATAAAATACAATTCAATAATTATCCTTTAATTTAAACTAGTTATATTTTCAGAACGGAAGCTTTCACATCTTTTGGTCAATTAAGAAATTGTGATTCTTAGAATTAGACCGTGTCAAATTGGAATTACTAACTGACGTTTCGCCTTCGATTGGACGAGGCATCTTCAGGGATCTTTGCTCCACGAAATCTGAACTCTGAATGAGCTCGAAGATATTTAGGCGGGTTTTTATACCCGACTTGTGCTCGCCGAACCGTTACCCTGTGTTAAGATTGGTTTCCACGTCTGATGTAGACCGTAACTTGTATCTCAATTGAAACTTTTGTATGTTAAAAAATTTCAATATATTCTCTCGTTTATAAAATCCTGGAACCGATGCTAGATCCTTGGTTTCGTTTACATTTATAATATGGTCAGAGGTATGCTGGTATTCAGCTACAGTAGATTGAACGCAATTTGTTTCATTTTAATACATGGTTCATGTTTCTCAAGTCTAGTTTATATTGAGCTTGCGCCCTGTTTCTCCCACATACACTTCCCCACAGGAGCAAGGAATTTGATATACTCCTTCTGTTTGAAAAGCTACAATATTGTTATCTTTGACAGAAACATTTGAGTATAGTGATTCTTCATCAAAACTGACCAAAAGATCCAGTTGGATCCCGAAGCTATTATGGTCAGTTTTGATGTAAAATCATTATACACAAATGTTCCTGTCAACGATTCACTTTTCATTATATCAGACATATTGTATCATAATAATCTTGATAAGTACTTAAAAGACCCAGTGGAAGCTTATCTTACATCTACTCGTTCCATTTTGCAAGGAATTTTTTAAAAAGAAACTTCAGGGGCAGCCATGGGAACTCCTCTTTCACCTGTGATAGCGAATATTTTTATGACAGCCTTTAAGGATATTGCTCTAACATGTGGTTCACTAAATCCAAATCACTTGTTCAGATATACTGATGATACTTTTGTTGTTTTACCTCATGGATAGGATAATCTCCTGACATTTCTGGACTAGCATAATCAACAACATCATAATATCAAGTTGAAAATGAAAATTGAATCTAATGGAGCGCTTCCCTTTCTAAATGTATGTGTTGCAAGGAAGGAAAATGCTACGTTAAGACATTCTATGTTTAGAAAACCGAAGCATGCAAAAAGGTACTTAAATGCAAATTCCCACCACATCACAGCACAAATCAAATGGGTTATTATCACACTAGTATTTAGAGCTAATTCGATTTCTGATCAACATTCTCTAACATCGGAAATATCGAAACAGACCGAAGCTCTCAGAGCCAATGTCTATTGGACTGAAGATATGACGCGTTCAATTAAAAAATATAGTAATCCAACTCGACCAAAGGTGAATGAAGAAGGTAGTGTTATTCTTCCCTACATACGTGGCACTACAGACAAAATAGGACGATTACTTCGGCGGTACAACATACCTACAATCTTTAATACTTATAAGAAGATTGGACAATGCTTGCAATCTCCGAATGATATTATATCTTTTCAAACAGAAGGAGGACAGGACGCTCAATATCAACTAGATTTAAGGAACATGAACGATGTATTAAAAAGAAACAAATTGTTCAATTGTCAACCCGAGACTGAAGGTAAAAAATCAAGAACAGATTATGATATTATCCACTGGGTTTCATCTGGCCTCCATTTGGTTAAGAAGTTTATTAAGTGCTACAAACTCACCTTCTGCATTCCAGTTGTATTCTGCGTCTAATACAGATATCTGTGTGGCATTCGGTGTCATTTAAAATGTCTTCCAGTTAAATGGGATCTATATTGTTTGAACGAGTGACACCACAGTTTTCACATTTCAAGGTAATTTATTTCAAGTAGAGCCTATTCGCAACAATATCTATATGTTTTCTGCATACTATTATTTCAATTAACTCTGATATATTTAATCTATTTAACTTAATTGTTCCGGTCTGCACCTTATTTGGCGCAATCTTGGAATATTAGCTCACCGGTATTTAGCGCCTTTTGGGTTTCTGATCAAGATTTTTTTAGCATCGAAAACGAGGAAACTGAACGAAGGCTATTGCACTGAAGACATTAGGCGTTCAATCAGTTGACATAGCAACCCAACTCCGCCAGGTGAGTATGATAAGCAGTCACCGTCAATGATCTTCCCTACTTGTACTAGGCACTGCAGGCAAAATAAGACGTTTAGTACAGCGGTCTAACATACATACAATCTTCAATATACAAGAAAATTGGGCGATACTTAAAACCCCCAGAAGATGTTGTACCTATTCAAACAGAAGCAGTATCTAAAATTTCTTGCTCCTGTGAACAGGATGCTCAGTATCAACTAGAACAAGGGGATATGAATGATGCATTAAAAAGAAACAAGTTGCTCAAACTGCGGTAGCTGAAACGAAAAATTGAACAATGTATTAAAATTTTTAAACTCGAAAAACTTTATAGAGATATGGCTATGCGTCACATATAAAAACCAGTCTTAACACGGGGTTGTGATTTGATTTGAGCACGTGTTGCAGCTTTTATTAAATAGCAGTATTCGTGTTTAGTTATATTTCCGGGACTAATGTCAATTAGGCATTACGTTACTACTATAATTATCAATAGCCACGGAAATCAGGTCAAAATAAAAATACTTAACTCTTTAGCTATAGAAGTAATAAATGAGTTTTCATAGAAAAAAAATAGAAACCGGTACCGAAATGAAGGACTGGTTTGTGTACACCTATCGATACCCCAAAACTCATGAAAAAGTATTAATCCTCAAATTAATAAAATCTTATAAAAGTAATATACAGAATTCAACCTCAACGTGGAGTGGTTCAATTTGGATCGTTCTAAAGAAAATAAAGGTATTGGGAAACTGAAATGAAGCATTGTTTGCGACTTTCGTAAAATAGATCATGAATTTGATTTACCACATATATCGGATATCTCGATAAACTAGGAAATTTTTAATATTTGAGCACACAACCGGATTCCACCAATTTGATATGGAACCGAGTAATATTCCTCAAACAGCCTTATCAACAAACACGTGTCATTATGAATTTAGACGCATACTTTTCGTCCTACAGGACTACGTACTACGTTATCCCTTAAAGAAGGAGCCACAGTTGAACATTCACAGCTCTTATTGAATTATCTAAACACCTAAAAGAATTTTTCATAAGTGTTCCAATCACTAATTTCTCCAATTTTTTAAAAACAGTTTGTCAATCATTTCAGGCATTCGCATCGTGTAGCTTGAATGAGACAGAAAGGAAATACTGTACACTAGAAAAAAATTTGTAAATTGTTTGGGTTTGTAAATACTTCAGTCGATACCTTTACGGCAAAAAATTTAAACTTATCATCGGCCAACAATGTGGCACATGTGGCACTTTAATATTAAAGAACCAAATTCAAAATTAGGACGTTGCTGGAGACTCGAACTTAAAGAGAAAGATGCGGGAATTAATTTTTTTATAAGTGTTAAATATTACAAAAAAAACTTAACCCTATTTTTAACAAACCATGAATAACCATTTCAAAGACTTAAAAATAATAGAGTTTTATCAAAGAGAATTATTAATTAAGTATCGTCATGAAAGTAAAATAAACCAAAGGGGAATCGATAAAACTTGTAAATTCTTAAAAGCTTCTTATTGGAAATCACTTAAATCAATCAAAGTTCAAAATCTAGCAGAAGGCCACCTAATCTTTGGTACCAGTAAAATCCTCAAACGGACCCTTCGAAACAATTCATTACGATACTTCTACTTAGGAAAACAGAAATTACTAACAATGGAAGAGAAATTCTTCAAATATGATCAGGCCTTACTTTACACTGGTAATGCAATTTCATGCCGCGAACATAATTAGTTTCTGTCCCTTTGTACGTTTACGGAATTAATATATTAACTACACATAATATCAAAGTCCACTTTACTACTCCTTATCACCACAAATAAAATTCATCAGTGAAAAGACTTTATTCCGCAATTATTTTATTTTATTTATTTATTTATTTAGAAATTAACAAGAATATAAACAATTTGTTTATAACATATAATGCCCAAATTCTTTAATCACTAAACATGCACACGGTATCCGATACTGCTGAGGCTCCTTAAAATCTACTTACTGTGATTGGCATGACAACGACGGGTACTACGCCGAGTGCAACGCTCACGCGATATGCCAGTGAATATTATCAATTATTTTCGCTTATTCCCGGGTAGTATGTTCTTTTCAATACCAATCAAGTAGCTCGGGCGTACCAAAAAAATCTCATCTTTTTTGGGAAAATAAATATATGCTGTTTAGGATAAAATTTGTTCTGTAAGACAAACACCATTTTCTAGGAATAATAATCAGAACTGCGAGAAAATCATACAATCTATTGGAAATTACAACAAAGCAATTTCTAAAATGACACTATTGGTAAAAAGTTGCGTTTCTAAAAAATTCGATCTTGCTTATAAAAAGTATAAAATGCACGATATTTTTCTATTATTTCATAGATCTCTTATTAGCTTCAAGTAGTTTTAACGTTTCAACTACATGCGTACCCACGAGCTGAAACTGATGCATGAATTTTCACCATTCGATAATAAAACATATATTATTATATTAAAGTTATCAAATTTCCTTACTCTACCGCTGCTTTTAAAACAATGTGCTTTTGTTGCCAAATATTAACGACAGATACCGACACGTCTGAAACTTTCTGTGTTGAAAACATGCGACTATTAAAAGCAACGGCAGGGCGTCAGTGTGTCAATTGTTAGTTGTATCTTTGCGATTATGTTACATAAGAAAGTGTAAAGTGAGGTTCAAATGCTGAAAACGTATGTGGTAAATATGGAGATACTAAAAATCTCATCTATCGTAACGATTTTTCATTTTTGGAGTTAAACGTAAGCTTAAACCCCCAGTAGCCCCTGTTATAAATAAATTTAAAAAGATATGATTTTTTACAGAAAAACTTAGATCTTTCCACAAAGTACTTACAGTGAATGAGAAAGCCAAAAATAAGAATTCCCATAGTACCGGAGAGCAACTCATTCCATTGCCGTACACATGATAGACACAACATTTGGTGAAAGCTATGCTAAAGAACGTAAGAATATTCCTATGTTAAACGGTCCAATTTGCTAAATAATTAACTGGGTGTCAAACTAGGGTGTAAACTTAATTGTCAAACTAGTTGCCATACAACTTGATGAAGCAACAAACATCAGTAATAGTTCCAATGTGATTTGCTATATTAGATTATGTCAAAGCGTACAAGAATAGCTATTTTTCAAGTTTATACCAGAAAGAGGAACAGCTGCCGAGTTGTTTAGAATTAAAAATGATGCTGTTTTCGTCTCAAACTTGCAGTTCAATCATCCTGTTGGAATTTGCACTAATGAAGCTCAAGCCATGTCCATTAGTTTTAACAGGTTACGAGCACATGGGAAGATACTGATAAATATTGTTTTAATAGTAGTTGTCGATGTACTTAATTATATATAAACCAGACAGACCAAAAACAATATATTCGATTTAACTGAAAGGTAAATATTTTGGTAAGAAAATACAATTGTGGAATAACAAATTAAAAGAAAATGTTTCAGATATATACGCCAGAAAAGAATCATAAAAAGATGCTGTTACAGACAGTAGCGTGATACTAAAAAAATTGAGCACTATTCAAATTGAATGACGGGAATTGGTTAAAATTAAAATTCCTTTCGAATTTACTACTATCTATCGGCCTATTTCTGCAAAAAAAAGAACTACATCAAAAAGTCATTAAAGGACTTCTGGAGTGAACCGTCCTGTAACCTTTTCCTAGTTTTTAGATTTTTACAGCTAGTTTATCCGCTGTAGCAGCAAATATCGAAACAAACACCAAATAGAGATAAAAGTGTCTACCTTGCATAAGAAAACAAACCGGCGCAGGCTATGCACGTCAAGCAAACTCATATTAGTCGTAAGTTATAAACCCTTAAAAATGTTATAAGTATATCTATTTTAGTTTAAATGCTTTCTTAGGGTTAATATTATTGCTCATTGGATTTTGAAATGCAATTGTAGTAACAATAATTTTAATAGCTCCCCCTTGTGCAGCTTCAGCGCCCCCACAGTTTGAGAACCGCTGAGATATCCAATGCGGCTTTGCATTCATTTTGGAACTATTTGACTTGACACATGGATATGTGAGACCAGCTTCCAGAAGAAGTAATTTTAGGTATTTAAGTTAAATTGTACGCCAAAATTGATAATAATATTTTTCCACCATTAATTTATAACCTTATGTACCTACAAACATACCTATGTGAAAGAAAGTTTAAATTAAAATATTTTAAAAAAGTCTACAAAAACCACATAAGTTATGTTATATAAAATAAAGCTAGAACTTTTCGTAGGATCCAAAAATCCGATACTAACCATACCATCTAATTTACGATAAACCAGGAAATCAAACTTTTATAATATCTTTTTTATTCCAATAAATGATCCGTTAAAATCCACAAAACTCTCACATCCAATATTTTCTTCCATCTTTATAAAGAAAAAGTCATAAAGAGTGTTCATTTTTATTTGGATATATAAATTAAAAATCAGTTAAAAGGTCAGCTCATGTTAATTGGGTAATGCGTTTTGTTCATCACATTATACCAACGGAGATACATAAAACGTAAAACGCACCTATTAACGAAATTGCCTGCACGCTTATTAAAATCGAACTCACCACAAAACACAAACCAAACATGTTCCAGTCATGTTGAAAATTAAGCCTTGTTCACGCTACATCGAATCTGCAAAGCTTGTCGAAATTATGTCAACAGCCCTACTAAGTTGCTCCCATCCGATACCTTGTTGACATGTTTTGATTGCCCGTATCTGATTTTCCACATAATCGCAGTTTTATTAAATGCACTCCCATAATGTGAAAGTATTTTTTATTTTCATAGATATTTTCTGTTTAAAAATTTAGGAGGGCTGATTGTAGAGAAAAAAAAATCGCAAATACACCTAAGATATTAGTAGTCTAGGACATTAGGCAAGTACGTACGGTGAAAACTCTAGTGCCCATTTAAAAATTAAACATGTGCCAGTAAGCACTAGTCAACAATTATAAAATTAATTGGAACGATTCTTGTATTCTGATAAAAGAACCATGTTCCAAAAAAAAAGAAACTGGTAAAATTGGCATCAACGTCAATATCATAATCTCCTGTGTCAAATTTTGTGAATTTGAGTTTAGTATGTGCCTACTGTTGCGATTCTTCTGCAATATCCGCCAAGAGGCAAGGTAGAAATTAATTGCTGCATTACCACATCGTGCAAATAAATGTATGGTTTGGTTGAACATTTTTATAGTTAAATACAAAGTGGACCACTGAAAATATCATACCTTACCTTTACTGCAAAAAATAAAAAAACCCTCGGACCCAACAAATTTTGGTTTTAGGGTAACATATTTCTGAGGCATTTTTATCAATTTAACTTTACCCTCTACGGGGTGTTATTCACCCTCAAAATTTTAAATGGAGAGGGCTGCCGAGAGGCAAATTTTACCTTGTATTAAAAAACTTTCTCTTTCCAGCGATGCCTAAATTTTGCATTTTTTGCATATATTTTTCCAGATATTACGTCATAAAATAATTTATATGTCTCACTATTTTTGTTCCAGTAGCCACCAACCTTCATACAACAGCAAAGCATATGTTTAAGGTATTGTGGGCATCCTGAAGTACTTGTGATGTTATTTGTATGCATTCATGTATAATCCGTTAACGTAAATTTGGCGGTGTCCAATATATTTTTTTACTTTAAATGTCCTCAAGAAAGAAGTCGAGTAGAGTTAAATCGGAAGAGCGAGCAGGCCACTCGAAGAATGTCTTCTGCCCATCCACTTTTCTGGAAAATGTTTGTTCAAAAACTGTATTACTGCATTGCGTCGTGTGGCAGAGCACCGTCTTGTTGAAATCACAAATTTTCTGCGCGATATTGATTATCCTATATGCCAAGAGTTGGATAAACGACGTTTTCTAACATCTCTAAATAAATTTCGCTGGAAAAATAGGTAGAAAGAACGGAAATAACAGGTAAGATGGAACAGGGAGGCACATACACGTACAGGTATGTGTCTCCCGAAAAGACCCTGGGATTAGAGCATAATCAATACCGAAAGTTTTGTCTATTAAATGTACCATTAAGGAAAAATGAGCACTCGTCCGAAAAACAAACGTTAACAAGGGATTGTGGATCGGTAATAATACGTTCGCTCACCAGTTCGCATAATTGTAAACGTCGGTCATTGCGATATCCATTGAACATTTTGATCATTAATCTTGTATGGATGAAATCTATGGTGTTTTAAAATTCGCCGTAAACTTGTACCCGAAATATCCAGCGTAATAATTGACCTTTGTCTGGTTCTTAGTGTAGGATACAACGTCATATGCCCAATAACTACCACTTCCACAGCTATATTTCAGAAAAGATCTTCGACATTTCTCTTGTGTGTTGAAATGTTTGCATTAATTAGGAACTTGTTTGTTTGGGATAACATCTTTTCGTGTATCACTGAACAATCTTGCTGTAGTCCTGGCACAATTATTAGTTCTAAAGAAGATTAAAAATATTTCTACGCTTTCCTCAACGTAATAGGACATTTTTGCATTACAAAATGCAAAAGATGGTTGTAATTTATTTGTGCTGAGACAGTAACTGACCGGTTTACTAAACCATTACTCAAATGCTCATGCTTACTGTTACTCGAGTGTCTTTTTTGGTGGTGTTTCTTCTTCATTTTTCTCAACACTTGGTTAAAATACAAATCCAAAATAAATTTTAAAAATGTAGGTATCGCATGTCGTTGGAAAAAGAATTCAAAGCTCTTTAGAACAATCCCTCGGTACGCTTATCCACTTAAGATTTTGAAGATGATTGATGCTCCCTACAATGTGAAAGGTACATTGGAAAAATAGTGTGCCCTCCAAAATTAAAAATTTGCAGATCGGGGCGTTTTTCGTCGCAACCGCAATTAAACTTAGGTGATAAGTTTTCGATGGACCATCCTGTAACTTTGAACTTATTGAGCAAGTTTTCTGGAAATAAAAATGAACATGTCAGAAAAATAATATTTTTTTTGTATGTCATTGTTTTAAGGATTTTACTGAAATTACTTGTAATTGGCTCTGATGACTTCAGCATAAGTTAAATTTACGATCCCTTCGTGAATCATTTGTTCCCATTCCTGATAGGAAGTTCCTCAAGTTAATTGAAGCTTTCTATTGGTTCCCGTTTTAATATTTTTCTGCTCAATGTATCCCAAAAAATGCTCAATGGGATTACGATCTGGACTATTGCTTGGCCACTTTATAAGTTTTTATTATTGTCATTTATAAGAGTTTTCACTGCCCTGGCTACGCGCGGCCTTGGATTATCGTGCTGTAAAATGAAATCTGCTTCCTTATTATCTGCAAAAGCAATTAGGTGTGGCACTTAATTTCTTGATATAGCGAAATAACGATAGGGAAACGTTTACAGTGCTACCAATTAAAGATATTCCACCCCGTATCATAATAGACCTTCCAACAAAACGAACAATTTCTTGCAAAGTTGACTCTAAATATTGCTCACATGGTCGTTGCTACACTCTAACTAGTCCATCGTTGTTGTGTAAATAGAATCTGGACTCATCTGGAAACAAAACTTTACTCAATTGAGGTATTATCCAATGCCGATGAGCTTCAGCAAAAATTATTCAAGCTGTCTGATAAATTCCTGTTAAACGAGGCACTTCAACCTCCTAGCATGAATTCGAGACTCAGGAAGTCTATTACGATTGCTTGATCAGGAATTATGGCCCCCATAGCTGCTGGTAATTGGTCTTGAAGCACTTTGCAGTATTTCTACGCTCTCTAATTGCCCACAGAGATAATAAACGGTCTTCTCGAGCTGTTATAGCTCTTTGGCATTGATATTAGGGTCCCCTTCTAATAACGTCATGCTTTAAAAACCTAGTTCATGCTCTGTTTATAGCGGCTTGACTCACATTCATAATCACTACAACACGTCTTCTGGAATAAACTTCCTGAATTATTAATTATGGCCCTAGCGATTTGAATTTAATTTAATAATTAGTAATTACGTAATCTTTTTCCTAGCATACCAACTATCATTTTTTCACTTTAAAATCTAAAAATATGTTGATGAAAATAGGTTCAATTTGCACTGAAGCAAAGTTTTTATCTTTATGTTTTTAATTTTTTCCACAGCCAATCAGCAAAAATAAAAACACAAGTTTTAGGAGGAATAATAGTATACCTTTGAACGTAAACTATTTTTTCCTTTAATTACAAAGTGGATGTTTTATTATTTTGAGTAACTTACATGTATCTAAAAATTAAGAGAGCACAACAAATTTTTCGCATACTACTATGCTAAATATATGCGAAATATCTATGGATAATCTGGTGGCCAGTTATTACCCATTTGTTAAAACAAATTTGGTTAGAAAATGGCAGTGGTGGAAAAAGCTCTTTTGTTTCGTAGAAGCTGTTCTTCTCTTCTCTTCGGGAACGTAGATTTTTTGCACGCCACTGCATTTCATCGTTTTTAATAAGACAACACTAATATAACGTATTAGGTTTGTAAATTAATTATTCAATTTGTAGTTATGTCAATAAACTTTCTATTTTCGAATAAGGCTACTATGAACTATACATTCGTTTTTAAATATTTCAGATGTTCGTGAGTAGGGCAAGAAGTAGGAACGGATATTGATCAATTTACTTAAATTAGTTATTCGTAAATCAATGTTCTATAAAGAATGCCGGTTTTATATATCGTTGCCTATATTTACAATCTTTTACAGAAATTCGCTGAATCAAATATCGTGCAAAAAGATTATTTTACTAACTAACATTTTGACGTACGAAAAGATAATTTATAATATTTTGCATTACACCAAAATTTAAGTCGCTAATACTTGCAATACAGTATTTTTGTAAAAAAAAACCGTAAGTAATAATTTTTCATCAAAAACTGAACGAGGTCCGATAGAGAATAGATATATTCTTAAAATTAATTATTTTCGATAAAGGAAACTCTCTCAATATGTAAGAAAATTTCTGTTAACTAAGAAAATTAAACAGCTACAAAATACTGTTAATAATATATACGAAAATCATTAAAATTATCAACTGAATTAATTTTACCTCTATCGCTCGTCGTTTACCCTGTAAAATGATTCTGCAGTGTATGTCATATTAAAGTCGTATTTCACTGACAGTGTGAAAATTGAATTGTTAAGTTAATTAAATATGTCCTTTAAATAACACTAAATAAATATTTTTAAAAGTATGGCACTTTTCTCTTTTGGAAATTCAGTTAACTATGTGTCTTCTTTATTCGGAAGTTAATTTAAAATCCTATGTTTTTTTGTCGTCTTGAGAATATTAGTAATGTTAACAGTTACTTTGTAGACCGTAGTACTCGTTAAATGCAATTATTGTATATAATTGCAGAAGCTCTCTAAAAATGTAAAGTAATTTTATCTGTTTGGGGCGTTTGATACCAACAACAAAACTAACAATATTTCTTTACCAGGGGAGCAAGGAGCAGTTGTTAATTACTCTACCACAAACTGTGAAAAAACCCGGAAATTCCTTCTAAGAGCTAAACAGCTTCCACAAGCAAGGTTCAAGTTAACTACTTGTTAAAACACGAGTGGCGACGTCTATCCCACCTCTCGATAGTGAGAGAAAAGGTCTTGTTTATTTGGCGCGGACTGTTTTCTAGAGTTGTGCGTAAAACACCCTAAATTAACTTATATATTCAATCCAACCTAAAATCAATTCTAATAAAAATTTAACCCCGGCTAAAATGCCACGCTCTCTTCAAAAATTATTAAAACTTATTTCTAAACTATCTGAATATAAGTCCTAGCGCATCAAATTACATTTAGGTCCGCTAAATCAATCCCCTAAGCAAAACTGTCCAAGGTTACTTCCCCGAAATTCAGCCGAATATCACCGCAAAGAATTCTAAGAAATATTTACATATAAAAGCAACTTTTTACGTTGCAACGTGACATAACTCCGCTAAACACATGCGAAAAGGGATCATTAGTATAAAAACTAATTAATACTTTAAGGCCAACATCAACATGGTTCGATTTGCTTACTATAAAATCTCGAGTGAGAAAAGTAACGGATGAACGATCTATTCTACAAATAAATCCTAAAACCCATCCGGAAAATATTATTTTTGTCCTTGCTATCATTTTCTGTTCACAAGTTTTTACATCCTTGTGTATGTCGCGTAGTAGCGGTTCGTGACCTTTCGACACACTGAGGCGATGTATAGATCTCTCAAGGGAACAAAAATTTTTTTTTGTCAGAGTATCCACCATTTTATCAAAAACATTTTTACATTAAAATTTTTGAATATTTCATAAATAAATTTCATCCTATCATCATATCATGTTCTTTTTAAAAGTATACCATTTTTCATCAAGGGATTTTTTTAAAAAATTAAAAACCGTTTGCAAAATATAGTCAAAATAGGTTTGAACTGAAAAAAACATAATTATGAGTCATTATTTTCAATTCTTTTCGTTTTTTATTGATAAAGCATTGACTTTGTCAATAAAAACAGAAACAGCTGAGACCAGTGTAAGTGTATATGTCATATTCAAGGTCATATCCATGTGGCGGTGCTCTGTTATCCGCGATAAGTCACTTTTTGTAAATTAAATTAATTCGTCTGTCTTTCAATGGCGCAAATTTGTCAATGATTTGTCATAAAACTCACCAGTACCTTTAGAAAGAGATACTAATAATTCTTTTTCTATTGACATTATTGATGGGGCTGAGAGTCTGTCCTGAGATATAGTATTTCGTAAATAGGTCTTGATTCATTTTAAGCATGAAAAATCTCTTTCAGCCTGTACACTTGTTACAGAGATTGTCAAAATTAACATCGCAAGTCGATATACTTCAGAAAACCCACAAATTAATTCTAAACTACGGAGTGGTTTACTAAGTTCATGAATATTGAATTTGTGAAACTGTTCGTCTCGGTAAGTTATGCTGAGCTCATTTTTGAAGTGGCCTTTGTTGAATATATTTAGATACATTTTTTCCAATGAATTTAATAGATTGGAAGGAAATTCTGCTGCAAAGTTTTTATACTTTGACTTGTCGAGAAGTTTAATAAATTCCAATTTTTGTAAATCAGTAAATCTAGAGGGGAAAATATGTAATCTAAAATTTCAATAAATAAAAGCTTATACTTGTCAGTTAGATCCAATTCGTTCATATTGCGAGTTTGTCTACCATGTGGCAACTACCTGTAAGCATTTTTGCTTTTTCAAATATAGATATAAAACAACCTTCAAGGGGTGGTTCATTTAATCGTCGGATGATAATGTTTATTTGTGAAATGCAGAAATAGAAATCAACTTCTAAGTTGCTTAACTAAATCGGTAATTAAAGAAATTTCCTTGAATGTAAATGTTAAAAAGCAAAGTCAGAGAGGTCTTTTAAATACCCCTTTGCCTTGTGAATGGAATGTGATCTAGATCATTTCCTGAAACACAAGATTAGTGCCTCCCAATTATTGGCCAAAAAAAATAAAATTTTTGAGCAGGAATATCATTTTGTCACACATCCTTAGGGAATTCGTTTCTGTAATAATTTGCTCAAGATAGATGTCCATTTATAAGATTTATTGGGCTTTTGCTACCATATCAGTTGTATCATTTACAGTTAATGAAAAAAAAACGTAGGCTCTGATAGTTCTTGTTTTATAAAGTTCTTTATATGTTCCTCGATACAAAATATTAATTTGTTTTGAACGGTTTTAGACTGTCCCTTAAATACAGTTTTTTGTTCTAAATGTTTAACAAGTTCGGCATTACGTCTAATTAAACAATTAAAATTAATTAAAATTTCCCTTGTCAAATGAGGATTCTGATTCGTCATGCCTCCTAAAAGCAAGTGCTTGTTTCCTCAGTAATATTGTTGTATCTATAAGGTATGTTAAAAGTATACGGTTTCTCCTAAGATCTTCAATATATAATAGTTTCGATAAGTGGGCACTTTCCATTAGTGCACCTTTAATTGTAGTCATATTTTGGGACAACCGCACAAAACCTAAAGTATTCTGAATATGTTCTTTAGGCCTTTCGCGTATGTTAACCGCTCTTGAAAAATGATTGAAATTAGCATGACTATCAGAGATCCCTACGTTTTTTGTATTTCCAACTAATAAGCAAGGCCAACAAAATAAACGCTGTTTAAAAAAACTTCCGCAAATACACGTATGAGCCTGGTACCACGATAATTTAAATGAACGTTTATAATGTCGACCATCTTTATTATCATTACTTAAGGTACTTATCTGGGGCATTCGTGTATCTCTGTGAAGAATTTTCCTTTTCTCATCTTCGAAGCGCCTCGAAAATGGCGTTGTCAATATTGACATTACAATATCGTGCACTGTGCACGGCACAAGTACTCCAAAAAACTAAACATTAACGCCATTAACCGAGTCCACCCGCCACCGGCTTTCTAACACGTTTAGGCCACTTGCTAACTTGCAAAAACTTCTAGTAATGGACAAACGTGTTAGCTGAAATATTAATGCACGATTGCCATTTACTAAAAATACTTAAATACTATTTCTATTTTAATACTACTAGCGTCCTGGAATACATAGTTTTACCCAACCAATAAAAACCGCCTTTCGAGAGACGTTTGATTAACAAAATTTGAAATTTGAGACAAGTAAAATATCGCCTAACTGGGTCTTGTGATAATTGTGTACGGCGCACGGATACATATTATTTATTGTGGGTAGTTAGGAAAGTTAATAGTCAAAAGGAGCGCTCGGATACTTTGTTAAGGAATGTATGTTATTAGGATTTAAAGGTGATTTATACATGTTTGGTTCTATTTTCATTCATATTAATACACAAAATTATTATTTTCACTATGGAATATTGAATTAAGAACATAAATATGCAATTTTATAGAAAAATCCATCTGAAGCGGCGCCTCAGTTGCTTCATCTGACGAGCCGCCCCTGTTGT
The DNA here is from genome assembly GCA_030620095.1 of Kuschelorhynchus macadamiae. Taxonomy (NCBI): domain Eukaryota; kingdom Metazoa; phylum Arthropoda; class Insecta; order Coleoptera; family Curculionidae; genus Kuschelorhynchus; species Kuschelorhynchus macadamiae. The sequence continues at coordinate 2,191,018 of JAUTXW010000556.1, read as the reverse complement.
CGCGTGGAATACCTTAGAAAGCATGGCACATAACCTTCCTGTCTTAACCAGTTAAACAGTTTACAGTGAATAGTGTAGCTTAAGACATTGACCTCGTTGCTCGGATGCTCTAACCATCACTCGCTTCCCTAACCGGATTGCTAATGAATGAATTAACAAAGTGACCAATTAAACATTGTTATGTGATTAATATCTTTGTCGCATTTTCTATTCCTTTATTGAAGTCATTTGGTTCTTTTAATACCACAAGTGTAGTGTGCTTATTAAATTAATATTTTTGGCTAACTTGTTAAGTGCCTCCGAAGCTAACAAGTCTTAGCCTTCATATTTTCTATAAAATGTAGTTAAAACTACAAGTGCGTGGTTTTTTATTGGTTATAAGTAAATCCAGAGTACATTGTTGCTGTCAAGTGACATATAACTTTACTTATTCAACAATAAATAACTTAAAGTGGTTTTATGATGTTCAGTGCAAGAAAAGGGCTGTAAAAGTAAAGCTGATCCAGACTAGGATATCTTGTAATCCTATTTAGTGTGACTTGAATGAAATCGTCAATATCATTTCAGCCGCTGATTTAAAAATAATTTATAATTATCCGGTAGAATAACTAAATTCAATGAGTGAATGAATGAGTGCACCTTTTAGTTTCTAAGAATTTTATTTGTTTTCATATGTCATTTTTAACTGAAACAATATATCTTCAGTTTCTTGCTAAAGCTGAATTCTAGTGACAAATGTTTGAGTAAATCTACAAAATACGCAAATAAGCCAAAAAGAATCTGTGTCTATGGTAATCGCAACCTACAACAACAAGGTTGTTTTGTTTAATTATTAAATAAATAAATTAATTATTAAATAAATAAAGTAAGGTTAAACATGGTCCTTCGAAATTATAAGATAGACAGATTATAAGAATTTGTTTTTACTATTATAGATCATATCTAAGATTTAATAACCATTTACGCCCCAAGATCTTACATTCTATTTCTAAAAATATGTTTTGCGTATCCTAGGGATTCCAAAGCCGTAAAAAAAAGACCCAATATTTGCCAAATTTGTTTGCGATTCCGATACTTCCCCTATAATAATATATCCCATATAGTATATAAACTGTATTAACATCAACTGTTGTATGAGGAAGAACAAATCAAGAACTTTGATGAATTGCAATTAGCTAATATATAGCCTTTTGTCGGAAAGATGAGATAAAAACATTTCATTTATCAAAGGTTAATTCTCTGAAGGAATCAAATTTAAAAATTAATTTTCTGGATTTTAAATGATTTATGTAAACATTGTATCTGGACTTCCAACTAACGCTACCGAGATTTATTTTGTACGTGTTGTTTTATTAGGTTCCACCAAATCACGGGATTCAATTCCTTATCATGAACATGGTTCTTAAAGAGCCGCTGTCAACTCATAAATTGTAACTAAATAGTTTTATAAGTAACATACTTTTAAAAACTAAGACAAGCTTTTCAATAGAGTTTTCTATTGGGACACTTTGCGGTACATTCATCGAATGAATTTCTTACTTTTCAAACTTGCAACTTCACTAGAAGTTTTTAAGACACTCTCTTCTATTTTCAATGTTATTTTCTACTTTTCCAATAATCTTTGTTCGTTGCAAAGAAAGAGAACACGATTTAAATTATTTACTTTTCAGATCGGTAATTACTTCTACTTCATCATTATACAATCGGGTAAATACGAGAAATAGATGTTTTGCTAATTTATTAATATTATTATTATTTTAGAAAGTAGGCAGAGCTGTAAGAAATCATAAGAAAATATTTTTAAATGGACTAACAAATTTGATTTTAATTTATGAAGTGATTTTAAAAATATAAATTTTGACATATTGCAGTTATTCCTAGAGGCTCTATTTTTCAAATTTAGTGTAAAGGCGGCAAATAAGGGTATACGCAGTTAATTAGCAAATATACTACAATTTTTTAAGAAAATTACTTTCTTATTGGCGAAATATATCTTATTAAACCAACCTATGTGTGTAGATTAAAGAGAAAACGGGATAATTCCACCTTTTGATGAAACTGTTTTTTTTTTAATTTACTAAATTCTTATAGCATAAGCCATGCTCTATCAAAATGTTTTTATGAATACTAACATTAGTAATTTTTTTATTTTTCAAGATAACAAAATGATCCAAAAAGCAAATTGTATGGCTAGGTGCCATGTTTTCCGTTACATTAAAAAATATAAAAAGCGCTAAATGGCAAACATATACATATTACTTGCATTTTTTTTAAATAAAATAAGACTCCCTGTAAATTTTATTTTCCATAAATAGGGCTTTTTTATCTGATTCTAAATACAGAGGGTTTAATAGCGTCTTAAAAATCTTAAAAAATAAACGAGAAAATAAAGAAAATCGGCACTATATAATGCAAATATGTATAACAAAGACTCTTTACACAAAATGGAAATAGAGAAATAGCTACTCTGCTGGCTAATACCACGCCCGGCATTGAATCATACTATTGATTCCAGACTCTCGTTGGGGAAATAATGCTAGTGTATTTTTGATTCACGTTACACCAACGTAACTACAAAGATACATTGATCCCTGTCTGGAACATGTCCTGTAATGCCGCAGGCACAATGATCTATTTCAGTCAAACGACAATCACGATTTCGCTCTTTTTAGGAGTCATCAAGTATCGTGAAATCGTATCTCTTTAATAGAAAAAGCACTATGAAAAGTTCAAAGATACCAAAAAACACAATATAAAAAGTCTCATTCTTAAAAAGCAAAAAAAAAACAAAATAACTTTTAAAAACACTCATAGCTAAATATAAGGCCATAAGCCAACGTTAACGTTGTTTACAAATATCTAACACAAATTCAGTCTTAAAAATATAGTAGGCGACAAAAACAACTTTTCCTATCCTTTTACATACAAAAGGCTACAAGTGGCGCGATCGGACCGGCCGGAATTTGAGAATTCACTTGACGCTGAAATAATTAATTAATATTCAAGTGAATAAAGATCTTAAGAATAGTCAAAGCTTTTACAATAATATTATACCATTTTGTTGTTAACCTAAATGTTTTAACTAAGATATCATAAGCTTTTCAGGCAAATAAACAAGAGGCAAGATTAATGGAATTTTTTCAAAATACTGCAACAATAAATGGATAAAATATAAGCCAGTCGACAAATTACTCATTGTTTATATGATACTAAAAAAAACCTTATTTGCGAATTTTGTAAGCTCATATAAGCTCAAAAATAATTTTTTTTTCAGAATACGAAAGGTATAGTTAAAATACACTGTTTCTGAAAGTTTGGGCCAGACTCATAGATATTTTTTTACAACTCAAAATAAGCTCATTTGGCTCAACCCTTAAACCCTTCATTTTTAAAATCCTACATTTTCTACACGGGTTGCAAGCAGAGTGTTGAACATTTTTTAAACATTTTTCTTTAATAAAACAATAATAATTAAAAGATAGATAAGAAAATAAATGTAACAAAAAAAATTAATGCTACAATTCAAAATGCCGGGCGTTTTTGTCAATGCACTTTTGGACACTTCTTCGAAACCGATCTGCTAACACGGTGAAGAGTGTTCCGATTAATATTTGATAGTACATCTCGCACAAGTTGTTCAAGTATTTGTAGATGTTCAGGGGGATCGACTTCATATGTTTCATTTTTACAAATCCCCATAAATAAACGTCTTGGGACCTGTTTTCTTGGCATTTGTTGCTATTGGCATTGCAAAATCACAGTCTTCTATCAAAATCACCTTCATTTAGCCCTTATACAAGAGTGGGTTTGTAAGATGGTAAGGGGCTGCTTTCAAGATATCTTGTATAGTTGACTTCGTAATGTTAATTTCTCTGCTTGCAACTCGTGTAAAAAGATGTAAGATTTTCCGCAGATTATTATTGAATGTTTCTATTTCGGTTTTTATTACTTTGTTGATACCTTTTTGGTCGAGGTTTTTAAAAACTTCTAGATACAAGTAGGTTGGAAATAAGTGTGAGGAACATTTTTTCCCAGGTAGAAGTCTTTTCGGAAAGGGGAAAAAAGTTCTTTTAAATTTGCTAAAAAAACAAAATGGCCTGGAAAAGTTGATGATTATATCTAAAAACCGAAAAATCGAAATCAAAGTCTGTTGCCTAAATATTTAGGCAACTTCTTTTGGCTGTTTTTACAGGTTTTGAAAATATTATGAAATAAAAAAATACAGCACTTATTCGAAAATGCAAAGTTTTAGGCATTGAATTTACAATTAAATGACCTACAACTTCCCCTATATGTATATATATATATATATATATATATATATATATATATATATATATATATATACTATGTATAACAATATGAGTCTACTTTTTCTACTAATTTTCGATAAAAAAATAATAATTAATAAAAATTAAATTTATAAGTTACACCCAAATGTTCCTTATTCGCAACAAAAATAATTTTATTCTAATTTTTTTTAAGTTGTAATTGTTCTAATGTTTTAATTATTGTTAGCGTGTTTTGTTTCTTTGGTAGAGGTTTTTAAGAACCGTTAAATATATAAATAAAGATTTATGTAATATTTCTGCATTTAATACATGACTGATTTTATATCTAAAAATAAGATATAAACTAAAAAATCTGGCTGGCTGAAAGTTTTTAACAAATGTAGAGATATATTCTTAGTTTAAAAGGGTAAAGAGACAATCATGAATAAACGACCAGCTGGGTTGGTCAAACTACTACAGATAAACTACTTTATGGTGGAGTTTATACCAGAAGAACTACTCTTTTTAAAAAGTTTTTCTAGATCTGATCCTATTTGCTTAAAATATAAAATGAATGTAAAAGAATATTTTTAAAAAAAGCTTATATTTATAAACACTGGTACTGAAAAGTAAAGTATGATGATGTCTCACGACCCCAGCGTTTAAGAGAATATTCAAATTTTAAAAACTTATGTTAGTTTACTTATTTTTTACTTTTCAGTTCAATAGCTTTTAAATAAAAGCTTTTTTTTTATATGTTTTTACATTTGTTTTATTTTGTAATTTTAGCATTATTTTTTTCGTACCCTATATAATACATTCACATTGGAAACCCTAATATTATATGGTTATCGGGTTTATGTATGTATACCAAATCTCAGTCAGTTCTATACATACTAACTAACCAACATACTAGTGAACTTTTAAAAACAGCGAAATGAGACTGTGTGCGGTTAGTGTTTCACGCACCTTATATGTATCAATAATGCCATGTTGACAAGTACATTCTATTTAGAAATCTGTGACGTCAGATGTGTTTTAGATCGGGTTAAAAATATCAGAACAAAATCTTATAAAATAATAAAAAAAAAGGTTCAAAGCATTTTTTCAGCGCTAATTGACTAATTATTAATTTAAATTACGTCGGTCAGACGAGGCAGTATTTAAAAGATCGCCTACGACAACATACAAACGACTGTCGCAATCATAATAAAATAGAGACAACTGCTCTCAGTCTTCACCATCGCAACACCGGTCATGAATTTGATTTTTCAAAGACAATAATTTTTGATAAAGAACAAAATTATATAAAGCGTATTATTGGAGAAATGATATATATTAACCTGAATAATTCGATTAATTTCCGTACAGATACCAAAAATTTAAGTTGCTATTACTCATCAATACTAAATAAATATAAAGATCATTTCCAGAGTGGTTTAAACCATTAATATAAAAAACATTACCCTCGTTTGTCCTATTTTTTCACTACTTTTCTGGGTTTTTGTTATATTTTACATTTGTGACCTACTAGGTTAGATGTTTCGTGATGCTTTTTAAGTTTGATTTATTTATTAGTTGACTTTGCATACGCCATATTGCGCGGTCTTGATGTAGTTCCACTGTTTGCGATAAACACCTAATTCTTTAATATCTAACTTCATATCGTTTCCTATATCAGTCAGAAATAAAACATTGTTTATAAGAATAACTTAAAACGTAAAAAGAGTGTATTTGCTAAGATTTTGCAGTCATCTTATGAAGCTTTATACATTTACATACACTAAAATGATTTATAAAAGCATCCAGACCGCGTGAGGTATTGGTAAGTTAAAGATTGTTATTTATTCTTGTTTTAATGTGTTCAATTTATTGTTGCTCGTCATTTTTCAAGTACAATTTTTGACATTTTAAATTAGATAGGTTCTTCTTCTTTTTCTTGATTATAGACCCTTGAGAAAGTGGTAATTGACCACGAAACGTTGGGATATAAATTACCATAGTGGTTTTATTTGCCTGCCCTCTTCCCACTATAATCCTCTACATTGAACGATTTAAAGGCTGCTATATGAATTCCATTAATTTAAATGATCGTCATCGACATTGTGTTATCTTTTCACTTACCTTGGTAAAAAAGTCTCCATACAGATCTAAATTTGTTATGTTCACATCCTTTAATAAGTGAAGGATATAGAAAGATAGAATTGTTTGGGACTTGGGGTAAAGTCAGTTCGCCGATATTTATATGTATAATAGCGTAAATATTATATAATACAGTCATCATTTTTAGACAAGACGATAGTAGATATTAATGAAAGGCAAACAAATAAAATGATGTAAAAACAGACCTTGGTCAAAAAAAGTAATAAAGCAACTCTGTCCACCGCCAATAACTCACCGCGACTGACCGCGGAAAAGTGAGATTTATGCACTAATATTCTCGGTGTTGTCTGCAGTGGCGCACTCTGTGATCGATGGGCCAATTACGTTCCCCGTTGAGCTATTTACGCTGATTGAGACCTTGATTGATGAACGCCAAAGTGCATCCAAGAGCCGAACTATCACGTGATGTGTTGTCAGGGATTGATGTTAGGAGTTATAGGCCGTTTGTTATTGTTGCGATACTTAATTTGTCCAAAACAAAAAGAAATAATCGTCAAAGTCAGAACTTTATTACAAATGCCAAACAAAATTGTCTCGGTTAAATTGAAAACTAAGAAATCATAGCTTTTAGGTTTTAAGTATATTGTAGCAACCCTGGCCTGCGCACTCAAGATGCCCGCGCTAGCTTATTCTCCGCCCTGTGCAACTTTTTGTCGGGCGTCCCATTTCTTTGGTTCTTCCACTTAATTGAAGGTTTGCCACCGTATTTACTGAAGAGGTTTGAATTTAGACCAGGTCTAACTTGACTTTTATAGGTTTAAAATGACATAAAGAACAAATGAACAATTAACCCATCTTTGCCCGAATGAATTTTTTATGATTTTTATTTATACATTTTAGATTTAATGGGTGATTATGTTGTAAAAATATATTACATTTTGTTAAAAAATATATTTTGTCAGTTTTTTTTTATATAAAAAACGTTGTTTCAAAATTGGAATATTATACAAACGTATTTAAGGTTAACGCGCATGGAAACTCGTGTAAATTTATGTTACATTTTTCACATTTTTTTGTTGAATTTTTCTTACAGACAGCACATCTATTCTGCTTCTCGGAATGAATTATCCTGTGATCTATGCGATCATATCTTATATTATCTAAAACGCTGGGTTCTATTCCCTTTAACGATTTTGGTCTACCTCCGCCAGCAAAAAATATCTTGTAAGTAAGCTCTCTCAACGTATCGACGAAAGGCTAGAAAATGTATATGAGGTGATTTCACATTTTTTCAATATACTTGCCAGGCATTGTGCTTGTATCAAACGCAAACGCGAAATTAACCCACCACCATTTTTTTGATCTAATTGAAATCTTGTATCGATCAATATTTTCATCCATCCAATCAACTCCACCCATGTATTTATTATATTAAATTATGAAATTACTTGTTTTTGGCGAGTGTATTATTTTCAGCACAATGTGCGTATTTTTTTATCTGCTCAAACCTATTCCGTCTCATGGCATTACTTACTGTAGGGTTATAGGTGTCTGTATCACATTTCCATAACATTCTCCACCGTGGAATATCCAAGAAACCAGACAGTAAAAAATGGCCAAAAAACATTTTAAGTCGGGTACTGACATATTCGACCTAACATATGGAATAAAATTATTTTTAAGAAATTCGCAAACATCCTCATCAAAAAAAAATCTACTGGATCGGAGAGAATAATATTTTTGCCCAAATTTGGAAAAGCCTTGTTTGAAGGAACAATATCAATAGATGTTTCCCAATTTCGCTGTTTTGGGATGCCTTGTAATGATTTTTTAAGTTGAGAAAGTGGTATATTATCTTCCTCCTCTTCCATTTCCTCGTTTTCACCAACTGTTTGAGGTTCGCCTTCGTTTGAATGAAGAATGGCTATAGCTTGAACGCGCAATTGCGCCCCACTAAGATGATCTAAACTTTTTTCCTCATCTTCTTCTCCACTATCTTCTTCGCTTCCCGCGTCCTCATCAGCAGGGGGAGTAATATAAACATCTGCCCTTTTAAAATCTTTCCAAAATTTCGGGTCCTCAAACATTGCAGCTATTTGCTCTGTAGTCAAATTTCTGAAAGAAAATTTACTCTTTATACACGTAGTAGGCCCGGTATTCAATTATTGGAACATCATTTTTTACGAAGGCGTAAAAGTTTTTCCTGAATATTTTAGCAAACCCTTATAATTTAAAATAAATTTACAAGCTTATACGTGTTATATTTTGAAAAAACCCATACTTGGAAAGAAACAGGTAAACAAATGGTAACTTACTCTTTGTTACTCATAGCAGCATAGTCGAAACACAATTTACAACAACACACTGTTATTTCTTTGGCACTCTGAATTCAGTCTTAGACCATGAGCTTATGTAATAAAATGCAAAATTCTTCGATGGTCAATTTTCGGAACACTGGGAAATAACGCGTTTTTTTCCAAATGTCTAAATTACAAAATGACAGTGACATAAACAAAACACAACTGGGGAACTAACAGTTTTAGTTACCATGGCAATTAGATTTGGTCTAACTCATAAACCTTTTTATTGAATACAGGGGTTAATGTTTAGCATAAGAAGATTTAGAAACTTAGAAAGTACACAACATTAGAACAAAATTCGCACAAAGTACAAGAACGAAATACATAAATGACATCCGTTTCAAATAACGGTTAAGTCGACTGAGAACACAAAATAAAAACAGGTACACTCAGCCGGTTTTCTACCAAATAGACAGACAATCTTCAGTTAGTATTCTATTTTATTTTCAGAAATAAATACGTTCACCAAACAACCGCAACATTCAGAATCTCTATGTGCATTTAAACACAGGATGCCATTCAGTGGGGCTTTATTTGAATCTCACGCAAAATATTTTATCGGTGCAATTTTTATAACCGTAAACCTCATTACCGACACAAAATGGTCACGTTATTATTATTTTAGCCAAAGAAAGTACGGAAACAGCGCTCAATGCGTTGAAGCGTTGATACAAACCAAATTTTAAAGTGCAACAAATTGATAAAAGGTACACAGGGTAGATAAGAGACTGGTTATTTTGAAAAGAATAACAATTTTTTCATCAACAAGTTTTTTCTTACCGGCATTTATTAACCGCTTTTTTGTGAAAACGCAGGTTTCAGGTTTTATATTTGATTCCAACTATTTATTATAGTGCACTAGCAAAGTGCAAATTATAAAATGTCTAAGACTTCTAATGGTGAATACTAACTATAATGTAACAAAAAATATTGGCACGTTTATAATTACCACAGAAAAATTCTATTTTTGCTGTTTTAAAGAATGAGTAACAATATAAATTTTTAAAGTTTCAAAAGGGTTTTCTCAAAATGCCCAAAAACGCGTTTTTCAAATCTGGATCGATCTCTTTGACACCTACACTTAACATTAATGCTAGATTTTTTTTGCGTAAATTTGCGCTAAGATTTTTTTTTATTTTAGTTACTACTGCGTCTATCAAAAATATTGATTTATTTGAGTTGTGGAAGTCAAATAGAAAAACAAATGCAGATAATAAAACTTCCCAACACATTATGGATATTTTTAAGATTCGTGATGACCCTGAAGATGTTAAAAATACAGTTGATGACATGACTCATTTTCGTGTTTAAAATTTCAAGATAAGTGGTAGAAATAGCAACGAAAGCGGAATCAATTTTTAGAAGAACATTCAGCATAGCTTCAAAGTTATATTGCCCTCCGTGGTTCCTTACAAACCTATATTAACCCTAGTATTTCTGTCACGGTAGTCCTTTAAAACCGTTTGCAGAATGTAGTATATAATCAAAAAGGAGGCATGTTGAAGCATTGGTACATTTGGAGGTAAAAAAATTCGATCGGTTAGAAAAAAGATCTACACCAGAATCGAGGAAAGTATTGCCTTTAGAGTAAACTCTACCTCTATATCTAGATCTAGATTTGTCGGAACGAAAATACAACACTTTGAGATCTCTGATAACTTCTTTGCACGCTGACTCTTTTAACAGTTTATACAAACTAAAGGAGTACGGAATCTACCGTAGAAGTTAATTTGCAAGAGCTGCTAAATATTATTGTTCAAAGAGTTTAAAAAATTATTGAAGGTTTCCCTTTATTTGAGAATAACGACTTTCAAATGTAAATATGGCTTTGACGGAAATTCAGGACACAGTAAATAGAAACAGAAGTTACAGAATCCTGATATGACAGACGAATATGCTTTTTTAATTGATTGTCCCCCTTCGCAACAACTAGATAAAAATACAGGAAAAGTGCTATGGTCTAACCCCCGACATTCATCGACGTTCTACTACAGACCAATAAAACTTATGTTTTTAAAGAAAATACCAAAATTGGTGATGGAAGAACAAAATATTAAATCAAATATTGGGAAACTAGTTGCGTTTAAGACTACATTCGAGGAACGAGAATTGAGCGTAGAATATGAAATTTTGTTCACAATGTTGGATGGAAGCGCAATTAACCCTGTCTGAAACTCATAGGAGCCAGAAGTGTTTTATATGTGGAGCTTCTCCTAAGGAGATGAACGAAAAAAACATTTGCTGAAAAATCGATACGAATAGAACATCTGAGATTTGGACTCTCCTCTCTTCATTCGTGGATACGATGCTTTGAGTGTTTGTTACACATTTTCTGCAGATTACCGTGCCAGTGTTGGCAAGTTAGAACTCCAGAAAGCAAACTCAAATTTCAAGAATGCAAAAAAGGCACACAAGAACAATTTAAAAACCAAATGGGATTATTAGTAGATAAACCCGGAAATTTTTTAGTAACACTGCACTGGTATCTTCCATTACTTCTATAAATGAACAACTAATTTCTCAATTCTCCATAGTTTTAAGGACAATTTCTAGTAGTCACAGAATAAATCTGGAAACATTTAGTCAGCTACTTGATGACACTAAAAGCTTGTATCTTAGTCTTTACAGCTGGTACGTACTACATGCCCAGTAGTGTTCACAAACTACTGGTTCATGCTATAGATATTAAAAATGTTTCTTTAAAAATAAATAGCGAAAAATATTCTGGAGTAAATTATTTGTTTCTTTGGTTTTTTGGAGAGGTCGTGGGTGGGGGGGGGGGGGCAACCGACTGCTGGAGATTGTGACCCATATATACCTTTAAATGTATGCCAACTTTTAAAACCATATCCCTAGAAATGTTATGGCATTTGACCCATATACCCATATACTCGATGTACTGCGCAGCGCCGACGCAATATTTTAAATGAAGCACTCTAGGCCGAGATTTGCTTTCGTTTTTAATCATTTCAGTTAAATATGCACAAAGTCCATCATTTTAAAAAATGATTTAATTAGAATAGCGAATAAATCAATATTCTTGTTTACGTTATACTATTTCATTTACCATAACTTTAGTTATTTGTCTTCTTGCTGGAACCAATCATTCCTTTTTTACATCTGAACGACTTTACTACCAATAAAAAATTTTTCAAAATTTTTCAAGACTATTCATAACATCAAAAAAGCCACCCTGGCTTGTTGAACTTGGGGAATTTTTCTGGAGAGTTTGTTTTTTTGGACTAGACTTACCTTACCAAAAAGTCACATAAAGCCCTTTACTTTTTTTGGAATTTAAACGCATTTTGCATAGATGATTTTTGGTAGAAATGTTTGACTATAGTGGTAATTCTAAGAGTACTTCAATGATTTGCAAGACAATAGACGGTAGTTTTCCTCGTCACACAATAGCTACATTTAAACTGAAAAATCCCACTGTCCACTAACCAGAGTGGGTTCGTAGGTATGTTGAAATTTTTATTTTAAGACTTTTAGGCTGGCAATTTCTCGTGGAATATCGTATTCGATCCATATGGATAGAATTTCTATGCACAAAGTTTGTTCAAAATATTTATAGACTATAGATAACAGAATTCAATATGTAGATGCCACCCTATGCGTTCGCACCGTTTGCATTTATTGTAAACGCCGGCCCTATCGGGCAAGATGGTAGCAAAAGTCGCTTGAATCTGAATTGAACTAAATTAATTATTGTTTCAGAACCAATATGTTGCCTTTGATTTATTCCAAAATTTAAATTTGAATAGTTTGACAGCTGTCTTTTCTAAAGAAAAGAAAATATATTGCATATTGACATATTATGACATTCGCAAAACCCTAAGTCGAGTCCCTAAATTGCTTTATATACGATTGTGAGATATGAGGCCATTACCACACTTCTTTTAAATATGTAAAGTTAAATATTTCCACGCTAGTGCGATAAAGATATTTATTTATATTAATATCAAAGCAGAATTAAAGAAAATACGTTTATATACAGCATTACAAATTATTTATTGTTAATATTAATTACAGAACTATTGCAGTTGTTTAAATTAATACCAGATGTACTTGATGAACTTGACTTAACTTGCGATGAATTTGCATTAAATATGTTCAGTTTTCGGATACTAGTTGTTTCATTTCCCTTATTTTCGAGTATACTCAAAGTAGTCCTCTTTTTGTTTTCTTCCGAAGCCTCAATGTATCCTTTTGCAACTGTATTTGACCGCCATCCCACGAGCCTCTTTACGGTCAAAATATCCACTCCGGTGTTGGCTAATAGTGATGTAGAAGAATTTTTTAAGCAGTGGCCGGTATATTGTTCTGGATTGAATAATTTTAATAGCAAAGCATATTTCCACTGGCTGTTTTGTACATTTAGCATTCTTATAGCACACGAAGAAACGACCATGATCAGCGTCTTTAGGGCGTAACTTGATGTAATTTCGGACAATTTCCACCATATCTAAACCTTCAATATGTGCTGATGTTTCAAAAAAAAAACTCTCGAACTGTTTTTGTCTTCATGAATAGTAATATAAATCGAAAACACGCACCTTCATCTTTCACATTTTTCAAAAGTAAGTTTGTCAGCTCTTCTCCTCTACATGCTTCTGCTAGTCCAACGATAAGTGCTACTTTCGCCGTAAAAAACTTGTTATCATCAGCTTCCTGCAGAAAAACAGCAATATCGTTTTTCGTTAATATCTTTGATTTTGTAGGTCTATATCCTTCCCACTTTCTTTTTAAAAACGCGATTAATTGCGAGTATTTATTAATATCCACATTTTTTCAAACAGACATCACACCACGCAACATTAAATAGTATGCCCAACAGGGGCGTGCGGTGAAAATTTAAGAAAGGAAAGCAATGTTTAGAAACTTACCTATTCTTAATGTAATTCGATTCTTCGATCATTTTTTTTGCAAATTCGTCAATGACATCATCATAAAAACGTCGATGCTCCGACATATTTTAGAGAAGTTTATTTTCAATGGACAACAGCGATATATGCGAAAGTCTCTCCCTCCCCGTTGAATTTTTCACGAAATTTTGTATACGTTTAAGTGTTGAAAAATTGCGTTCTACTGATGAACTTGTGGCAGGTATTGTCAATACTAATTCACACAATTTCGAAACTTCGGTGTAGGCATCTTTCAGCTCCTTGTCTTTTAAAAATTGCATTAGTTCCTTAGTTTCGTAAATCACTTTTAATTCAGATCGCAGTAACACTCGGTCGAAGAACTGGCCATAATGAAGAAGAAGAGATTTAAATGCATCTTCTGGAAAAGTTTTTCCTTTAAAAGCATCAAAATTGCAGAGCTCGAGGAATTTAAAATCATTTAAACCCTTCAATCAATAGTACTTTGTTGCTGAATTTGATCGATTATTTCATAAAAGAGGCGTCTGTATGATGTTTGAACATCTCCCACCTTGTCTGTTTGAAGACGCTTGGCTTGTGGCTCTACATTTAACGTCATCGTTTTCTCCCAAAATAAGTCAAAGTCATCTCTTTTTTGGCTTAACCTGTGCTTAAAATCATCCACTTTTTTAGGCAAAAAGCAATATCATTTGTTTTAGTTTGTAATATATTAAAAACATTGTCCGAGAATGGAAATATTTCTGAAAATATGTTCAACAAATAATTTAAATTAAAATCTCGTTTTAAACAGTCCAAAAACCCCCTCGAATTATTTATTGCTTCTGAGTCCCACGTTTCATTATTTTCTATTATATTCTCAAATAGTTCAATCAGTGATTCACGATTTTCAGATACTGTTAACACAAGTCTTCCATTATAGTTCCACCTAGCAGGAGCTACTTTGGGCAATCGTTTGTGGACAATGGAGTCCAAAGCTTGTGTACGTTTTGCTGACTTGGAAAAAAAAAGGCAGCCATGCCACTTAAAGTAACGAAAAATAATTTACACTCTTTAATATGATTAATGGACTGGGATAAAACTAAATTTCATTTATGAGCAAAACAATGGACAAACACAGCACTTGGGAAAGTTTCTCGAACTTTAGCTTGCAGACCCCCTAATTGTCCTGCCATCACTGCAGCTCCATCATAGCTTTGAGTAACTAATTTTTTCTCTCCATTAATTTCTTTAGTAACGTTATAAACTACGGTATATAATGCATCTGCTGTACGATTTTCGGACACATTCTTAAAACCTAAAAATCGCTCTTGAATACTTCCGTCTGTTTTAACGTAGCGTATTACTATAGATAATAGGCTAAAATTAGTGATATCAGTTGTTTCGTCCAGAACAATAGCAGTGAACCGCGCCTCGTCAATCTCCTGCTTAATTATTTTTAGAATAATGGTTACAACAGCGGAAATTAAATCTTTCTGGATTCGATTCTACGTTCCGCGAAAAACGCTAGACTGCTCTAAATGAATTTTTAGGCAATCATTATATTTAGCCATTAAACTAAATAAATCTCGAAAATTTTCTCTATTTGGAGAAACCCTTGTTTCGTCATGACCTCTAAATCCCAATTCGTGCTGTCTGAGAAAACAGACAACATCGATAAGTCTTCTTAATGTTTGCCTATTTTTATCGACTAGTTGGCGGTGACTAATTTCCAACTGTTTATTAAGGGCGCGTTCAATTCTGGTTTTGCCGAAGACTTTTTCTTTTATGATGGCCTGTAAATGCGCTTTGGACATAATGTGTCTTTTTACAGCTTTATGGAAATTGTTTAAATCGGAAAAACCAGTTTTATTCCAGAGACCTTTTTCAATTTCAAAAGTAAACATAGTCAACAAAATAATTTACTTATATTTTCACACCCTGTTAGCCATTTAAATTGTTCGTATTGTTTTTCCGGATAAAAATGTCTAATACAGTTTTTCATTTTTATGGTTGAATTTTTCATAGGCGGTTTTGCCCTTCCTTTGGAAATTATTTGTAGCTTATCAGCGAAGTTTAATGTTGAAAATCCCTTTATTATTAAGACACACACCACACATTCACACACACTCTTCTTACTAAATTTTACAACATGTTCAACGTTATTATCGACAGCCGAAGTTAACGGTATTTGCATATCCACGTCCGAATTATTGTCTTCCATATCGCACCATGCACGACGCGACGTACGTATCCGTGTGTTGTACACGGATAGCAGTACAAAAAAAGAACCTACTCCAACCATAGCTTCCGCCACCACTTAAAGCACACGACGGAAATGCAAAAATTGCAAACAGCCGGTGGAAAGTTCAATAACATCTGGCTCGATTCACAGGAAATCAAGCTTACAGGACTTGGCTGCAGAGAAGCTAGCGGCCCGCCCGCATAGGTTCTATTCGATATTCTATTGTGGCTGGGTCGGAGTCAAGGCCGCATTTATTATGGGCTTGATAATTAAGGTAATATTTTAGCATTTTTAATATAATTTAAATTAATGGTTTCCTATTTCAAAAATCATATTTTAGAAGATGTTTTGTAATGTTTTTTGGGGAAGCACTGCTTCCCTTGCTTCCATGGACTGCACGCCCCTGATGCCCAAAGAGAGCGCGGCTTTCCAATTTTGGATAGATCATTAAAAAAGGCTAACAATGCCTCCGTACTGGAGATAGTTTTTATGTTCTCTTCTTCGCACCATTTCTGATACCGGGAGTAGTCCAACTTATGTGAATTTCGGAAAGAAGACTGGAAATGACGCGATAGCCAGTTTTTTGATGTCGGATGGAAAATCTGAATCGCTCATACTGAAGATATATGAAACTCGTTCCAAACTTTGCGACAAATTGGAAATGGTTTGACAGCATAATTGCCTAATGTTTTCTAACAAAAACTTAGTTCCTTGGTACCTATAGTACAGTAAGTTTAGGTAACAGAGGTAATTTGTTTTTAAATATTTGATAGGTAATTAGTAAGCAAGAATCCGTGGTATTTCTTTAAATTGGTTTAAATCTTATCTCGGGAATAGGCAACAATTTGTAAGGGCAAATGGTTTCGATTCTGATTCTAAATTGATTAAAGTGGAGTCTCTCAAGGTTCGGTCTTGGGACCTATTCTTTTTTTGTTATACATTAATGACGTCACTAATCTAAAAATTTATGGAAAAATCTCTCTCTTTGTTGACGATACAAGCTTAACATGGAGTCTTTTTGATACAACATCTTTATATTCTAATATTTCCAACGACCTTGTTATGATTAAGGCTTGGTCCAATTCCAATCTGATTTGTTTCAATGTGAATAAAACGGTGACCATATCTTATAAGGGGAATTTAAAACCACTTTAGCTACTTACGGTTAAATTCCTGGGTTTGAATATAAAAAACAGCCTAAAATGGTCTAAACATATTGAAATCTTAAGTAAAAAACTTTCTTCTTCTGCCAGACTTACTTATTTCTCTCTATTCGAATCCCATCTCCGCTATGGCCTTCCTTTTTGGGGCTGCTGTACCACCGAGCAATTTCTTAGTATTTTTAGGCTTCAAAAGAGAGCAATTCGCCATTTGTTTGGTCTAAATAATAGAGCGCACCGCCAATACTATCTCAAAAAACATGAAATATTAACACTTCCTGTATTATTTGTTTGAGAAACCGTCGGTTTGATGAGAAAACATACAAACGCTTTCCCGGAAAGGCCACAACAGGTATAAACTACCAGAAACTCTAGACATGACATATAATTTCCCATTTCTTCCACATAATTAATAAAAAAATCAAATATTTACAACGCCATAAAACTTTACAATTATCTTCCAGAACATTTAAAAACAATCCCTATGTTTGCACTCTTTCGAAAAAAAAACCAAAGCGTACCTCATTGAAAGAATTTTTTACTGTGTTAATGATGTTTATAATGAATAAGTCTCATTAAAATGTTTTTTATTTGCTTGTTTACTTAAGTCTTTTTGGGTGTCATGTCTGATAGTCCGTTAACATTAATTATTTTTGTTACATATTAGATTAAAGTTATACATTTTCTTTTTTTTCTAATTAGACTTTAACTGCTATATTACTTCAGTACACTTGTTGTTTAACTTCACTTATTTTGCTTGTATAACCATAACAAAATAGAGTTTAAGTGCCCGTAATTTTAATTTCAATGTCATCGAAATTATTTACCTCATATATTGTTTATATCCTTTTGTTAGGGTCACCTGGATTCATTAACCGCTTTACGGCAATGTTACGAATATATCGAATGTTATATTTATAATTTATGTATTTGTATTGACCTATCGAGAATTATGATTTTTTCGATTAATATTTCGGTTTTTCATTCTTTTGTTTTTTTTTATTTTAAGGTAAATTTCGCTTTGTCCATAAAATAGTAACAATTTTCCTGCGACAATAAAGCTTACTTTTGTTTGTTTGTAATCTTTTCACGAAAATGTAGATATGGATTAGTTTTAAACGATTGTAGATAACATTTTGTACGATACACGTGTGATATATCTTTATTAACATTCTTGTGTGGTTATACAACTCGTGCTACGCTTTTATCCCACTTGTATCGTAAATTTATATAAGAGTAAAAGTAAAAGTTAACTTTGACTCCTGTTAATTTTTTTTATCTAAAACATCAAAGATACTGAGAATTAACCAAAATTCAAAATCGATAACTCAGATAGCTATCAAATAAAACAGAGTCTCGTTTTTAAATTATCAAAAATCCCATCTATTACCGAAAACCGCGAAACGATATTTGAAACTAATTAAAAGTTAACATAGAACTAATTTTGATTGCAGTTACGTAAGGATTTTCAAAAAATCATCAAAAAATCTTTTTAAAAGTTACACTAGAAGCAAGTCTGAAAGCTGTCCAAACTGAATTTTCAAAAAAAATCCCCCACCGAAAATTCCAAATCGATATCTTAATTCGAGTAAATTCCTCTAGAAAAATATAAAGAATTATAAAATGTTATCTATACTATCCCTGTAGAATATATAAGCTTTTGTGACCTATGAATAAACTTTATTTCTTAACGCTCAGAATAAATAAAATCCGTATTAAATACTATCATACTCAGTGTGTAAAAAATATGAACTCTTTAATGATACCTGATAATGATTTTTAATATACTCCTAATGTCCTATTTACTGGGAAATAAACGGAATTGCTTTGCCATCCAGTGTATTAACATAGTAGGAGAAACCAGAAAACGTACTAAAACCACCGCCAATTTGCGAGGACAAGACACTCCAATTTATTATTGATTATTATAGTCACGATCATTTGATATAGAAAATTGAGCTTGAAATACTTGCTAGTTACAAAACTTGAACAGAATATGTGATTGAATATTGATTTGTATTTAAATCAATTTCTTCTGCCACTAAAAGAATTTGAGAAAATATTGCAAATGGACTTGTCGGATTAGTAAGTTTGTCTCTCAATATGATTATCCTAACGTCGCTTCGTCAAGGCCCACCTAGAAAAAATGTTTAAAAATTATAAAATCATGTATTTTTGTTCGAAATTCGACTTAACCCAATTTCTGAACGTCTGTCGGCCAAAAAAAAAACCGGAAATATATGTCTTGTATCAAAAACATTGTGCTTTTGATCTGCCCAGTAGTTTTTATTACCAGAGGTAACGACAGGGCGCCGAAAAGTATGAAGGCTGAAAGTCGGAAAAAAATTGGTTCACGCGGCATTTCAAAAGCTAAATACCAGTCACCAAAGGAGACACAGACGTTTAATCGGTATATTTACTTCATTGGCCTTTAGATGTTACAACGCTAAACGTGAAACACATCGAAAATATAGCAAAAAAAAATCAACCCCTCGGGGATACTTTACAAAAAAAACATTTAAAAAATGTAAGTACAAAAACTTTTTTTTAAAATTTAGATCGCTTTCCCGACACTGCAGTAGAGATATCCTATTTTGGTTTCGCATTTCCTTCCGATTACTTATCGAACCCCATCTCACTTTGACAGCTTTTTTATTTTTTTTTTTAGGTGACTCCGTGCTCTTGTATTGTGCATTAACAACCTATCCGAGATATTTATGCGAAAAAGGCGAAAAAGCCCACCTCTAAAATTTAACCCTCCCAACCCGATCCTTTCCTTACAGGGGTTTCGAAAAAAGTGCGTGGACATCACATCTCTGCAGTTATAAGATCCACCAAAACATTGTTTTTATCAGAAGACGCCTCCATTTGTCGTCAACAATCGGTCCTCAAACATATTTTTTTGAGACGTACCGTTACTGAGCTTTACATTTGGTGCGTAGTAAAACACGAATTTCTAAAAAAAATTGTTATTAAGACTTTGCCTTTCAGCAGAGTCAGTTGCAGCACAGATGGTACTTGGCCGGGACTCATACTTCGAATTGCTGCGTCAACTGTCGGGTCCAGGTTAAGAAATTTGAGTGTCAAGCTAATCCGTGCAGAATCAAACAAACAAGCAGCAATAAGACAGTCAAGGATCTTCTGACAGGCTCTTTTGCTCTAAAGCTAAACAGATCTTGAATTAAACAGAGGTCGTCCTAGAACCATCACCTCTCAAGGAAACAATTTATCATAAAATGCCTTCTTATATCTTCTTTATCATCATAACTTTATTTAACAGTGATGAGACCTTCATAAATCCTACGAGGGCCCCCTCTAAAAATAGTTATAACAGTTAAGTTAAATAAGGTTTGTAAGTCTGTTATAAAAAAATTAATAAAACTTTCATAAAACCAAACTTATAACCTTCTTAAGACCTACGGGTTTTATCGAAAGTTTTCTCACTGCATTTCTTTCTAATACTTGCTTAAAACAGTTTGCATTTCTATGAGAATTTCATAAAATAAGTTAGACCTAAATATATGTCAAAATCCCAAGACTGTTTTACTAATGGATATCATAAAATCTTTTTTGTATAAAGGAATAGCGGAAGTAAAAATTAACGTTAATTATGCAATGGCCAATCCAAGTTTGGAAGCAATGTTATAATAAAATTATAGTAATTTCGACCACAAAATATGCAGAAAAGTGCTACTTGCGTGTATTCTAGTGTGTACGTTCTTTTTGATGCGTAAGCAAAATGCAATTTATCAAAGTTATTTACACCCACCCAAGTTAAAATATAGCTAATTAGAACAAAACCAGCAGTTTTATTCTAACCTAAGGAAAAAAAGTTGACAGTGGAAATAATATCCTTCCAAGAAAATAAACCATCGCCAAGTATGTTATACTCTGACAAAATAATTCGATTTTACTTACACATAACAACAATTTTGTTAATTTTGTCTCAAACGGATTAAATAAGGGAAAGCAAGAAAGAGAAAACTAGTCAGAAAATATAATTCCGTAAAGAAGTGTAAGGAAAAATTGAAAGTAAAAGAAAACTTTTTAGGATATCGGATATGTTCCACTTTAGATCATTTTTTTTTCTTTAGCATACTGAGTATGTAATATTAAGAAAGAATTTATAATTCTTAAAAACAAAACATTGAAAAAACCAATAGTAATTTTTTTTATTTTTAAATTTTATCAGTTACATTTAATTTTTTGTTTAAGTTTCTTTTTAAAAGAATATTGTTGAGGAAAAAAATTTTTTTTGTGTTTTTCTGTATCGTGCCATTTTGTATTCTGTAGTTACGGGAGGATGACTCATTAGTTCCATAGCACGCAGCCTCTCTTGTTTAACCTTATTTTAAACAGTTTCAAAATTGACAAGAATTTTGCGATGTGTAAGAAAAATCGAATTATTTTGTCAGAGTGTAACATACTGGGCAATGTTTTATTTTCTTTGAAGGATATTATTTCGACCGTCAACTTTTCATCCTTAGGTTCGATAGCCACAACTCTGCGCTCTTAAAGGCATTTTTAGACGATAACTTTCCTTAAAGATGGATTGGTACCCACGGATCTGTAAGATGGCCCTTTGATCTCTGGATATCAGTCTGAAGAGGAGCTTCGTCATTCAGTTTAATTAATTTTCCGACATTAACAAAGAAGGCCTATGACTCTTTTGGAGGCTATTAGAGGAATAACAAAAAAGTACCATTTTTGTTTATGGGAAAATGGCTTTTGTGCCTAATTAGTATGGAAATGGCTGAAATGTATTAAAATTAAAATTCATGTTAGTAATTATTATAATAAAGACGTAATACTCTAATACTATAATAATTTAATTTAAAAGCTCTTTTTTTAATTCTCAACTCTTAATTATTTATTACAACATTTTAACCTAAATTAGGAAAAACAATAGTCAAACAAAATTTTGAAAAAGCAAAGAGTTTTTAAAAGTGGTTTTCAAAATGACAGCAATTTTCCCGTAAGCGAAAATGGAACTTTTTGTTATTCCTCTAATAGCGTTCAAAAGAACCATTCCTGCACTTGAAAAATCAGATTGATCGGACCAAATAACGAGTCTGCCAAAAGATTCATCAGTATGGATTTGTTGTAAATACCACTGGCAATACAACATTCCACGCTCGGCATCGCAATGGGTGTAAATGTTGAACTAAGTCGAATTTATATGGGTAATACTTATATTTTTGCGAAATATAAGTATTATATGATTTAATAATTCGTAATAACCCAATACGTTTATTTCTTTTCTCTCTCTATCTTATTTGGTGTATGGTTTAGGACGTGGCTGGATAAATGATACGTACTCTACTAAATTTGATTTAAGGGGGGCAAATACGTATCGGAAAGATTACTTTCTCAATATCATATATCTAATATGAACAAAAAGGACTCCTAAGATATTATCCTTACCATAGCGCTCAAAATATGTTATCTTTGTAAATATAATTTCGAAGCTTCTTGGGGATTTTCATTAGATTGTATGAAACAAACCATCATATCATACTTTTTATAGTTTTCATAGACCGCCATTATTGTAAAAAAAAATAAATTCAATAGAATATATGGTTAAATACACTCCAAAACAACAAAAATATTTCATTATTAATCGAAAACTGACAAAACCGCAAACTTTTTGACATTTGCTTTTTTGTTCCAAACAAATTAACCGCAGCATACTACCTACTAATTGGATACAAAAGAAAATTTTAGAAAATCTCGAATTTTGAGCTTGTTTTTCAAAATAACTTCATACGTGTATATATTTTTGGGGGGGGGCCAAATTAGTCCTAATAGATATAAAGATTAATATACAGGGTGTTCCATTTAAAGAAATAAAGAAGGATGTGATAATGTTTTGAACTGACCTCGTATACTTATTCTGATAGCGGCACTGAATTCTACGGAAAAAATCATATCAGGAACAGTTGTCGCCTTTTTAATGAGTTATCAGATAGCTGGGATACGAGGGATGCCTGAGAGTTCAACATTTTCAAAAACTCCCTGTCGCGAAAACCGCAACCTTCTATCTTTAAAAATAAGATAGATATATCACTCATCCTAGACCATCCAAGAGATTCCTAACCCATTAGAACTTCCCAGTAAATTATATATCATCCTTAAATTGTTAAAGTTTTACAATTTATATTATTTTTTTAATAGATATAGAAGATACACTGATTTGATACATCCTTGCAGTGTCTAATTTTATGTTGTTTTCATTATAAATAATAAACACATTTGCGCTCTTTGTAACACCTATCGTACTGTTTGTTCGTAATATTTGACATATTAGAATGTAATTGCTATTTGGAAGGCAAGTTTATTATTTAATCCAGTTACTCAATTTTTATTTAGTGTATTAGGATAATACGCCACCTACATATTATAATTTTACCGATGGACTTAGAATACAATAGTGTGTATGTTAACAGCGAATGTAATGATATAGGTATGAAAAGTAACGAGTCGTTATAAGCCCGTAAAAGTAACGAAAAGTTAAATCACTAATAGGAACTACCCTTTCGAAAAGAGCATGTTTAGGACAACACATAGGTATTTAATTGGGAATTTTGAAGTCATCGTGGAAGGAAAATCTATTAAAACGATATTAGTACCGAGCCACATTATGTAAAGTAAATCTTTAATTTTGCATTCATTTTATAGGTCCTTATAATTGCTTCAATCGACCAAAATCTTGGTTGAATAGATAACGTGGTCCAATTCTTTTATTAAATCTTAAATATCTCAACTATAGCTAGAAATAAGATTAAATTAGTATTACAAAAAATTGTTTAGACTTGAATTTGGAATCGAAATTATATATTTAATAAGGGTGTCTAGTTTCAGACAACACGGTTGACACCCAATATCAAATACTTTTGCTGCAGTAGTTTAGTTGAAGTAACATCACCAAACGGAATTCGATAAAAATAATACATGTAGTTTTCTATTTACGACTAAAGAACCATCGCGTTTGAGGCACCCTATGTATTTCAACAACTTCCTGAATTACATTACCGATTCAATGATTTTTCCAGCTAAATTTTTAAAATAACATTTAAATTTAATAACTAAGCAAAATTTAACTTGTACATTTAGTTTAATCTCTGTATCTTAAATACTATTGTTTCTCGCGAAATGACACGTTCCTCTAAATTCTGAATAGACAGCCTATTTCCGCGACAGTGGTGCAAAATCAATATCGTACTTTATCCCTCAAAAAACACATTCAGCAGCATAATTAGTTTGTGAAGAGCTACAACAAACAACATTTACGCCTTTTGAGAAAACATAATAGAAATTTCTCCAACACTGAAATATTGAAAACGAGCTTAACTCCACTCCGGAGACAAATTAAATTCTTGCGAGAGATAACGTTAATTTTGTTATCTTTATATAGTTTATTATTTTCTCTTCGTATAGGATACTAGAGCACTATTCTATAACAGTAAAATAACAAGAAGTTTAACCTATTTTCACAAATAATCTCCCTAGAGCTTAAATCATTACGGGCAAATCACAAATTCTTCAAAATTTTCCCGGGTGGGAGAGGGTTTCACGGAATGACAGAACCACATTCGGTCTTGAAACGAGGTCGAGACTTTGAAAATAGTTTTAAGATTGACAAAGGGATTGCTTTGCAAGATCGGGACCTCGAAAAGAGAATCACAAAATAGTTCTTAATTTGTTTTATTTAATTTATAATTCTTATATCAAATTTTTTTGGAATCTTTGTAAATTTTAAACAAATTGTACACACATACAAAGTACGTTGTCATTAGTTAGAATTGGACCATCCACTTTTAATTTTTATATTTTTAATAAAAATTTGTTTCCCTAATTCCAGGACATTAAGTAAATTTTTGTTTACTAAGAGATAATAATATAATAAAGAATAGACTGTATGTTATATAACTAGTTTTGATAATTTTGGTTAACGTCGACATAAATATCCTATACCTATTTTCCACAGTTTTTAAGATTGAAAATTTTAAATGTTCAACTGACTGTAAAACTTGTACATTCTGCTATCGGTGAAATTAAAAGTAAAAATTTCCGGTTTAACCTCATTTTGGTGTCATTAGATAGATTATCAAAAGGAAAGTGCAAACTGTATATTCGGTAAGACAATTCTACACCAGAATAAATGCATAAATTAAAAATAATCTCAAGCTGTATTGTCACTAAAGTTAAATGAAATTTCATATTTTACAAACATTTCTTGTAAAACTGTTTTGCTATATCAAGTATGTTTTATAATTTATAGTGTAAGTAGTAAAATATCTTCATGAATTTCAAACCCTCCTAGGTTTTTACAGATCTTCACGTTTTAGGGTCTTTAGATGCCAAGAAACATGTTTTCTCAGTTCCGCCGGTTTGTCGGTCTGCCTGTCCGCTGCATAACTAAAAAATTACTTACCCGATTGGCTTCAAATTTTTGGACAAAATTTAAGGGTCATATGGTGACGATCTGGTAATACTTTGGTAAAATCCAATATGGCGAAACAAAATGGGGGCCTGGTGAAAAGTTAAAAAAATATTACTTAAAATCTTAGTATCCAGTTTACCTCAAATTTTGCACAAACATCAACTGCTACTTAGAAATAAACTGGTAACATTTTGGTATGAATCCAAGAGAGCGGCCTAATAAAATCTTTAAATAAGTAGCCGAGAAAACCACTTAACTTTAAAATTTGTGCAGGCATTTTGTTTGATATAGAGATAAACTAGTAAAATTGTGGTATGAATTTAAGATGGTGGAGTAAAATGGCGACCAAATAAAATGATTAGAAAATACTTATGCACAAAATTGAACAGGGCGAAACAAAATGGCAGACTTAAAAGATCAATGTAAAAACTCTATATTCAATTTATAAATAATAAATTATGCCCACAAATCCCATTAGGTAGAAACGGTTAAAACATTGGTACGAGTATGGCGGAGCAATATGGCTCTCAATAAAAACGTTTAAAAAGACAAATCTTCACAACATTATATAATATATCGATTTATATATATATATATATATATATATATATATATATATATATATATAGTTTTGTGACCAAAAAAACATAACGGACATTTCGAATACACCGTGTATAGAAAACCAACACATACAGACAGATATTTAAATGCAAAATCACATCATCACCCAGCACAAATTCAAGCTGTGGCAAATACTCTAATATCCAGATCCGTGCGACTAACTGAAACACAGACGAGACAAAACGAACTGAAGGTAGTATCTAGTGCTTTAAAGAAAAATGGCTACACAAATCGAACCATAGAGAAAGCTATTAATGCACAGGTTTCCCGAACAACGAACAACAAAAAATATGAGCCGGGAATGCAACGAGTAGTCTTACCATATGTAAAAGGCACAACAGACAGAATCGGAAGATTTTTGAGGAAACACAACATACAAACAATACACAAGCCACAAACAACTATAGGTAAACTACTCGGAAACCCAAAAGATAAAATCAAACTGGAAAACCACGGAGTGTACAGTATTCCGTGGCAGGACTGTGAAAAGTTGTACGTAGGGCAAACTAACAGGCGAATATCAGCAAGAGTGGAAGAGCATAAACTCAGCATCAGAAATAAACAAACAACCTCAGCTTTATTCCTACATCATCAGGAAACCGGCCATAAAATAAATTTCGATGGGTGTAGGGAGATTGCCAATATAGAACATTATAAGACCAGAATAATCCGAGAAGCCATAGAAATTGAAAAACCAGGTGATTTGAATAAAAGGGACGAATCATTAAAACTACCAACAGTATGGAAGACAATAATCGACAAATTTAAAATCGCAAAAACTCAAGCGCAATTAGCGCAACAACAACAGCACCATCCGGAAAACATAAATAACGACCAACGCCTGCGCAGATATAACCTTCGTCCCCGAGTGGGGGTATAAAAGGAAGCGTCGCAGTCACGAACACTTCAGTCTCTATTCGGACGCGAGAAAGAAAGCTTCGAAAATGCCAAATGTGATTTTGGCGAAACGTCAGCAAAACTGTTCTTTTCAGAACGACAGTAGTGAACGGATGTACACCCGGAATGAAAACACATTGTATTTTTCCATCCGTGAAGGAGTAAAAATCAACATATATATATATATATATATATATATATATATATATATAAATATAAATATAAATCGAGATATTATATAATGTTAAAAAAATGTTGGGTCGAACTATATATTTTACATTTTTATCCTAGTCTTTTTGTATTTTCCACATTTTCTCTATTGCAATATGGTATCGTTTGAATTAATTTTGTATATATATATATATATCTTGCAATCATAAAGACACCTAAAGTAGTGACATACTGACCGTTTTTTCGATACTACTTTTTTTTCTACAAACCTGCATGGCCTGCATATAATTGCAACAAGAGAGAAACTGCATATAGTTTTATTTTAATGGAATTAATAAAATGTTTTTTTTAACCAAACGTAAGGCTTACAAATGTATGATGACATAAATAAAATATATCGAAGAAAAAGTGAATTTGAAACTTGCATTTTGTTACACTAGGAGAGCAAAATGTTTTTTTCATTTTCACAATATCTCTTCAACTCAATGTACTTTTACCCCATCTGTAGGTACAGCTTTAATTTTAAAAATGCGTATCAAAATGTCAGAGCTGCAGGAGAAACAAAAAAATCGCTTTTAGTTTTAAATAGGTAGGTATATAGATTTTACACTGAAAAATGCACATCTAAATGAAGAGCGTCTATTGTGACTGGTTGTCGTGACAGTGACAATTTTCCGGAATTTTTTTTTCTTGAGGGTTGCCTGGAGACAATTATATTAGACATTTTTTGACATAAGTCACGTGCTAAATTAAAAAAAAGTTAAAGTATTTTATATTTTTTTAATAATTACTTAAGTTTAAATTACAATTCTTATGAAAATAAAATTTGCCATTAATTTAGTAGGGTTTATTTTACCAAAGTTCGAGAAAACTTAATTTTTTAAAAATTTAATTTAGTAAAAGATAAAATAAAACTTCCTATTATTTTAGTAACACAAATTT
Organism: Kuschelorhynchus macadamiae; assembly: GCA_030620095.1. Taxonomy (NCBI): domain Eukaryota; kingdom Metazoa; phylum Arthropoda; class Insecta; order Coleoptera; family Curculionidae; genus Kuschelorhynchus; species Kuschelorhynchus macadamiae. The sequence goes on along the minus strand of JAUTXW010000556.1, from coordinate 2,162,943 downwards.
ATTCAAGACCTCTAACTCAACATCTCTCTATTCTGATAGGAGATCTTTTATTTTACTAAAATTAAAAAAAAAATTAATTTTTTTAAAATTAAGTTTGGTAAAGGATTAAAAATACTATGTTTTTCTATAGCATTTCAAAATCCTTTAGGTTAATTTAGTATTACAAATTTAGCCAAGATCACTAATTTAACATATTACACACTTAATAATAAAGTGACACAAAACCAAAATCGTAATTTTGGAGAATCGCAAAAAAAAGGATTGAACTTAGTTGTCCACTCGATAGTAAGCTCTTTAGGCGAAATTTAGGTAACTATTTGCTAGCTTTATTTGCCAATGTTAATAATAGTAAAGCAATATTTGACAAAGCTTAGCTAAATAGTGTATAACTGAAGCAAAAAAAAAGTCGGTCCAGTATTGTGCCATTTTAAGTTTAAAAAACAAGAGATTAAATGAACTAAAATTAAATTATGTCTTTTTAATTTCAAAAAAATACTATTTTTTCTAACATTTTCTAAAAAATGACGTTTTTATTTAAAATATTTAGATAAATTTTGCCCCAGAAAACGATTTATGTCACTTTAGTAATAAAATTTCGTCTATATTTTTAAAAAATGTCGTTTGTTAAAAAAATGCACAATTTACTTTGAAACATGTTTAATTAGTTATTAACAAAAATTAATAAAATAAAATAGTTACACTTATTAAACGAGATTTCCTAAGAAATATTGAATAAGTACTAAAGGTGCAATGTACATAATTGGCACAAAAACTTTAACATTAAAGGATAAGAACTAAATTGAAATTTTCATGGCACGTTGCACGTCGTACACATAAACAAAAATTAATTTTATCAATTTACTCTAATAACACTAGTAAAATAGTAAATATGAAGCAAATATACCAATAAAGAATAGTACTTACCATAAAAATCAGCATAAAAGCTAGGATAAGCTGTTTTGAAATACGTTCTTTCAAATATTTTTTCTTATTTTCGCTAAGCTCTTACCAGCATAGGCCTTAGTTAATAAAATATCTTTTATGGGAGTAAATTTTCTCTTTTCATTCCTTACAATAGCATCAACAAACTGCTCTTGTTTGTAAGACGTTTTAAACGATTCTCTTTTTTAAATTTTATGATATACCGAGAAACGGTAACTGGAGAATTAGGGGCTCTATAGACATAATTATCACTTTTTTACGGGGCTTGGAGCTAAAAAGTAAATGCAATATAAGTAAATTAAAAATATTACGTTTCTATAAAATATTATTTGATTCAGCGGGATTATAAACCCATACTTTAGCATCCGGTTGTCCAACGGGTTCGATACACAGTATTTCCAATTTGCCATGATTTTGTGGTGTATAGATGCCGTTAAATCAGGATCATTGATTAATTCTTCGTTTTCCATGTCAATCCACACATTTTCGGAATAATTCAAGCCTAGATCTAAGAAATCGAAATCCAGAAGTGGTAAATTATTGGTTAGCGTAGTATCGTGCGCAGTAGTAACATCATTATTTGGAACAGTAGGTGATGTGCCTTTTTCCTTTATTATTTTCTAAAAATAGAATAAACTTTTATCGTCTATTGGACCACGCCAAATCGATCCGCTGTTTTGACATTCTTTAGGTTTCCTTTGATCCAACTGTCGTTTGATTTGTGATAAAGTAATGGAAGAATCTGATGCACAATCAGTTTAGAATTATCAATATTATTAGGTTCAAACATGAACCTCAAATCCGAAACGCCTATTAATTTTTAAGAGAGCTATACATTGCCCAAAATTTGGCGCCTAATTTCGACCGATCGGTCGATAACAAAGTCAGTGAAAATCTTGGGCGTACGTTTTACTGACCGTTGATCGGTCATAGGAAACCGACAAGAATCCTTTTTACGGACCTTTTTTTAATCGATTTAAATAAAATTTTGAATTACACTAAGCAAATATGTTTATCGTATTAGGGTAATGTCGCATAATCTGTGTTGTGAAAAGGTTTTTATCATAAGTATTGGCGACAAAATAACATTAGTATTTGCAAATTTATATCGGACACAAAATATCATTCGTCGTTTAAACTAAGGATTTTACTGTTTCTATACACTCATAATAAAGACACATAAAAATATTTAAGTGGTCGGTAATAGCTCTATGAATTCTAAAACTTATTATTTATATGAAAGAAATAGTCCTTGTCCTTTAATATTCTGTGAATAAATGAAAAATTAAAGAAAAACAAAATACTCTCCTGATTCCGACCGACTGGTCGGTAAAATAAACATTGTATATAATGACTGCTCCTATCACCGACCAATCATTTTTTATTAATTATAACATTATTTGTTATAAAGTATAAGATTTTAGTATAGAAAATAAATTGAAACATTATATTTAACCTACTAGTTAATAAATATCGTTTAATACTTACATTAATTTATAGATTGACCTTAAATAAATTTGTACACAAATTAGAAGCACTTATTAAGAAATCGTGGGTGCTTCCGCGATGTATGGCTAATGACTGAATTAATTAACGTATTTTTGGGTGGGTTGCCTCAAACTCTTACAATTTTCGCGGCGGGAAGTTCATATATGAGAATTTTGAATTTCAATGTTTAAACTGTTTTAAGTAAAAAATATGTGATGGTCGGTAAAAAGTACTAGGTCGGTGATAGGTACGTTTACCTTATATATTGATTGATATAGTGGCCCGGATTTTAGATTTCTTTTAATTTCTTTTTCAATTAAACTATGAATATTGTCTGCTTGGTTTTGGATATGACCTTTAATCAAAAAATTATGTGTAATCCTATTTATGTTAAGGTTTGCTACGGCATATAAGTAAAGAGTAGCGGTGCATTTATTTTTGTTCTGGCCACAACAGTTGTCGGAATAAAATACAACGTCACAGCCCTCATTATTATTTCCGGATATTTCCTGTAAATATTTCAATATACAGGATCCAATTTCATTGGCTCCTCGTTCGGTATCGGTTTCGTTCCAAAAATAACAGTCTACTCGGTCGTAACCCTCCCTACCCTTTGTGACTGGTTCTTTTTGGGATAATTCAGTCAAAGTGAAATTGTAATTATTAAGTTTGGATTTGTAGTAGAAGGCAGAAGTATCTCCGCGAGGACACTGGAGAACAGCTTGCAGGTTATAAACTACTACTTTCCAATTTTTGTTGGTAGTTGAACGATTTGCACGTTTTTCTCCTCTACTGAGCCTTTTTTCTTCTTGGCGACTGTTGTATGATTCAACCATTTGCTCCTTTTCCTCTAAATTTGCGTTTTCGTACATCAAACAAAATCGCAATGATCTTTCTTTGGCTGATGGAAACCCAGATTAAATTCGTTTTTAAAAATGTTATGAAAGGTACAATATTTTCTAAAAGGTTTTCTATTTTCTGTGTGCCATTTTTGAAAGTCTCTAAACAAATCTATTATAGTTTTTCCTTCATCTATGAACTCTTTGGAAGTATTTGCCCTTACATAATGAGATTCTATTCGCGGGATAGATTTTGTATAATTTTATATCTTGTAGAAGTTGAAGGTCGACGCATTTGTGACTATCATGCTTGCTACGTAAATCATTTTCTAGAAATCAATTCTTGTCTATTTTACCTACTACAGTGCGGATCATTAGATCCGTTATATTAAGTATTTAAAAAAAAGCTTACATACTCTAATCTACAAGTTATCAACCATTAGATAAAATGCCTTGTTGCTATTTTTTGGCCTTTCTGCATTTGTGTATTTATATCGTGGACAAACCTCCTATATACAAGATTGTATAAATAAGCGTTGCTTTGATATATTGGAAAGCTTCCAAAAAGCATTAAATATCTCAGCCCTTTTTAAATCTAATTTTTCGTGGCACTTGAGTCAGCATTTCCCCGTACACTGACACTTCTCTGCCTGAAAACACTCTCTTAGATTTCGACATGGATACATAGGCGCGCCCAGTATTTCTCAAAAAATTGGCTCCGTTTTGTTTTATGTTGTGGGATCTCTTGAACGTTTTCTGCTTATTTAATTTTTAATTTCGTCTTTGGAAGAATCAGAATCGGATGGCAGTTGATCAGTTACTGCTCGTTTAGATGTGTTTCGTATCGAAAAAGAAAGCTGCTATTTCTTGCCAGATTTTTCGGCTTCATTCGTACGTAGGATCCGCATCGTTATTACCTAAATCACTTTCGTTAGAGTAAATTGGTGATGTGGAGTATGTTTCATTGCGAAAAATTCGGAGTCTTGTGGGCATGGTGTCGTTCAATTCAACATAAAACTCACCTGATCGTCTTGAAGAAACTTTATCAACTGTTGTTGAAGATAGGTTGTCCAATTTTGCAAATAATGTAAAATTAGTCGATCTAGATTTAAATTAAATTTAAATTTTTTCCTTATAGGCTATAACTTGTGAACAAAATAGTTTAGAAATTTTTCTTGCATGTATGTTAATGGTTTTGTTTACTAGGTTTTAAGAGTTCCTTTGGTCTGTTATATCTGCCGGGTAAAACAAAAGTAGTTTTCGTCAGGCAAATTTTGTCAGAGCGAGATTTTGCAAATTTGAAAATATTTTTTTTATGTAGTGTCTACTTAGTAAATGCGTTCTTAGAAAAAAAAACTAATTTCTCAAAACTTTGATATGTACCTATTCTTTTTTTTTACTAAAATTTCCTTTAGATGCTAATTTTTTCAACATTTTTCTCTTTAAATAAACTCTACTTATAAATTTGAAACAAGTACTTATTTACTGAGAAGATACATATAAACTTTCTGTGAAATAAACTAAGTTTGTTTTACCCCTCGTATATACCAGACCAAAGCAACTCTAAGCAAGGCTAAAAAATGTAAAAAACCACTTTTTTGTTTACAACTTATAACCATTTAAATGCAATTGCACAATAGTTTAGATTTGTTTTTGTAATAAACATCCTAAACTATATCATGCTATATCACCTGCATAATCTCCCCTTCTGTACTTTGCTCTTGTACTTGCTCCAATTGTTCAACTACCAGTCTCAGAGTACTATCAGCATGTCCATTTTTTGCTGACGGCAGATCGTTCAATGCCAGCCTCGCCTTTGACTCCTGATTTAGAGTGGGAAACTGAATAGTAAGAATAGTTAAAAGAAGAACCTATTTATTAACAAGCTATATATAAAATCAAAATAACTCCAGATTTACAAATTCTCGCTCTTGACGAACTTCATGTAAAAAATACTATTTTTGTTTTACCACTCGAATATACCAGACCAAAGCAACTCATAAAACAAAATTATTTAAAATACGTAAGCCTAAAAATGTAGAAATCCAATTAAATTTAAGTTGAATTTAAACAAAGTTGCACTTCATTTGCACCGTCGTTTAGATTGTCCATTTCCCTTAGATTTATCCTAAATTATAATATGCTACGCTACCTTCATATTCTCCTTTCCTGTAGTGAGTGTATGTTCGAGTATACTTTGCTCCCTTCCGCTCGGATTTTCCAATGCCTCGACCACTCTCAGAGTATCAGCATGTTTATTTTTTGACTCTGACTGCTGGTTTAGAATGGGAAGCTGAAAAGAATGTGAAAATAGTAGAAAGAAATCTGATAGAATATTTTTACTAAAAAACCTTCCATTTACCTCTATTCAGCTCCCTTAAAATGTTTCTTCCTCTTTCTCCCATAGTATTTGCTATTTAACCCAAAAGTTCGTCTCCGAATGGCTTTAAACCTGTAAAAGAGAAAAGAAAAGGCATGGAAATTATACTTTTAATCCTAAGCTGACGCGTTAAGACATAAAACTTGCTTCTCTTTACATAATTAGTAATAAAGGGACTTAATTTTGAATATGATTTTTATTAAGGCAGATATTTCTTTAGATTTTATTAATAAAGAGCATTTTTTCGAAATATTCACCAAAAGAGCCATATTATTAATAATAAAAAGACACAACTTAAAAAACTCATTTCGATTAACTTATGCTTAAAAATAAAATGACATAATTACTAATATAGCACTCTTATTCTAAAAAATACGACAGAATACTTACCTGACAGTAATAAAAAGACACAATCCTAAATTAACCACGAAATAAAACGTCTACCTTTCACGGCTGTTGAAGCATTGCTGAATGGCGTCCGTTTAATTTTAAAATACTTAAAGGGGGGATTAGTGAGAAAGAGATGTGCAGCACGTCTTAGCATGGGAATAGAAACGTTATTCAAATAGCTACATATAGAGGGAACCATTTTGTGCCGTTTTACGATTAAAAGTCAAAACATGAAAATCTTTAGTTATGCCACTTTATTATTGAGTGTGCGATATCTTTAATCTTATAGAGAATGTTTTATTTTACTAAAGTTCGAGGAACATATATTTTTTTAGTTAATTTGGCAAAGGATAAAAAAAGATTTGTTTTTATAATATGTTACATCAAACAAAAAATAAAACTTCTTATTATTATAGTAACATACTACTTTTAGATCTTTTCGAGTTATCCGGAATTGAATTATTTACTTCACCTCTAATACTTTTTAAATTATCCTCTCCAAAACATAACAAGATGAGAACGAAAATAATGAGTACTAACACCACAAGCCGACACGTCTCTAAAGCCCTTTTGTAGATCTTTTTGACATTCGCAGCCAACTTTAATATTTGTAGACATTATTATAGTGTATCTAAAGTCAATTGAGACAGCGGAAAATTTTGGTACGCTCAATTTACTACACCACTTATATCAAATAAATGTATTTTTATTCAGTTGACGGGTCCCCGTACAAACAGCGGACCTTCGCGACCTAGTCAACGTGGACTCTTTATAAAATTTGTGGGCGGAGTATTAGAGTTAAGCAATTTGATTGCACAAAAAATATACTTTAAAATATTTGGGTCGACTGCACTTGTTCAGAGATCTCGGATCAGTGTCAATGCCGTAGAATAAAAATTTATTTTTATTCCATTCAATGTTTTTACTTACCTTGTAAAAGGAAAGTATCGTAATCGTGAAAAAAAATTCCCTTCGAGATTTTTTCTGATCTTTACGTTTCAGGGTCCGTACATAAACATTTTTTCTCAATTGCGTCGGTCTGTCTGTCGAACTGTATGTTCGCGGCATAGCTAAAAAACTATTTAACCAATTGACTTAAAATTTTAGTCAAAAATTAAGAATCATAACGGGATGGCTGGTAATATATTGGTAAAAATCGAATCTGGCAAAACAAAATGGCGACGTAGCGAAATGTTAAAAAAATATTACTAAAAAACTATTTACCCAATTTGCTTAAAATTTTGCACAAACTTCAAATATTATATAAAAAACAACTGATAAAATTTTGGTATGAATCCTAGATGGCGGAACAAAATGGCGGTTTAATTTTCAAATTGTGTGCCATAACTAATTGTGGTATAGAGAAGAACTACTAAAATTGTGGTACTATTTCAAAATGACGGAACAAAATAGTAGCCAACTAAAATATTTGTAATCGTGAAAAAAATCAATTTCTTAGGTTTTAGATATTTTCAGGTTTTAGCGCCTCTAGATGCACAAAAATTTATCAATTCCGTCAGTCCATCTGACGGTTTGTCTATCTGTCTGACAGTTCGCGACATTGCTTAGAAAGTACTCATAAGATTGCCTTGAGATTTTAACAAAAATTAAGGGTCCTATGGGGATGACCTGGTAATATTTTGGTAAAAATCCAATGTCAAAACAAAATGGCGGCCTGGTGAATTATTACAAAAATCCACTTACCCAGCTTATCTCAAATGTTGTACAAAAATCAAGTAGTATTATGTAGAAATCAACTGGTAAAGTTTTGGTACGAATCCAAGATGGCGGAACGAATTGGCGAGTTAATAAAATATTTAAAAATTCAGCCTTAAAAATAACTTAACGGACTGATGACTAATTGTGGTATAAAGATGAACCAGTAAAACTGTGGTTCGAATTTAAGATGGCGGAACAAAATGACAGCCAAATCAAATATATGTAATCGTGAAAAAAAAATCTCTCAGGTTTTACATATTTTTAGGTTTTATATTCATATGGGGATGACCTGGTAATATTTTGGTAAAAATCCAATATGGCAAAACAAAATGGCCTCCTAACAAAATGTCAAAAAAATTATTAAAAAATCAGTGATCCAACTTATCTCAAATTTTGTACAAAAATCAAGTATTATGTAGAAATCAACCGGTAAATTTCTTATACGAATACCAGATGGCGGAACAAAATGGCGGCTTAATAAAATATTTAAAAATCCAGCCTGAAAAAACTACTTAATGGACTGATTTCAAATTGTGTGCTTAACTAATTGTGGTATAGAGATAAGCTACTAGAAGTGTGGTTCTAATTCAAGATGGCGGAGCAAAATAGAGGCCAAATAAAATATAACGTAACCGTGAAAAAATCAGTTTTTACATATTTTAAGGTTTTAGCTTCCCTAGATGCCAAAAAGCATGTTTTATCAATTCCGTCGATCCGTCTGTCTGTCTATCAATTCGCGGCATTACTCATCAGAGTGATTTGAAATTTGAAATAAGCGAATTCAAAAACCTCTCAGAACGATTCAATCTTTTACGAAGTATTTTTATCCACTATTTACCTCAACTCCTCAAAATCAGATAAGTTTGAATTGAAATATGTATACCCGTTACCCTCCAAAATGACATATTACCTGCTCGATCTTTAACAAAACTTTCAATTTATATCCCCCTTCCTTTTCCCCTCTGTGTAATTGCAAAGTAAATATAATATCAAGTAGGTTACCATTGGAATAATCTCTATACCCATAAACTCATAAAAATACGTTTTATGCGATTTATTTACGGAGAATACATTTTTTTTCATTTAGCCTAGCTATTTCGCCCCCATGCCCTGACCAGATCAAATAAAAAAACGAATTGAAAAAAATTGTTAAATGCGAATAAATAGTAAAAAGAAAGTACTAATAATACATTTGTTTTACAAAAATAAGTTTAAATTTCTATCACGCCGCCCATGCTTCACAATGAAATCTGATCACCTATCAGAATGTGCGTGGATTACGAACTAAGACTATACCCTTTCAACAAGAAGTAATAAATTCCAACTGCATTATAGTCCTAACTGAGACATGGCTGAATGAACACATCGCGAGTGAAGAAATATTTCTCACCAACTTCGTTGTATATAGAAGAGATAGAAACCCAGATATCTGTAAGATGTCGAAAGGTGGTGGTGTGCTTATTGCAGTCGACTACTCTTTGAACTCCATGATCCTCAAGGTTCCTGATGGTGATGTGGAACAAGTTTGGGTGCAGGTCCGGATTGGTGATGTCCCCATCATCCTGAATGCTGTCTACATCCCACCTGCTGCAAGCACTTCAATTTACGACGAATATGTACAGTCTGTAAGTTATGTCTTTGACTGTATGTGTTTTTATGATTTAGTACAACTTAACAATGTAGTTAATTCAAAAAATGTCATGTTGGATTTGATATTTTTGAAATTTCCAGATATATCAGTTTCTCATAATCAGACACCACTAACGAAGACTGATAAATATCATCCAGCCGTTCATATTAATTTTTTCTTAAATAATACAGCTGATTTAGTGTCGGACTTACAACAGACTAAATACAACTTCTTTAAGGCTGACTACAATAAACTGAAAAAGAAGAATCCCGGAAAATTGAATAGGGGAGAGGAGTCGTACCATACCTCTTTTTAAAGGTCTTGTCGAGTTCTTTATGATCCTATAATTTCTCCTTATTATTTTAAATTACAATGAAATGACAGCTTGTTAAAATTTGTTTATGAAAAAAAACGGAAAGTTCTCCGACCAGTCGTCGGTTTCTCATTCGAGAAAGAACGACTTGTCTGCTTTTTTCATCCCCGTAACTTCAAACTCCTAACGGGAGGAAATACAACTTCCTGATTTTGAATAAGTGTGAGGGGTGTTGGGATACTTCATTTTGAAGACCTTATTGAATACTATCTGACCCTAAAGTTTTGCAATGAAATTTTCATCGATAACGAAATGAAACCTGTAATAGTGAAAGGGACAATGTAGAAAAAATATTTACTTAATAACCAACAGAAAAACTACTTACTTTTGTGATCAGTTTATTAAATTTTCTTCAAAAACTTGTCGTAAAGGTTGTACGAAAAGAGGTGGTGCGCCATCCTGTTGAAAAATGATCGTATGATGGTCTTTTTCATACTCCAATACTTGTATACATTTCGCCATTGAGCTGACCAATACCGACAGTTTTGACTATTTCATACTCCAATACTTGTACGAGGGCTGGATAAATAGAATTCTCTAATAATTCCATATACATTTCTCCACTGAGCTGACCAATACCGACAGTTTTGACTATTTCCAATGCCAAATCGACCATATATTTTGATTATTGTTAATAATTTCACTGACCATTTCACAGAACTGGAATCGGCGATCAAAAACATCTTTGTTCAGTGCCCTAACGAATCGTATCTTATAAGGATGGAACTTATGTTGTTTAAGGAATCTCCTGATTGTTGTGCGCCAAATACACCAGACACGTCAGACAATTTCCTAGTACTAAGAGTCGGATCCACTGCTGCTTGACCTGAAACGGTCACTTCTCTTGCTTCGTCTCTTTACTATACCCTCTTTTAATTTCCGACTGAACCAGTAGTGTCAAATTTGGCAATCAATTGCAAAACGTAAACAGCGGATACATTCAGGTTGACGTATTTACCTGTCCAAAAACTTTTTTTTGACAAAAAATTATCAAATAAATAAATACTGCTCAAATACCAGCCTCACAAGAATAATTCATCAAGGTAAATTCCACAATACCTCTTTCACCATTTTAGCTTTAATTTCGTTATCGATAAAAATTTTGACGCGAAATTTTAGGGTCAGATAGTATTCCATGAGCTCTTCAAAATCAGATATCGCAACACCCATTACCCCAATTCAAAATCAGAGGTTCATTCTTCCCCTATTAGAGGGTTGAAGTTACGGGAATGAACAAAGCTGACAAATTGTCCCCTTCGGTTCAGAAATCGATGGGTCCAGAAGTTCTTGGTTTTTTTTTCACAAAAACGTAAAAAACCTAATTTGTATCCAGGTTTCAGATTTCTAACAAATTTTAATTCATTTAAATTTTAAAAAGAAACAAATGTATAAGATGAAAACAAATGAACTTTATTAAACCTAGAGATAACAAGCTCTCATTTCGTTTGAAATAATATGGCAAAATTATAGGAGCATAAAAATTTTATATATTTATTAGCATATCTATTTCTTCCGCCCTTGTAAAACTTTTAGTCCACACCAATAGAGACAAGAAATAAAGCACCAGAATTTACAAAAGGTCAACAATCTGGGAAGCCCACAAGTGATAAAAGTCACTTGACAAAATTCAATTGTATTTAAAAACCATAGGATCCTCTGTCAAGGCTAATATGATTATTTTAATTTTTGCAAAACTTTGTTTATAGGTAGTTACTACACTAGGTTAAATTATGATTAACATAACTTTCCGCTTATCCAAAGCGAAAAACAGTCAGTTGATCCATTATGGTACAGGGTCTGATCAAAACTTGAAAAATCGATTTGCGAAAAACACATTTTTTTTTAAACTCAGAACTTTTCCTTTTTTGACAGTTTGTTGGATGAAGGTTTAAATAAAGAGTAAAGAATCGTGAGTGATTTCATCTTGGCCTAATTCACTTTTCCATAAAATACAATTAGGTGGGAATTATGGCACATTTTTAAGTGGCTTTATTTGAAAAACTATACATTTTAGACATAGATTATGTTATACAAAAGTTGTTTAGAACTGTTAAGAGTTCAAAAAATATAAAATATACAGGGTGTTCCATTTAAAATAACGAATTAGCGGTCAGTTCCGGGAAAACCGGAAACGATATTCAATTGTTTTTATGTTACAAATTTTTACAGTATTCAACCCTATCAACACCCCAAATTCCATATTTTTATATCTAGCTGTTCTCAAATAACGCCCTTGGTAGTAGTTTCATTGTCACCCGGTATAGGTGAATAAAACTAACTAAGACCACAGTTTTGCTAAATTTTTCAGCATGTTTAATGACTCTTTTACCGGCCCAAGTGCACTTTTTGGTGAAGAAACAACGGATACTACCTAAATTTGAGCTCAGATTTTTTTTTATGTAAATAAACCCACTTAACGTTAAGAGTGAAAGCGGGACGACAGCTCTTAGCAGTGGTCGGGACCGTTCTAGTTACGTAGTATAGAGTCTATCGAATTTTTAAACGTTATGATACAAAAGTGCAAGTCATTCTATTATAAGTTTAACCGTTTAGCCAATAGAGGCCCTCAAATGACTCAGGATGACAATTTTGGGATGTCATTTTTCCGAAAACTGCCGAGTGCATTTAACATAAAATATGTTTGGAGTATTCCACTGGTTTAAAAAATATAACAATATGCTTGCTTAAATAATATTGTTTATATTATGTATCGAAACATTCCGTAGACAGACTAGTCTACATGTTGAGGTATGTAATTATAATAAATATTTGCTTCAATTAATTTAAAGTTAAATATTTTTATTCAGTTGCGAAAAAGCCAACAAAGATTTTTGTTTATCAATATTCAGAGGGTTGTATTTAAAAAAACTGTAAATGACGTCACAAATCTTACACAGATGACCTCACAATCAAATCGTTAATACCAAAGATCCGGAGATGATTAAATCAATCCGCCGGCAATTTTTTTTTGAAAACGAAATTATAGACAGTTTTTAAGTTATTGAATTTACTCCAGTTAAAGGTTCCACCCTGTGTACCTAAAATCGTTTAATGTTTATATCATGAAAAAGTTTACATTTAAAAAAAGAAAATATATTATTTTTAAAAATATTTGTTTGTTAGAAGTGTACTTTAGTTATCTAAAGAAGTCGAGAATTCATAAAACAATTTCGCAAAAGGGACAAACAAAAACACTATGCATGCCCTGCGAAATTAGAGAAGCCTCTTATAAATTACACTTCCAGGCAAAAAATCTATGATAAATTGCCCCGGACAATCTAAAACAATAAAAGGTGATCAAAAAGTCATTAGCGGCGTCCCATTTCGGCTTTGTTTGGAGGATATTTGGCATCATGGTGGATTCGGCTAAGAAGAGTTACAAGAAACTTTGTGAATACTTCATTTCCAGAAGGAAATTAAGAAAGGGAATTAAAGATTAGATCGTCAAATGTATATAAACAAAATTTGTAGAAGTAATAGAATTATTTAAAGCCGCAGACTTAAAAGGGTCCGAGGTTGCTTTAATTTGGAATATAGACTCTGACCGAATCCTACTTTTAATTGAAATTATTCTCAATTCCTACCTTAAACTCAGAATTTTCGAAGGTCTAAATTTATACGTAGAGTTAAACTAAATTCTTACTTTAGTCTACCAATTTAACAAGATTTTAACTTTAAACTTGGAATTTAACTAAAATCCGAATTTACACAGTATTGACAAACAATAATATAAATAAATAAATATATACCAAATAACAAATAATCTGAACACATTTAAAAATTACACAGTATTGTAATCGTGAAAAAATCCTCCGAGATTTTTCCGATCTTTACGTTGCAGGGTTCCTAGCCGCCAAAAAATATGTTTTCTCAATTCCGTTTTTGGGTCTGTCTGTCTGTCTATCTGTTCGCGATATAGCTCAAAAACTACTTATCCGATTATTTTCCAAATTTACTCAAAAATTAAAAGTTTTAAAATGGTAATATTTTGTTAAAAATTGAATATGACGGAACAAAATCTTAATTTCAAATTTTGGACAAGAAATAAATTTTATATAGGGATGAACTGGTAAAATTTTAGTACGAATTCGAGATGACTGAACAAAATAGCGCCCTAATAAAATAGAAAAAAAATCAGTGTAAAATACTGCCTATTCAATAGTCTTTAAATTTTGCTTAAAAATGTGTGACATAGGTAGAAACTGGTAAAATATTGATATGAAACAGGTATGGTGGAACAAAATGACGGCATAATGAAATATTTGAAAAGACGATATAAAAAATCAGTAATTTTCCTTTACTTTCTTCGTTTCCTTTTATTTAGAATATTAAAGTTTGATCCTATTTAGTTTCACATATAATCATCTAGCAGCTACATATATAAATCTTAATATGGAACCAAAACTTTGATGGCTGGAGTCAATTAAGAAATCAGTATTTGGGTCTATACATTGTCAAATTTGAATTACTTCCCAACTTTTCTGTGCTGATAATTTCAATTAATTCTCTAATATTTCGTTTGTAATAACCCGAGATTGATGCAAGATCCTTGGTATCTTTTACATTGATCGCATGTCCTGTAATGTGCTGGTGTTCAGCGACAGCGGTTTAATTTGTTGCATTTATGTATATGGTACCCTGATTAAAAGGTAAAACTGCACTACTTAACGATTGAGTATCCATTACTAATATTTTCAGTGCAAAATGCAATATCCGTTTGATTTTAAAGCTTCAGTCAGTTTTTTCTGTTTCTTCCGGAATTGAATTTGCATGACATTATTAACAAAGCCCCTTATGACTGAATTGACGACAGATTATTTTTGAGATGGTTGATGGTGAGAACTATAATTTAAATATTTATTCCTATATGTCGGGAAGGAAGACCCTGGGGTGGCATTCCATTCATGCCACTAAGTAGCAGAAAATCGACTTTGTCTCTAGAAGCATTCGGTTCACAGTTTTCGATCGCAAGGAAGCTACATGTCGCTTCAAATCGTTCGCGAGGATTCGAGTTCTAAGGAGGTGTCGCCTGCATGTGTTGAAGAAAGATGAAAAATATAAAGCAGCTGAACTCTCGATAGAAGTAGTAGAGTGCCAGTGCATAACCTTACTTTTCTATCGCTTTAAAGTTGTTTGTTTATAATATATTTTAATTATTTTGTGACTATATTGGACTAAAATTGAAGTAAGCATTTTTTCTAATTAATAGACAATTATAAAACTGAAGAATTTTCTTGAAATCCAATTTTTACAGTCACTATTTTTTCTAGAATTACCTAATTGTTTGGTTGACTGTATCGGAGTTTTGTTAACTTTATGTATTATTCATAGTCGTTGAATTTTTATTATTTCAGATGCTGCCTATACAAATATTTAATCAATTAGGAGTGGAACAGGACGAACGAAGGGAGAGAATCAGACTTTTAAATATTGAAAGGCGAATGCTAATAGGGGACAGTGACCCTTTCTCTTCAACAGATGAACAATTTATTAACAAAGGAAATGGTTCACAATATCCTGTTGCCAGTCTTTGTACCACGAATACCTACAAACAGTCCACTTGCCATTGAGCCATTCCAAAAGATATTATTAACACTATCATTTTATGCGTCAGTAATAATGAAGAATGTGTGTCCAGAATGGGTTAGATTTCCTACTATAAGGAAAAGTATCAATGGAATAAAAACAAAATTCACGAAAAAAACAAGATTTCCAGTAGTATTAAGAGCCATTGATTGCATCCATGTGCCGATATTACCCCCAGTCGAACAAGAACACAATTACCTTAACCGGAAAGGGTATCACTCAAAAAATGTTAAAAAGTGTTTTTAATAATCATAAATGAATATTATAAACTACATTTCTTTTTTTCACGAAATTAAAAGACAGAAATTAAACAATTCACAACTGCCGAACACTAAGATTAAACCTAAACTTCTCAGTGAAATAGTTCTACCAAACATGTATTTGTTTGTAGTCACTTTATTATATTTTTATAATATTACTCTGCTTCATTTTAGGTTTGTGATTATGACTGCCAAATATTGAATGTTAACGCTTAGTGGAGAGGTTCAATACATGACTCTTTTATTTTTAGAAACAGTGATGTTTCCAGAGAAATGGAAGGGAATTACAATGCAGGTGTGAATAAACTTGCAAAGCCCTCTTAATTTCATGACTCATATTGATGCCAGCAATAGTTATTGCTCTTCCAGATATCCCTGAATTTTTATACACTTCTCGTAATGTGAGTACTAGAGTATGTATCGAGAGATGTAATGGAATACTGAAGGCGAGGTTTAGATGTTTGTCGAGTGATAAAAAACTAAGATATAAGCCAGATTTTGTCGGACAGGTGGTAAATGCTTGTGCAGCATAATACAACATTTGCATTAGAGGCCGGTTACAGTTGGATATAGATATTCCTATAAAACAAGCACAAGAGGATGAAAATGCATACTAACGAATTCTGCTGAAAACAATGAGGGATTTTGGCTAGAAGAGATCTAATTGCAACATATTTTGCTGAGTAAAGTTACGAGTTTCCAGTGTTTAACTAATTATACTTGTAAACTGATTACCTCAATGATTATTTACTTCATGTGTATAAACTAGAAAATAAAAATTTGTTTTCCTATTGTACCTAACACCCATTTTATGCTTATTACAACTTATTAGAAATTTATCTTAAAAAGAAAAATATTAAATTATTAATAAACTCTTAATTTTCTTAAAGCTTAACTACAACCATTTTTTTTTTAATTTGAGTAGCTAGAGAAGGCATAGTTCTTTACCTCTATGGCAAATTTTAGTTAAAATTATGACGAAAGTGCATAAATCACAGCTGTAAATGTATGTTTATTTGGGATACAAAATAACCAAATACGGATTTATTTTCACTTTTGGCTTTAAAACATTAGTGTTTACTATCTCATGTAACATGGAAATGTTTGATTATTAGCTTAGTTAAATTAAATTAATAAATTGCTTTATAATATTTAACCTTTGATAGATGTATTTGAATTTTAAGATTGAATATTTCATTATTTTCTTTGGTAAATTTTAAAATGGTAGAAACTTCTTTGTGACTCTTCTTGTCATTATTGAAATCGGATAACTGTAAATCTGTTGGATATGTTGCAAATAAATTGAATGTTTTTTTTAATTGCTTGTTTCTTTTGTGTTTATGTTTTTACATTTCGGCAGCGTAATTAATCTTTTATCACAGAACTTAATTGGAAATCAGTTAAGATGTGTTTGATTGCTTTCTTTTTGTCCAATTTCTAAAAAAACTTCTAACTATAAGTAATTTTTATTTACTTAGTACACTATATATGGTTTTTACTTCAGATAAAAAAATATAGAAAAGAATTGCAAGGTTTTGATCCAAAATTTCTTTGGTAATAAAAAACTATTGAAAGTAACCATAAAGTCTTAAAGAAAAATAATATTTTGGTTTAACTTGAGAGTTTTTCGATAAATGCGTAAAGATTTTTCAAGAAATATTATTTTTCGTTTAAAAAAATTATGCCTATATGCAGTTGATTTACAAAATAGGTATATGAAAGGGAACGTACACATATTTTTTGATAAGTAATAAAAAAACTGTTAACGTAACTTTTATTTCTATTAATTTGAAAAACATAGCAGCTTCAGAAACTAGAAAAGTAGTTTTGGTTATTTAAAAAAAGAAATAAAAAACTAGCACTTTAGGAACATTAGTAAGTAATTGACAATAAAAATTAACTTATCACCTTATTAGGTGAAATCTTTTTTCGTTAAAATGGAGGCTATTGTTTGTAAGCTTTCCTTAATTCCTGCTGAGTTAACATTGATGCCTTCCAAATTTGTATGTATACTTTTGAGAACATTACGAGATTCGCTATTCATTTTTCGATTGATTCAGTCATACTTCTCAAATTTTTTCTCCTGCTTGTTGAAGTAGGGTATGGTTTGTTCAGATTTTCTTTGGGTAACTCTCTAAAAGAGTCTTATAGGTCTACCAGTTAGGGTTCTAGACCTTCCTCCAACTGCTACTACTACATGTGTCAGTTTTCTGTAAACAGTATGACCTAGGGTGCCGTTCTCTTTTGCACTAACGCACCAAGGCAAGGATGGGAATTGTACCATGTGACTCAATTTCGATAGTGCATTTTATATTAGAATGTTGTTGGTTTACATAATCTAAAAATATAATTAAATATTCTTCTCCATGAGGCCATATTACAGAAGTATCTATATATATATATATATATATATACATATCTAAACCAAAACAATCCGCCATTAATTTATTAATCTTTAGGGCTTTGTCAATATGTGATACAAATTCAATTCCGGAGGAAACAGAAAAACTGACTGAAGCTTTAAAATCAAACGGATATTGCGCTGAAGATATTAGGCGTTCGATTAGGTATTATAATAATCCCAGACCTAAACCAGTATTGGACAACAGTAGTGCAGTTTTACCTTTTATTCAGGGTCCTACAGAAAAAACTGCAAGAATTTCGCGGAGATCCAATATTCGTGCGATCTTTAGTACTTATGACTTATAACTTATTACCTTATTAGGTGAAATCTTTTTTCGTTAAAATGGAGGCTATTGTTTGTAAGCTTTCCTTAATTCCTGCTGAGTTAGCATTGATGCCTTCCAAATTTGTATGTATACTTTTGAGAACATTACGAGATTCGCTATTCATTTTTTCGATTGATTCAGTCATACTACTCAAATTTTTTCTCCTGCTTGTTGAAGTAGGGTGTGGTTTGTTCAGATTTTCTTTGGGTAACTCTCTGAAAGAGTCTTATAGGTCTACCAGTTAGGGTTCTAGACCTTCCTCCAACTGCTACTACTACATGTGTCGGTTTTCTGTAAACAGTATGACCTAGGGTGCCGTTCTCTTTTGCACTAACGCACCAAGGCAAGGATGGGAATTGTACCATGTGACTCAATTTCGATAGTGCATTTTATATTAGAATGTTGTTGGTTTACATAATCTAAAAATATAATTAAATATTCTTCTCCATGAGGCCATATTACAGAAGTATCTATATATATATATACATATCTAAACCAAAACAATCCGCCATTAATTTATTAATCTTTAGGGCTTTGTCAATATGTGATACAAATTCAATTCCGGAGGAAACAGAAAAACTGGCTGAAGCTTTAAAATCAAACGGATATTGCGCTGAAGATATTAGGCGTTCGATTAGGTATTATAATAATCCCAGACCTAAACCAGTATTGGACAACAGTAGTGCAGTTTTACCTTTTATTCAGGGTCCTACAGAAAAAACTGCAAGAATTTCGCGGAGATCCAATATTCGTGCGATCTTTAGTACGTACAAAAAATTGGTCAATGCTAAGGGACTGCAAAAGATGCAATTCCTTTGCAATCAGAAGTAATTTGTAAAATTCCTTGTTCGTGGGGTAAAGTTTATATAGGTGAAACTGGACGGTCTGTGTCTACTAGACTTGAAAGATGTATAAGTAAGAAACAAATTGTTCAATCCGATGTTGCGGAACACCAGCACCCAACAGGACACATGATTAATGTAAAGGATACCAAGGTTCTTGCATCAGTCTCAGGTTATGGGCACAGGTCGGGTATAAAAACCTGAATTCTGCTCATGGGAGCTCATTCAGTGTTTTGATCTTGTATAGTGAAGATACCTGAAGTTGTCTCGTGCAATCGCAAGCGAAACGTCGGAAAAAAAGAAAATTTGACACGGTCTAAACCCAAGAACCACGATTTCGTGTATAAATCCTGTTATATTTCTCTTTTCCGGACAAAAGGAGGCACTCATTAGTAAAGAACCTCAGGGTAATCGAGTAAAACCAATCTATAAAGGAACTTATCCTGAAAATCTCTCCTCGATCCTTCCTTTTGTCTACAGAACTGAAAAAAAACATTAAATTTGAAACACACAGGCTTAAAGTTGGAATTCCCAGTTTAGAGGAAAGAAGAAATTTGCTTAAATTTCGTCATAAAAAGATGTTCAAGATGTTCAAGTAGGGTAATCTATCCCGCCAGGAAATTAGATCATCCTCCATAAACCATTCGTCAAAAAATGCGTCTCTTCCGTTTTGGAAAGTAGCCTTTTAAAAATAAGAAAGTGTCAGTAATTTCTAAAAGTGTAATCGTTTTAATAGTTCTGAAGTAGTTACATGCTAAACAACATTGACTAAACTCAAATATCTGTATTCACTAAAGAGGTTTAAATTTAGACCAAACTAACTTAACAGTTATGAGTTTAAAATGACATAAGCAACAATTGAACAAATAATTTTTCTAAATATTTAAATTGCAAAATGAAGTGACATAAGCAAATACAACTGTAAACTAACACTTTCAATCAATATCAATTAGATCTGGTCTAACTCTTAAACCTTTTTAGTGAATACGGAGGAAAATGACTAGTGATGTAAGCATTAGTTTCTGTGCAAAAATTCGATTTATTCGGATTAAAAATCCTATGATCATACAAGATAAGAAAAAAACCTAGCCCACGAAAAAGTTAAAGAATTTTAAAAAGGATATCTTTTCACAAAATATAGTTAATGGCTTCGAAAAAAAAGGTCGTGTCTGTCAAAAGAGACGTTACCTCAAAAAATATCACCCTCTATATTATTTAATAAAAATTGTATTATTCTAAGTATATCAAAGAGAATGAATGTACTGAATTTGAACCAATTAACTATAAAAATATCTAAGAAAAAAACAATTATCATTTAACATCCTATATTTAAAAAACGATGCATTTTCAGATCAATGTTAATAGGAAGTACGATTCTATCTGCACTTCTTTCAAATGCTACATTTTTACTTCAATCGAAAATATCGATACGTGCTCTTCTATCTAAATATCTTTATAACAATTTTTAGACACATGAAGCCGTAAAATAACTATTTAAATTAATTATATTAAAATATTAAATAAGTATATTAAAGTACATTAAATTTTTAAAAGTTCTCCTAAAAAATTTTAATTTATGCAGATAGAACAATACAATTCTCAACTCACATATAAAATTCTAAATGTAGATTATTGCAACAGCCTTTATTGCCGAATTTCTTAAGAATTTTAAAAAGGCCATGGAACTAAAAGATATATTTAGTATGTTATAAAATATTTTTCATTTATTTGTTTAAAAAAATACATGGCCCGAACATGTATTTTTTTAAACTGGACATCCTGTATTTTTATAGCTCATTAAATCCGGTATGTTTTTGCAGTTAAAACAGTGAAACATACTTTGTATTATTTATTCTTTTTAACACCAAAAGATAGGAAAAATCTTTTTAATTTCTTAAAAAAATAATCTTATTTTTAGGGGCCCATGGAATTGTTAATTTAAATTAATAAATAAATAAAATATTATTTTGAGAAAAAAAATTTTTGAGAGATATCCAGTACGGCCTCAGCCAAGCCTGAAGACTTTTCAACGCCTTAAGAACAATCTGATAAATTTTAGAAATTTTGAAAGAATCAGGGCAAAAAAAATCATAAAGAGAATAATGAAAATAACACAATAAATGTAATTGGATGTGTTCAAAAATTCTAAAGAAAAATAAGTTTAAGTGCTACAGGGCAAAAAAAAACTCGTCTACTATACCGGGGAGATACAGAAAGGAGGATACAATTCTGCTATTGGTACCTAGATAACCTCCATGAGATATGGACCGATGAATCACGAATCACAAGTTCGGGAATTTTTAATAGATGTATTAATTACCAATGGTCTGACTCGAACCCTCATCAGCAACGTAATCGGATTCAACAGGGTAGATTTGGCTTCAATGTTTGGGCAATAGAGTTATTGGATATAAAATGTATCTAGAAAGTTTAAATTCACAACTTTACTTTATTATTTTGGAAAGAAATATCACAACATATATAGATAATGCACCCCAACTAGAATGTGAAACCTTTATTTTCAACACGACGAAGCCCCAGCCTACAATGCTAGTGTAATAAGTGAGTACCTAAACAAAAATTTTGTGCAGCAATCGATCGGCAATGTAGGGCCTATCAGATGGCCAGCTAGGTCACCTGATATCTCCCCTTCGACTTTTTATTGGGGATTTTTAAAGAATAACATGCTTTTACGTAGAAGCAAACCATTAGAGGAACTTCTTGTTTCTTTTTGCTGGTTTAACTTTACCTTTTTAATTAGTGTTGATTTTTGCTGTAATTTTATTTTGTTGTTGCTATTTTTTTGCGAAATAAATGATTTAATTAGCTTAATATTAAACATTTTTTTAAAGTCAAAAATAGTCAATCATCAGTACTATAAAATTTACTTTTTGTAAAATTTGGCTTAAGAACCAAATGTAGGATCAAATCATTTTCGTCAGAAGAAAATAAATAAGTTTGTTAACCCGGTAATATACAGGGGGTCCCATTAAGAAAAAAGACATGTTTAGGCCGTTTCTTTACAACATTAATAAACTAAAGGACTATTTTAAAAGTACCAAAATTTGAAAACCACCCCGTAGTTCCGTGACGGGTCGCGATAGCCATGATCTGTTTGTGCCATTATAAACTTTTGAAAAAAATAACTCGAGGATGAGGTATCAGAATTGTAATATCTCTAATAGTTTCCAGTTTTTCCATCAGGAACAACCAAGTTGAGACACAATGCATACATTCTCGTTTCAAATTTTAACAAGATTTTTCAAACTCAAACCACTAATAAAAGTAATGTAAATAAAAGAAAAAAATGTGAAATCCTCATGGTGGTTATACCGCCAGGCCGATTTTCCTGTACATTCGATATCATGCAGAAATATTGAAAAAGATAAAATTCGCATTAAAATTATTGCCAATATTAAGCAAGGTAAGGGTTAGTGTCGCTGCAGAATACAGCCGTTATGTACGTACTGCGACAGAAAGGATAAAAAGGATGGGGAGGTTTGCCACGACTATACTTTACGTAAAGGGATACTAACAAAACGATACAGCTTTAGAGGGTTGCTCGTTTGTGTAACTTAATTAAGTTAAAAAAGTTGCTTTCTAAAAATGCTTTTGGTTTTGCCAGCTTGGAAAAGGCAATCAGCTTAATTTTAACAAAACGACAATAGCAAAAATATACTTCTTAAAACTGGAAGTGGATATTGGCTTTTATACCATTAATTCAAACTTAATCAAAATGAATCCATTTAATATTGTTCCCCTTTAAACGTCATGATCTTACTTTTTATTTATGACTACCTAATATACAGGACATTGCAAAGAGCTAATTATTATTGGTTTTACCTGCGTTTGCGCCAGGCATCTTCAGGGATCTTTATTGCATAAGATGAAAACACTAAAGAACTGGTGACGAGAGTGACTCTCTGTAATAACTGATTCCAAACAAACAGACAAGAGTATGCTTTTGTTGAAAGAAAATTGTTACAATTTTATGGACAAAGCGAAATTTGCCTTAAAACAATGAAAACAGGAAATATTTATCGAAAAATCATATTTTTTTATACTTCAATGCAAATACATAAATTGTAAATATGACATTCCTTATATTTGTGACATTGTTGTAAAGCGGTTAATGAATCCAGGTGACCTTAACAAAATGAAATAAACAATACATATGCGAGGTGAATAATTTCGATGACATCGAAATTAAAATTACGCGACCTTAAACTCTATTTTGTTATCGTTGTACAAGCAAAATAATTAAAGTTACACAAATAGTGTACTGAACTAATATAGTAATTTAAGTGTATTAGAAAAAAAATGTATAACTTTAATCTAATATGTAACAAAAATAATTAATGTTAACGGACTATCAGACAGTCCATTCCTTATTAAATATTTTCATATGCTATGCAGGAATATGACACCCAAAAATATTTAAGTAAACAAGCAAATAAAAAACATTTTAATGAGACTTATTCACTTTATACAGGTCTTTCAATGAAGTACGCTTTTTTTCGAAAGAGTGCAAACATAGGGATTGTTTTTAAATGTTCTGGAAGATGATTGTAAAGTTTTATGCCGTTGTAAATAATTGATTTTTTTATTAATTCTGTGGAAGGAATGGGAAGGTATATGTTATGCCTAGAGTTTCTAGTAGATTATAAGTGTTGTAGCCTTTCCGGGAATGTGTTTATATGTTTCTCATCAAACAGACGCTTTCTAAAATAAATAATGTAGATAGTGTTAGTATTTCATGTTTTTTGCAATATTATTGGTAGTGCGCTCTATTATTTAGACCAAACAAATAGCGAATTGCTCTCTTTTTAATACTAACAATACTTAGAAATTGCTCGATGGTATAGCAGCCCCAAAAGGGAAGGCCATAGCGGAGATGGGATTCAAATAGAAAGAAATAAGAAAGTCTGCCAGAAGACACGTCCAGTTCTTTTGTAACTGATCGAATGGCAAAGCAGGTGGTAGAAAGTTTCTTAATTAGGGTGTCAATCACTTTGTTTTTTATTTTCATATTTTACATGTTCCCAAAATCTAATAGATGCATACGGTCCAGTTTCATCTATATACACTGTATACCTCTTATACAGGATACCACAGATAAAATTACAAGAGTTCGGCAGATGTCTAACATCAAGGGAAATACTGGGTTGTCGAAATATGAAATTTATTTACATACACAAACAGTTTATTAAGTTCATTGCTTCTACGACACAGTGTATATAAGTAAGTGAAAATGCACGATCTGTGTCGACTAGATAGAGATAGAAAACATGAAAAATCTAAAAGTAAAAAAAAAATTTCATTCCGTTGGCAGAGAACGTTAGCACTCAGCAGGTCATATGATTTATGTAATAGATATATACTAAGGTTCTTGCATCATGGTTATACTATAGGAATAAGTATTTCGTCCAGATACCGTTTTGGAGATACACCTGGTCCGCTACAAACTCTTTCGTCATCAACATATCTGACACGATTGGTTTACAAACAGACGTTTTAACTGTCAAGCAATACCCCAATCTCTGTAATTTGAAGAAAAAGTCAAATGATCTGGGTATTGTCAGTAGGGTATACTTCTTTTTCGTATTTCGCTATATTGTGGACTTAAAGAACCAAATTTCTAAGGGGTTGGGCATCTACTGTTCTGTTCTGTTCAGCAGTTAGTGAACTAAATAATAAAAAAATATCAAAAGCAGGTGTAGTTACTCTTTCATGGGCACCTTTCATCTGTGGCTCTTCCTGTTGACGATTCTTTGTTGAGAGACCATCCTGCTTGTAATATACTAATAGTTCTGTTTATTTCGACATCAGACATGCATTCGTGTTAAACAAAATATAAGAATCACAGCTTAACAATAAAAGCTAAGTAACTTAGATATGAGACATTACTGTATTATATTTACTCTCGTAGCCACTCATCATAACTATTTAAATGGTAATAATAATCAACAATTTAATTCAAGGAGAGCTACTGAACAAAAAAAATTATATTTTCAAAATTTGCAAGCAATTTAATGCACTTAATATCTAAGGTTCACCGGACATCTAATATGAAAATTTTCAAAAAAAAATATGCTTCGGTATTTTAACCAACGCCTAGTATACTAGGGGATCATAACAAGAGGATAACTTAGCTAAATTGCATATGAAAACTGGTTAAGCAACTTTGGTTTTAATTAACAGTGGAGAAATTCCATATTCACTTCGAATTTTGAGAAATGTATTAAAAGGAAAAAATTAAATGTGTTAACTTATTCTAATTACTACGCAATTGAGTTTTCTCTTCTGATAACATGTATTGCCTAAAATCGACATCTTGTTACCATACTTCAAAGATATGCTTGTAGATAAACAAAAGCAGCTATGATTTATCTGCTTTTTAAGGGATAAACATAATAATTTACTTCATCTGCCATTGGAGAGCATCGCCGACTCATCAGATACATAGCAGGCTCGTTTAATTAATTAAACAAATTGCGCCCACCGACGCGTGAACCATAGTAATAATTGGTTTTCACGTAAAATATAGCACGTAGTCTGGCGTCGCTATCGAAAATTTTCTGTTGAGGGTTAATGTTCAGCAAAATTAAACCATTTGCTTTTTACTTATACGACATTCATGTTAGTTTACTCTAGTCTGCAGATCTACTACTCTGACCTTTATATTGGGAACAAGGCATTTTGTAAATTCTTTGTGAATACAAAGAATTTACCTCACGAGCACTGCTTATTGTTTTTTATTAAAAATTACGCGACTATTAGACTTTGCTTTTTTACTACACTGATTTTATTAACTATAATACCTACTAATTCTAATTGTTCTATATTAATGCTAGGTTAGGTACGATAAATGCCAAAACTCTACCTGCAAGAGGCTAAAACGGAAAAACATAAAAAGCATGGGCCCATTGCCAGGTGCTGGTGAAGCCGTATTGAGATTATTAATAGGAATTTAAACCTCCTGAAGATTTCGCCATCATTTGTAACGGATTTCTGTTTTATTAATATAAAAAAAACGCTATTATTGAAACAAGATCAAATAAAAAGAACTTATTTAAGCGTGCAAGCATGGTGAATATATCCTCACAGACAATAATTATCAAGTTTCCCCCTGTGGTTATTCATTTAACGAAATTCCTGTAGCATTTTATTAATGTCCCTTTGAGGTAATGATAAAATTGTTTGTCTGAATTAGAAAAAATACGCCAGTTAAAATGTTATAAACGGGAGCTGGAGCATCTTAGTAACCTAAAAGAATTTGAAAATGACAGATACAGGTTTTACCTTGTAAGGCTTCAACAGGAGAGACTCTGAATGCTGTCATTTTTCTTTAATCATATTTTCTTCTTCTCTTGGCTACCTTTTTACATCGATCGCTGTCGAAATCATAAGTAAGTATTTTTCGTTAAAACTGTTCAATTTTATTCGATTATATTATAAAAAGCCCAATAACTACAGTTGTTGCGTCGGATCCAGTTATAGCTGCCTTGAGCTAATTTTCATCTGGAAAAATGTTCTTCCTAGTGTACGAAAAAGAAACTTATAGTCAATCCGGCGAAAACCGTGTGAATGGAAATAAATACAGTTCACAAAGATCACAAGTTAGTGCAAGGCGACTCAATAATGTTTTTTTTGTTTGCATTGATGGTGATTTATCCTAGGATGAGCAAGTTTCTCTTAACGTAACTCGAGAAGTACTTCTAAGTGTTTACTATGCTGCTATATATTCTTTAATAGATTACAAAATAGCTGTATCGAGTTAGGAGTCAATAAAGTATTTGTGGCACAGTAAAGCATGTTTGAATTAATTTTGGTTTGTCATACAAGAGGTCTTGTAAGGAAACTTTTCGGGAAAATAAAATTCTTAACTGTACACTCAGTTAATTTATTTAAATTGTCGATTTATTTCCATAAGAACAAGCATCTTCGTCGGTTTAATAGTTCTTACTATTACCATGATACCCGGTATAAATCTAATAATTGCTTCTGAAACACACACAGAAACCCCTGCACACAAATTTATTAAAATTCTCCTTTGTATGCAGGCGCTCGGCATCAGTCGTATTTTTAATCTAAACTGCTGGACAGAGCAAACGGGACAGGCGAATTTTTAACTAAAATTTAAATTCGAATATTTTTAAATCGAGGCACGGTTCTGAAAAGAGCTTTTCAGATATGTCTTGCAAATTTAGTTGCCGATTAGATACTGATTTTAAGCCTAAAAGTTACCTCAACTAAAAAAATATTTATACATGGTGTTATACAAATTTTTCAATATATTATTTCCAATATAACTTTTCAAAAACGATTTTTAGGTTCTAATTGCTACTTGGTGATATTGTATAAAAAAATTGAATAGTTTTTTTTTCAATATTTTTTGAGGTATGATTTATTTTTGAAATAAAATATTGTTTCTTACATATTAAGCTCTAATTTTTTATTAAACATCTGATGTAAAGTTTTTTGCTAGAAAGCTCTTAAGTTTTAATTTCTCCATAATGAGTGGAGTCTGCACTTCGCAAAAAAATATACAGGGTGTGCTAAGATTATTTAAAATCCTAGCCTGTAACAAACACATTTAAATTTAAAAGTTTTTATATTTACGTTTTAAAGGCAACTGAACATTTTGGACCAACGGGTTTTATATTTTCTCCCTAAATTTATTATTTTTAAAAATACAGGTGTTGCTTTTAGAGCCAAGTTTTTAAATAACGGGTGACATACGAGCCATGTAACAGGTCATTTTTTGGTTTTAAAAATATTAATTTGAAATCTCTATATCTCTATAAGTAAATTTTCTGTTAAAGAAACAATTAAAAGTTACTTTCGGTTTTATTCAGCCCAAAATTAGCCTAAGTTTACTTTTTTTATCAAAATTCAACTTTGCCGCTTTACGAAAAACATACTTTTTACAAAAAACTGGTTTTGAACAGTTCAAAATAAGCCTATTTTTTAAAACCCTTTGATTTAAAAATCGTTTTGTTTAACAATTTTTTTTAATTTTTTTTTTCACTTCATGTTTTACCGAAAGAGCAATTTACTCCAATATTTTTAACAATGCCTTGTCTATTTTTTCACAGTCAGTTTTGCCGTAAAGTTACCTTTTTAAAGATGTGTCACATGTTTTTAAAGATGTTTCACATCTCTTCTTGGAATTTAAATTTTATTTCAAATTCGTTTGCTCTGTCCAGCAGTCTATAAAGATTTCCGTTGGTTGTTAATGAAAACTATCGCGGCTGCAAGTAAATTTAAACGCGTATTAAAAAAAATTAACAGGGGTGCACTCTAATCCATAGGTGAATTTTTTGCTTATCTAAGAAATCTTAGGTACTACACTGTGGACCAAATTAAATTGGAACCTTTTTTAGGCTTTATTATTTTTCTTATTATTTGACCGATTTTAAAGATTTTTGATATGTTTTAGTTGAATCATTTCTGAGTTAACTCTGATTTTTCCACTTATTTCTTTGTACAGGGTGCGCAAACAAATCTAATTTTTCTAAAACGTTGATTTTAAAGTCGTTGCAAAAATCAGGTGATTCCAATGTTTCTACGATTTCATGTTAAAATGGTTCATTGGTTTTCGGATATTGACCAGCAACTTGAAGATTTTGATTGAATTAAATTTTTAATAGTTAATTTTTTAATTTAAGTCGTATGCGAGAATTATTTAATGGGCTAAAAAAATCTATAAGTTTGTATTTGCTGAATTAGGTAGGTGTTCTGAAATTTCAAAAATGTCAAAAAGAATGTAACTTCTGAAAATTACCAACGAGAAATTTTATCTCATATGTTACCGGAAATCGAATATATTTGTGATAACTATACATTCCAACAAGACGGTGCACCTGCACATACCTCCAACAGTACCATTAGATATTTACGAGAGAACTGCCTAGATTTTATAGAACCTCAGTCTTGGCCCCCAAACAGTCCGGTTCTTAATCCAGTGGATTATACAGTATGGAGTGTTCTGGAAAGAATAGTTTACGAAGATGTGGTGGTTAACACGGTTCCAAAATTAAAAGAAAGAATAATAATGTGCTGGCAAAATCTTAACCAAGAAATATTAACAAATTCTATCGGATTATGGCGCCGAGAGCTACAAGCTGTTGTAGAAAATCAAGGTGGTCATATCCACCATCAGTTTTTATACATTGTTAATGTTATCTACTGTTCATAATAAAATAATTTAAAGTTGATTTTTCTCGAGTCTAATTCAATAATTTAATATACTTCAGTAAAATAAAAACTTATAGGTTTTTAGCCGATTAAATAACTCTCACATGCGACGTAAATAAAAAAAATAACTATTAAAATTTAATTCAATCAAAATCCTCAAGTTGCTGGTCATTATCCGAAAACCAATGTATCATTTTAACATAGAATCGTAGAAATATTGGAATCACCTAATTTTTGCAACGACTTTAAAATCAACGTTTTAGAAAAATTCGTTTTTGTTGCGCACCCTGTACAAAAAAATAAGTCGAGATTTTACAAGTAACTCAGAAATAATTCAACTAAAACATATCCAAAAATATTTAAAATCGGTCAAAAAATAAGAAAAATAATAAAGTTTAAAAAAGGTTCCAATTTAATTTGGACCACAGTGTATATTACACTGGTCGATTTACGAGCAACCTTCAAATTGCATTTTTGAACTTGAAGGACACTTTGTATTGGGGTGCATTAAAATCAATACTTTATATTAATTAATTAATTATATTTGTGATGAAGTTTGGTTTTATATATCATGTTATAAAACACAATGTTATTATTGTTTAGATTTTGTATGAGATACAAATATTTGACTTATTTCTATTATCTACATTGTAATTCTCGGGTTGTATCTTTATTTTGAATTTGAACATATTATTGATATAGTTATTTCATGATACTTTTATATATAATTTATAAATTGTTTTAACAATAATACCTTTTTTTAATTAAAAATATATTTTATTACGAGAGGAATACTAAAATTTACTGTATATTCATGAAAATATAAATATAATTTCCATATAAAGTAAAATAAAAACAGTTTAAATACTTAGTTTTTAAGTTATTACCAAATAAAAAAAACTATATGCCTGTATAAATTGTACAATTTGTGTGTGTTAATAGAATTTGCTACCAGGAATGTTTCCCTGCGCGAAGGCAAATTTACAATTTAGAATAAAATAAATAGAATTTGTATCCATAATATTTAAACTGCGACATGTTATTGATATTTTACCCAGTTTAGTGGGTGGTGTGGAACAAAAAAACGTAACCTTTTAGACAAAAAGTAGATAGTGCAAAAACGGCTAATTTTGAGGAAAAAATCCCAGAACCAATTTGGTATAGAATATTCTTCTAGCATACTCGAGCGTTAGCGATGGCCAGTGAGTGTCTTACAATCTTATTAAATTTATTTATAAAAAAAGAAAATAAGGTGGAGTTTATAACTGATCAGTGGCATCCCAGAGCGGCACTTTTTACGAAACCCCGTTGCCGCAAGTTTCAGGTCGCAACGGTTATTTTTTTGAATTGGGACAGTTTTTTACGATTTTCGATAACACGGGATGTGACGCTTACATATATACAGGGTGAGAATTTTATTTAGAAATAAAATATTTTTTGTCCTGTTTCTGATGTGTTTTACGTTCAGTTCTGTAGCATGTGAAATGTTGAACTTAGGCGAACCAAGTATGAGAAAACGTCTGCATTTGTCCTAGAGACTGACGGAAAATTCAGCTCGATCGATGGTAAGGCTGAACGTTGAGAAATATTTGAAATGTAGCGTGCATGAGCAGTCATTGCTCGGGTTTAAGCCTTAGTACCAGCGTATCAATACCTCCAAAAAAACTGCTAGAGTTACGTTCCCATGAGAAATGCAATTCTGCATTTATGCACTTGCAATTCCTAGACTTTTATCTTTTCGTTCTCATGCAACATAAGCATTACTGAACTTATAAATATAACTAAAATGCATTTTGTAGTCAGTTCTCTTTGTACGCTTATGAAATAAAATTGATTTTTTAAAAATAATTTCTCGTGTTTCGAGTTGTTAACTGGCGCAGTCGGTAGGATTATTGCCAACAGTCGCGCATCGTGCGTATTTTCTGGTTTTGTCTCAACGATTGGTGGCAAAAATCGGACAATCAAAAAAAAATCTTCAGGGTGCACCAAGAAACTCACAATTGATCAGGGATTTGAAACAGCATCGTCCAGCGTCCTATTGGTGCGAGTTTGGGAACACACATCGTCCCACCCTCATAGCAGCTAACCAGGGAAAGGACCACATCGCCTCTCCTATTGGACCCTAGTTTAAGAATGAGAATTGGAATTATCTTCAGTACATTACTGTAAGTGCTTCCTTTCAATTTTCCTTGTTTCATTTTATTTTTATCCTATCTTAAATATTGATATTTACGTCTCTTGTAATTCCGCAAACTGGAAGATTTAACATAAGCTTTTGGAAATTTAAATTGTGAAGGAAATCTAACACTCTTTTCTAATTTAATTCAAATAAGTAAAATAATGACTACTGAAACTAATTTACAACTAGTCAGATATCAGGCAGACAATATTCCCTTATTCGAAGGGAATCTAAAACAAATAAACAGATTTATTAATGCTTGTGATAATTTTTATAACAATCATATATATACTATATTAAGTAAACTTGTAGGTAGGGCAGCCGATATTATTTGTTCTAGAATAGAATTAAATACATGGCCCGCGGTAAAAGCTGCAATAATTTCGACTTTTTCAGACCATAGATCTATTGATTGCATTATTCAAGATATAATAACGTCCAAACCGGAAAAAAATGAAACACCGCAACAATTTGGCCTGCGTTTGCAAGACGCCCGCAGTTTGATATTTTCCAAAGTAAATTTAAGTAATGAAACGCAAGCTTCAAAACTTTTAAAAATTAATGAATACGGAAATTTAGTATTGAAAACCTTCATAAACGGTCTACCATATGCAACTTGTGGTTAGATTAAAAAATCCAGTTACTTTAGAAGAGGCAATAAGCTGTGCCTTGGAAGAAGAAAATTTTATATATTATAAGAACCGTAGTAACACATTACCAAAAAACCCAAATTTTAATTCACAAAAACCAAAAATAAATTTGCCTACACAAGCACATTATCCTGCTAATGTGAGACCAATATTTTCGAATTACCACGTTCAGCAATTTTCAAATTTTATGCTTTCTTATAGACAACCAATCCCAAATTTTAATAATGGAAATAATCAATTTATGGGCTTTGGACAATTTAGGCAACCCGCAAATAATTTTAGACAATCGAATTTTCCAAATCAAAATTTTATGCAAAGAAACACTTTTACCCCAAGACCATCTTTTAACCCCCAAAATCAACGCCCAACTTCTTCTGGAATATCACGCCAACAAAAGCCTGAGCCGATGGATACTTCTTCAGGGAACACAATCCTTAGAAGAAACCAACAACCACATTCTTCACACCGTAATATTGTTGTAGAAGAACTATATAACCAATCAGTCGAATCGATAAATGCCGATAATGATCAAAATGAAAATTTTCAAACTAGCAATGCTGAATTTCAATATTATTACCCGGAATACACCGATAATTCGCAATATTCGTGTAATGACTTAAATACCGAATTTTCTTGTCTAGAAAATAACCCTTATGAAAATCAAATTGATTTTAATGAAGAAAATTTTTAGGAGAACCAAATTTCAACAACCAAACATAATACTTTTAAATAATTACACAAATTCAGATTTACCAGTAATTTTCATACCCGAAATCAAAGCAAAATTTTTAATTGATACAGGTAAAGGCAAAAGTTTTATAAAGCCTAATTTAGCATACAAAATTTACTCAAATTTCATTTTTTCGGAACCTTTCTCAGTAAGGACAGCTCACGCTACGTCCATTCACAATGAAGTAATTAATATACCAATATTACCCGGAATACACCGATAATTCGCAATATTCGTGTAATGACTTAAATACCGAATT
This sequence comes from Kuschelorhynchus macadamiae, assembly GCA_030620095.1. Taxonomy (NCBI): domain Eukaryota; kingdom Metazoa; phylum Arthropoda; class Insecta; order Coleoptera; family Curculionidae; genus Kuschelorhynchus; species Kuschelorhynchus macadamiae. The sequence continues at coordinate 2,129,747 of JAUTXW010000556.1, read as the reverse complement.
TTCTTGTCTAGAAAATAACCCTTATGAAAATCAAATTGATTTTAATGAAGAAAATTTTTAGGAGAACCAAATTTCAACAACCAAACATAATACTTTTAAATAATTACACAAATTCAGATTTACCAGTAATTTTCATACCCGAAATCAAAGCAAAATTTTTAATTGATACAGGTAAAGGCAAAAGTTTTATAAAGCCTAATTTAGCATACAAAATTTACTCAAATTTCATTTTTTCGGAACCTTTCTCAGTAAGGACAGCTCACGCTACGTCCATTCACAATGAAGTAATTAATATACCAATATTTCCTTGTTTTAACCATGCAGGTAATCATAAGTTTTATCTTTTTGATTTTTCATCTAAATTTGACGGACTTTTAGGAATTGATTTTTTGACAGATATTGGAGCGAATATAAATTGGAAACATTGTTCTTTAGATACTCATTTTGTAACCTTGCCTTTATATTATCAAAATAATATATCAAACTTACATAATATTGAAACTATCGAAATAATAATTCCCCCACGCACATGTCAAAAAATCAAACTGCCTGTAAATCAATCAAATGATTTAGGTATTTTAAAATATACAGATTTTGGTTGCGCAGAGATGCCAGAAGCTTTAGTACAAGTCATTGACTCTTACGCAACAACTATAATTACGAATAGTCGCGAAAACCCAGTTAAAATAAAAATATTTATTCCCATAGATATCGAAACCATAAATGAAGTAGAAAACAATTTCATAGAAAAAATGGAAACCGATACAGAAATAAATGAATATATTGATAATACACAAAAACAAAACTTAAAAAATTTAAGACTGTCACATTGTAATCAGGAGGAATACAGAGCTATTCGAAACTTGTGTTACGAATATCGTGACATATTTTATTGTGAGGGCATCCCACTTACATTTACTAATCAAATTAAACATAAAATAAACCTAACCGATGACACACCTATATATACAAAAACTTATCGATATCCCGAAATTCATAAAAAAGAGGTTAAAACTCAAATTAACAAAATGTAAGAGAACGGTATCATTCAAAACTCAACGTCAACGTGGAGTAGTTCAATTTGGATTGTCCAAAAAAAGAAGGACGCGTCCGGTAAACCTAAATGGCGTATCGTTTGCGACTTCTGTAAAATCAATGAGCGCAGTATTGATAATAAATTTCCTTTACCAAATATATCGGATATTCTCGATAAACTCGGAAAATCCCAATATTTCCACACATTGAATCTCGCAACCGGATTTCATCAAATAGAAATGGAACCGAATGATATACCTAAAACAGCCTTCTCAACCGATACAGGTCATTATGAATTCAGACGCTTGCCTATTGGCTTAAAAAATGCGCTCTCTACGTTTCAGCGAGTCATGAACAACGTCCTTCGGGAACTTCAAAATGAAATCTGTTCTGTATATCTTGATGACATAATAATCTTCTCTACGTCACTTCAAGAGCACATCGATTGATTAAAATCCCTTTTTGATAGACTTAGAGAATCCAATTTAAAAGTTCAGCTAGACAAATCAGAATTTTTACACAAAGAAGTTGCTTATTTAGGTTCACAAAATTACAAGCGAAGGTGTAAAACCTAATCCTGATAAAGTCACCGCAGTTAAAAATTTCCCCATACCAAAAACCCAAAAAGACATTAAGTAATTTTTAGGACTAGCCGGATATTATCGTAGATTCATCAAAGACTTCGCAAAAATCACAAAACCCCTTACACTATGTCTTAAAAAAGGAGCGAAAGTTGAACACTCACCAGTCTTTATTCAATCCTTTAACCATTTAAAAGAATTGCTTATTAATGCTCCAATACTAAACTATCCTGATTTTGAAAAACCCTTTGTCCTTACGACAGACGCCTCAAATGTAGCCCTAAGCGCTGTTCTTTCTCAAGGCAACCCACCAAATGACAACCCTGTAGCATTCGCGTCGCGCACTCTAAATGAAACAGAACAAAAATACTCAACGATTGAAAAAGAACTTTTAGGAATCGTTTGGGCATGTAAATATTTTAGACCATACCTTTATGGCAAAAAATTTAAAATATATCATCGCCCATTAGTGTGGTTATTTAACCTTAAAGAACCAAATTCGAAATTAGTACGTTGTAGGTTAAAACTCAAAGAGTATGATTATGAAATAGTGTACAAAAAAGGGAAACAAAACACTAACGCTGACGCCCTTAGCCGAATTCAAACGCTATCGAATCAGAATCATTAATAAATTACCCAGGCGATATAGACACCGACGTAACGCAATTCCTAAACGACCAATTTAACCCAGATATCCTCGACTCTAAAGTAGTGTCATAAATAATAGAAAGACTAGAACACGAACCTGAAACAACACCCAAAATTAATATTATTTCTGGCATTCTAATAACTCCACCTATAACACAACTAGCCCATTCTAATATTCCAATAAAACCACCCGTAACGGAAACAATACATAGTACGAATGCTAATGAAAATCATTCCAATATGACTATATTAGATGAAATTATTAATAATAAAGCCCATCAACTTATTATTAAAAAAGCACCTTATGACAAATATGTTAAAACCAAACGTGAAAATTTCGAAGGACATCAAATTATTCACGCAACATTACCCACTAATATTACAGTAATTACTAACTTTTTGAAAGAATATTTAACAAATAAAACAACATATGTTTGTTTCTTTTCCAAAGAACTAAGAACCTATTTTCAATAAACAATGAATAACCATTTTAAAAATTTAAAACTTATAGAATGTTCAAAATTAATAAATAATGCTCAACCTGACGAACGAGAATTACTAATTAAATATCGTCATGAAGGCAAAACAAATCATAGAGGAATCGAAGAAACTTGCAAATTTTTAAAAGCAAATTATTATTGGAAATCACTTAAGGCAGATGTAACAAAATACATCAATAAGCGAAATCTGCGAAAGATCAAAATATAATCGAAAACCCCCAGATCAACCTTTGATATTAACCGAAACGCCAAGCAAACCTTTCGAAATTGTTCATATCGACACTTTCATCATAGGTTTCAGACAACGGATCTGAATTTCAGAGCGAAGTCGTTAAAGGCTTATTAAATACTCATAATATTAAAATACACCTCACTACCCCCTACCACCATGAATCAATTTCCCCTGTTGAAAGGCTACATTCCACATTAATCGAACATATTCGATTACTTCGAGAATCGGACCCCAATGCAGAAGTTATCAAACTTATGCCGTACGCAATTATTGCCTATAATAACACAATGTATATACCGAGTATGTTAATAATCATAAAAATAACACACAAATTTTGTACGACAAATTCACAAAGGAATCACGAGAACTTAAACAAAAAATTATAGATAGGGCAAACAAGGATAAAACCCCGACTAATTTAATAATAGGCTCACAAATTTATAAAAAATCAGATAATCGATCTGGAAAAATAAAAAAGAAATATTTGGGCCCATTCATATTAACGGCTATATTAGAAAATAATAAAATACAAATAGAAAATCCCAAAAATAAATACAAAGAAATCATACATGTTAACGAAACTAAAATAATACCCCTTGTTCCAGATGCTGGACCATCGTCTGCGGCTACGTAAAATTCCACGATTTAAATAAACATCCAGGAATACTGCCCTTCAAAATGGGAACCGCTAAACTTAAATCCAATCACTAAACATTCGTTCAAAATATTAACCTAACTCCTTTAAACAAAAATCTTTTTTGGCTTTTTCGCAACTGAATAAAAATATTTAACGAAAAAGCCAAAAAAGATTTTTGTTTGTCAATCTAAACGCAACAAATAATCTGAACACATTTAAAACTAACTCCTTTAATTAACCAATTTCAAAATATTCAAAAGCAAGCAAAATCAATATATATAAACATTCAAAATAACAGCGAATATCATAAGGAATATTTTAATTCTTTTAATACATTATGTACACTTGAAAAAAGAATAGAAACTTTATTAGTACAAATTGTCCCAAATCAAGAAAATTATCGTATTAAAAGAGGTCTTTTTAACCCCTTAGGCTCATTCATAAAAAGTATAACCGGAAACTTAGACCAAAATGACGCAGAGCAAATTGATGCCAAAATCACGAAATTACAAGAAAATCAAAATAAACTGAAAATTGACGCTATCAATCAAATTACACTTCTAGAATCTACTATTAATAAATTCAAAACAATTATATCTAATATCACACATAACCAAATGGTACTAAAATCACGCATTCTACAAATAGAAAATATAATTATTAATAAAGTTCAAATGAAACAAATAAGCAATCCCGAATTTTATTTAATATATACAATAATCAATCAAATAACAACAATTTATCAATCAATCTACGATATTCTGAATAAGATTGAAATAGGTATCACTTTTGCAAAAATTAATGTGCTTTATAACTGAATAATAGACCCAAATGAACTATTTATAGAAATAAAGAACTTACACAATCATTTAGGTTCATATAAACTCCCTTTAGAAGTAACTTATAAAAATATACCTAATTTCGAAAAAATTATAGAAATTAAAAGTTTCTTAAAAAAATTTAATATTGTATTTATATTTGAACTTCCTCGTGTGGAATCGGAGATATATCAATATTTTAAGTTATTTCCTTTACCAATTCCCAATAATCGATCATTTCTTGTAAATATTCCTTATAAACCCTACCTAGCATTAGGCAATTCCAAATATGCCCACATGGACCAAAGATGTTACGAAATCCAACCACAGAAATATTTGTGTAAAGAAGCCCACACCACGTTTGTCGACAACTTATCAAACATCACCCAAATATTACGTTTTGCCACCCATTCGAAACTCAACTGCACGAGATCCAGACAACAAAAATAATCGACTACAAATGGCTGATAACAGTACCAATATCGCCGTCATAAATTGTCAAAAATCCGAAGATAACATACCCTTATATGGTTCCTATCTTCTTGAGTCATCCCCAGGATGTAAAGTACGGATAAAGTTAATTACGCTTGAAACATATAAATCAAGCCAATTAACATTTAATGGAATTAATCTACCTACCCTTAATTTAAGTCAGTCTAATTAAGGAAAACCGAGATTCATTCTACAGCCCTCCTAGTATGGACTTAAACTACGTAAATTGGAAAACCAGAAGAAGGCCCTAGAAGACATGACCACAACGATTTATGTAAAGAAGACCAGTTTTTGGACAATTTTACTTTACATATTCATTTCTGTTCGAGTATCTCTCACATTAAAAATTTATTCTTAAAACATTATTTCTAAATACTTCGCTTCGCATAAAAACTAGAACCCGCAGTTGGCTCATTTTAATATGATTGGCTACTTCAAGGCCACGCGAACCTGTCAACCAATGCTAGAGCGGGCGTCATCCCTTGATCGGTGCCTCTCGGCATTTTAGGTGAAGAAAACGTTTTAGTGGCAATTATGCACTCATTTAGACCGCGTGTCATTTTTATTCGCTAAATCTACACTCTCACTTTCTCTCGCCAATATGGTCCAAAAATTGATTTAACTCAATATACTCTCAAAATGAACCTCTAAAAAGTTTGTAGTCGTATTACTTTGTGATGAATGTACCTAATATCCCGTTTTTACTTTAAAACATTAAAGTAGGAATAAGTTTGAAATAGTAACGGAAGTTTTATTTCATCATCATCGAAAGAGTGAACCAGCGCTAAAGTTAAAAATAAATGTAGGTGGAAACGCACATCCCCCCACATAAGTGGTCCTTCGTACGCCGAATAAAATTTGGACATTTTGCACTACTAAAAGTTTAGTTTTGGTGTAAAATAATAATCTTGGAATAAACGTTTGCCGTCGGAAAATATCTGGGCGAGAGACTACTAAAATCACGTATAAAATCTGTGTGTACGCATTTGTAAATAAATTGTGAAGCACAGACTGTTATCAAGTTAACCTATTCATTGTTTTATGGAAGCAGATATAAACGTATGTACAGAGTGTCTGTTTGGATATGGATACATTGGAGATTCCCAAGTAGCCAGAAATTTGGTGAGACCGTTTTAATTTATTATTTTTTGAACTGTTGCTGCGTTTATCAAGATAGTTGTTTAAAGAAAAAAGTAAAAGACTCTTTGTTTGAAAAAAGACTTTTCTCGATACTAATTATTTTTTGCACTTTAAGCGTTGTATAAAAGAAGTTGTATATAATATTTTAAGCATTAGGTTAATTGTTGTTTATTGTTACGATATATAGAGTAATAATTTGAGTAAAATGGCAGACTTACAAACACTTATTAAAAATAGAACATCTCTTAAATCTAAATTAACTAGAACTAGTACCTGGTTAGACGCAAATTATAATTTAGAAATTAGTGTAAATGTATTTAAATCTCGCATGGAAAAATATGTTCAAGATTTTAGTAGCTATGACACGATTCAATGTGCTATAGAGGATATTGATGAAAATCAATTAGGAGACAGAGATCCTATTGAATCTATCTATTTTAATACTTTGGCCAAATTTAAAGACAGGCTGGATTTTTTGACTTCACAGCCTCTGGCACAGATGGGATCGCATGCCGGATCAAACATTGGTACCTCGTTCTTCTCCTCAGGAGCAAAAATTCCCGATTTAAAAATACCCATGTTTAAAGGTGATTTTTCGCAGTGGTCTAGTTTTTATGATATTTTCAACACTCTTATTGTAAAAAACCCTAACCTATCAAATGTGCAGCGATTAATGCACCTAAAAGGTTACCTATCAGGCGAACCTCTAAATTTAATTAGTAACCTTCAATTAACTGGGCCTAATTTTGACATTGCTCTGAAAACATTATTAGAAAGGTACAATAACAATTTAATAACAATAAACTGTCACATTAAGACCCTGTTGGAGATTCCCTCTCTTGTTAAACTTAACTCAAAAACCCTAAGAGAATTTGTAACTACAATAAAACAAAATGTTGAAGCTCTTAAGAATTTGAAGGTACCAGTTGAACACTGGGATCTACTCTTAATTTATATTTACTCTCAAAAATTAGATTTCAATACGCGCAAGGCATATGAATTGGAAAAAAATCGGTCCGTATTGCCAACTCTCGAAAGTTTTTTGGTATTCTTGGAAAATAGGTGCGTCGCTCTGGAATGTCTCAATTTTGATACGAATAACCACGAAAAACCTTACGAAAAAGGTAAAGTTAAGGCTGTACATCATGTTACTGCAGAATCCCCTAAAAATCAACCCTTTAAACCCCTTAATAAAAACGAAAAAAAATGTTTGTTTTGCGGATACACTAATCACTCTCTGTATAACTGTTTAAAATATAAACAGCTCTCTTTTTATGATAGAAAGCAATTTGTCATTAATAACAAATTATGTTTTAATTGTTTGGGCAATAAGCACTCTTCGGATAATTGTAATTCCGAATATAATTGTATGGTCTGTAAGAAAAGACATCACACTCTCCTTCATCATGATAATTCCTCCCAAATAAATAGTAGTTCTCAAAATACTATCTCTTATAATAACTCGAATGTCTCCCGAAATATTTCGCAAGAAAATATCCCTCGCAATCACACGAGAAATCACACAACCTCGATGACGGTTGCGAATCAAACAAATCAAGTTTCCTCTAAGGAACCCCCTTTGAATACCTCCACACCCCTAAGTGAAGACTATGGCCAGTCTCCCCGTTCTAGTGAACAAGACGGCTATGGTTCAACCCGTACGATACAGTCACTTCATCTTACACAAAAAAATGATGTGCAGGTGTTGCTGGCTACTGCTATAGTAGGCCTACGCGCTAAAAATGGCAAACAAATTTTTGCTAAATGCCTTCTAGACTGCGGAAGTCAAAGTTCGCTGGTAACTTCTGAGCTAGTAAATAAATTGGGATATAAACCATATTTTAGTCCTGTATATATTTCAGGAATCGCAAATAGTAGTAACACTCTCGCAAATAAAATGATAGATATCACATTAAACGCAAGAAGTAACCCCGCTAAAAGATTTATAGTATCTTGTTCTGTATTAGAAACAATTACTTGTCCCCTCCCGCAGACATTCGTTGACCCTAAAAAATTAAATTTGCCCGCTAACATAGAGTTAGCAGACCCACATTTTTCTGAGATTTCGAAAATAGATTTATTGCTCGGAGCGGATATATTTTTTGAGTTGATAACTCCAGGAACATTCCAATTAGGTGAAGGCTTACCTACTCTTTTTAACACTTACCTGGGATATGTAATAGCTGGAAAAAATGTCTCTAGAACTGCCAAATCCATTTCTAATATTCCTCAAAAAATTTCTTGCTTAACCCAAGTGTCAAAACCCCCGCTCTCTCGCATAGAAGAATTAATTGAAAAATTTTGGAAGATAGAAGAGGTCGAAAGTTCGAGCCTCTCGTCCCCTCTCGACATACAGTGTGAAAACATTTTTAAAAATACCACTAAAAGATTAAAAAATGGCAAGTTTCAGGTGGATTGGCCATTTATTGAGCCAGAGGCGTATCTCAAACTAGGAGATTCGTTTAGACAGGCCAGAAATAGATATTTTTCACTCGAGAAAAAATTCGCTAGTAATAAACCCTTGTTTTTAGAGTATAAAAAATTTATTGATGATTACGTAGAAAAAGGATACGCGCAAAAAATTCCCTTAAATTTAACCAACGCTCGGGCGGAAAGTAAATATTTTTTGCCACACCACTGCGTCATACGCGAAGATAATAAGTCCACAAAACTTCGAGTTGTTCTTGACGCTAGTATGAAGACTAGTACAGGTGTTTCTTTAAATGACATTCTCTTAAAAGGATATTCCGTGCAGCCGGAACTATTCGATATTTTGTTGAGATTCCGAACTTATAAATTTGTATTGATTAGTGACATACAGAAAATGTTTCTACAAATAGAAATAAATCCCGAATTAAGATTTTTACAGAATATTCTCTGGAGGGACAGCCCCTCGGAAGATTTGCAATGTCTAGAATTGTCCACAGTATTTTTTGGAAACAAAAGTTCTCCTTTTTTAGCTACCAGGTGTTTAGCCGAATTAGTATCAGGAAAAAAAGATGATTGCCTTTCAGGGGCGGACTCAGAAGCCGATTTGTACAAATTGAAATTCGAACTTACCTCTCTGCTAAGCGAAGCAGGATTTTCTTTACATAAATGGTGTTCCAATTTTGAACCCATTTTATCCACCCCTTCGGATTTCGACCAAATGTCTAATTACACCCAACCTGAAAGCTATGATATAAAAGAAGAAAATTGTTCAAATAAAGTTCTCGGCCTTAAGTGGAATCCTGTTAGTGACAAGTTTTATATTTTTTACCCAAACATTGAAGTCACCCCAGAGTCCTTTACTAAAAGAGAGGTATTGTCTATAATAAGTTCACTGTATGACCCTCTTGGAGTAATTGCCCCCGTAATTATTATAGCAAAGCTCATAATGCAAGAAATTTGGAGTTCTAAAATGAACTGGGATGATCCCTTAGGTGACAATTTACTGTCGGAATGGCTTAAATTCTTAAAACATTTACCCTCTATGAATAATCTCCAAATTCATCGATATTTATTTTCTCACGAATTTCTAGTTAACAATGAAATTTCAAACAATATAGAAAAAATTGAACTTCACGGTTTTTCTGACAGTAGTTCCAAGGCATATGGTTGCTGTTTATATCTAAGAGTTATTTATAAAAATAAACAGGTCACTTGCAGATTAATCTGTTCAAAAACTCGCGTAGCCCCTATAAAGAAAAATCACTCAATCGCTAGATTAGAATTGTGTGGTTGCCTCTTATTGTCCAAATTAACTCAACGCGTAGTCAATATATTTCAAAACCGCATTCAAATAGATAGTGTTAATCTTTGGTGTGATTCACAAGTAGCTTTGTACTGGATGAAGTCACATCCCTCACGTTGGACAGTTTTTGTAGCAAATAGAGTTTTAGAAATACAAAAACTAACCTCAACCTACACATGGCGCTATATACCCACAGATAAAAACCCAGCAGATTGCCTAAGCCGAGGTCTTATGCCAAATAAAATTGAGAATTATAATCTCTGGTGGTACGGCCCGGATAATCTCTATGATCCTTGTGTAAATTTTCTCCCCTTTGAAAATTTCTCTAACAATGAAAAAATTGAGATTCCCGAAGAAAAGAAAATTGCTACAAAAGTTTCCCTTGTAAATACCACTAACGAATTTTGGAACAATCTCTTTTCTAAATTTTCAAACTTCACCAAGCTACAAAGAGTAGTTGCCTATATGTTACGTTTTGCTCATATTCTGGTAAATACTTTAAATTCAGATCTCCCCAAAAATAATATAAAAAATCGAACTTTAAAGAAGATAGAGTTAATTACCCCGCTAAAAACTTTTGAGTTAAAACAAGCCGAAAAAATTATAATAAAACAAATTCAAAATGCGAACTTTTCGAAAGAAATTTTAGAGCTGAAATCTAATAAACCCCTAACAAATAAGTCGTTACTTTTTCTTAGTCCCTTTGTAGATACAGAGGGTATACTCCGTGTGGGGGGGCGCTTGGTAAATGCCAAGATTTCGTACGATCAAAGGCATCCGGTCCTTTTACCCTCAAAGAACCCCATAGTTACCCTACTCATGCGCAAAGAACATATCTCTTTGCCGCATGCAGGACCCCAAACAGTGCTTGCAAACTTTAGAACTAGATTCTGGCCATTAGGTGGCCTTAGAGCAATTAAACGCATTATAAGATCTTGCGTGGATTGCTTAAGATTTAAAGCCAAGTCTGCACAACAATTAATGGGAAATCTCCCCATTGATCGTGTGACACCCGCCAAAGTGTTCTCAAGGGTCGGCTGTGACTTTGGCGGTCCCCTTTTTATTCGCTCCTCAAGGCTCAAAAAAGCTCCAATCCAAAAATGTTATATGGCGGTTTTTGTCTGTTTGATTTCAAAGGCTGTGCATATCGAACTGGTCAGTAGCCTTTCTACAGAGGCTTTTGTTCTATGTCTCCGAAGGTTTATTAGCAGAAGAGGATCCCCGGAAATAATATATAGCGATAATGCCACAAATTTTGTAGGTTCGAAAAATCAATTGCACGACTTATATACATTTTTTCAAAATAAAAAAAATTCCCGAGATGTCGAAGAATTTTTGTCTACAAAAATGATTCAGTGGAAGTTTATTCCACCCCGAAGTCCCCATTGGGGGGGTCTGTGGGAAGCCGCTATCAAAAGCGCTAAGCATCACCTTGTTAGGATTGTTGGAAATGCAACACTGACATTTGAGGAATTGAGTACAGTTTTAATTCAGATTGAAGCCATACTCAATTCTAGGCCATTAGTACCTATTAGCGATGACCCCTCGGACTTAAATTTTTTAACTCCTGGTCATTTCTTGATCGGTCAAGAATTAATTCCCTTACCAGCGCGTGATTTATATGAAATCCCCCTAAATAAACTCAGTGTTTGGCAACATTGTGTTAAATTACAACAGGATTTTTGGAAAACATGGTCTATCGACTATTTAACAAGGCTGCAAAATCGTCCTAAATGGTTACAGCCTGCAGAGAATCTTAAAATAAATGAATTGGTTCTCTTAAAGGAAGACAATGTGCCCCCTCTCAACTGGCGTAGAGGTCGAATTACTGAAATTATTCCTGGTTCTGATGGAAAGGTTCGGATGGTAAAGGTTTTGACTAGAGATGGAATCTTTAGCAGGTCTATTGCTAAAATATGTCCACTCTCTAAGGAAGTTTAGAATTACGAAATTATATTCTTTTTTCTTTCCTAAATTTTTTTTTTCTTTTCTAAAGCTGATGCTTTATTCGGGGGGGAGTATGTTCGAGTATCTCTCACATTAAAAATTTATTCTTAAAACATTATTTCTAAATACTTCGCTTCGCATAAAAACTAGAACCCGCAGTTGGCTCATTTTAATATGATTGGCTACTTCAAGGCCACGCGAACCTGTCAACCAATGCTAGGGCGGGCGTCATCCCTTGATCGGTGCCTCTCGGCATTTTAGGTGAAGAAAACGTTTTAGTGGCAATTATGCACTCATTTAGACCGCGTGTCATTTTTATTCGCTAAATCTACACTCTCACTTTCTCTCGCCAATATGGGCCAAAAATTGATTTAACTCAATAAACTCTCAAAATGAACCTCTAAAAAGTTTGTAGTCGTATTACTTTGTGATGAATGTACCTAATATCCCGTTTTTACTTTAAAACATTAAAGTAGGAATAAGTTTGAAATAGTAACGGAAGTTTTATTTCATCATCATCGAAAGAGTGAACCAGCGCTAAAGTTAAAAATAAATGTAGGTGGAAACGCACATCCCCCCACAATTTCAATAACTTTTATATTTTTCATATACAAAAAACTTGTAAAAAAGTCTAAGAAAAAATAATAAAATGGAAACTCTAATACTTTAGATATTGAAGAAAATAATAGAATTTTCTAAACTATTAATAATCTTTAAACCTTTTTGGTAATTTTTGAAAACACGTCTTTAAGAACGTGCTTTCAACTAAGACGGGAGGAGTTACGTTCCCGTGAGAAATGCAATTCTGCATTTATGCACTTGCAATTCTTAGACTTTTATCTTTTCGTTCTCGTGCAACATAAGCATTACTGAACTTATAAATATAACTAAAATGCATTTTGTAGTCAGTTCTCTTTGTACACTTATGAAATAAAATTGATTTTTTAAAAATAATTTCTCGTGTTTCGAGTTGTTAACTCTAGGCAGGTCAAAAACCCTATTTTCTGCTACAAGACATTGCATTACATTTTGTTTGAGGATCAGATATTCGTTGAAATTTAGTTTCAAGAGAAAATGCACAATTTAGTCGTTTTAGGATTTTTTTGACATCAATTTTTTTAAATCGACATTGCTTCAGAAATTTGCAAATATCTCCCCAAATGCTTTAAGGGATTCAAAAGATGTAAGTTTATCCAAAATTAGAATCCATTAAACATATCTCAATTTAATTTTGTAGAATTTTAGCAACATTTGATGCCCAATTTTTTTACCATGTGATGAATTGGGCATTCAATGTGATTTTAGTCTCTTTATATGGGATACGGGGGGATACCTATACAAAGTGTTGCTGGGTTTAGTATGTTTTATGGTTTCTTGTGCTATTTTAATCTACAATGAAGCAAAACAATTCGGTAGATAGTTTTAATTTCGAGTATAAGTAATTACTCTGTTTATAAAATGAAGTGTTAATAATTCAGTTACTTTCTAAAATTCCTGAGGGATTTTACGCTTTAATTAATAGTCATCAGCAGTGACCATTAAGGATTTCATATGTTTTACACATGCGGTATGATAATATTAAATAGGAATTTTATTAATTTATACTGGATGGATAAAAAATAAAATATTTTGATTGAAGGGCACAAAAGTTTATGAGTTACAGGTAGAGTATAGAAAACTATTTATAACCCTTTTATAATTCTCGATTGAGAGCTATTAGATATTTTCATTGTGGAAACTTACACGGTTCAAAAAATAATTTTTGTAGCTGAGAAAAACGTCTTCAACTAAAATTTTTAATTTTTTTAGTTATAGATAGGATTCTTGATTTTTCTTTTAAAAGTTATATTTAAACAGCGTCAGAACAGAAAAAATCTAATCTGACAACAGTCAAAATGATTTTAGTGTAATTTTTAAGTTTTAAAACACCTATTTGAGATTCTGGGTAATAAATACAATATATGAGTCTTGCAAAAACTAGAATTCACACGCTCAAATTTAGGGCGCATTTTGTTGATGATTGACATCAAAATAAAGGGCTCGACAAAAATCTAGCTAGGTCGGAATTTTTCGGGGAATTTTGCCTTTTTATAACTAATGTTATTTGTTTTTACCTACGACTAAATACTGCAAATGATCGTCATTGTAATATAATAGTCACAAAACTGCATTGAAATGAGAGTAAAATGATGAAACAATGACTTAAGTTTAAAATATCTTGCCTATTATGGTCTATAGATACTATTGATAAAAAAGTCGTTCAATTTCTAGATTTTCTTCACATTTATAATTTATTTTAATAAAAACTTCGGATGTTCTTTTCTTGTCGAGTAAGATATTACGAGTCGTATTTCTCACATCTGACATATATCTAGGATCTACTCGGGAACCCTATTAGGAGTGTACTTTTCTCCTTTATCATCCACCGCAAACGCTGTCATATCATAAAGTTAAGAGCCCGGTTTTAAAAAGGGATCCCCCGATTAAGTCTAAAGGACTCTTTTCATTTCCTTTATTTTCCGCAGACGATAGAACTGCCTGGGAATTAAAAACCAGCTGTCAGGCGGTTGCGTCTCCTTCGGATAAGACCTTGTTTAAAAAAATTGTTTAATGCTGATTTCATTTTTAAAATTACAATAATCTGAATAATCCTAAGTGAATTAAGTTTTTTCAGTGAGGCTTTGGTATTTAAGAAATGCTGTAGAAAGCGACACATTTCTTAAAAATATAACCCGAAAAAAATATTCCCGTTAACCTTATAAAGAATAATAGCAGTGTCAAATGTGGAATTACTTTAAGCTTTACATTTTCACAAATCAAATAACATAGTTAAGATTAATAGTGGATTCACTGTATCAGAAATTTCTGTAGAAAAGGAATTTCCCTGGAATTTTTTTGTATAAACCCATTTGTGGGATCACAAAGGATGAGAACCCTAACTTTTATTATTTTAACTCTGTAAAGAAGTGGATTTTTGACATTTTTTTTAATCAAAAAATTATTGCGACTTCTATTGGTCCAATTGATGCAAAAAAACGATTTCTTTGATTTCAAATTTCCTGCAATACTGCTCTGCCTTCAGACATCTATGTCCTATAAGTAAACAACAAAACATCAAAAAATCACATGACATAAAGTAACTTAACTGACGTTAGGGTTTTTTGGAATTTTCTTCATAATTTTAGTTGTGTTTCATAAAGTAAAAAAAAACTTGTGAAAATATACTTCTACTGATCACTAATAGGCATAACAAATTTTAGGTCTTTTTCTGTAATAGGACAGATAAAAATTGCAATTTAATTTAAAATTGAATCGTCTGTAGTTTTTGTGCAAACCTGCCAAATTGGGTGTTTTACTTCATTAAATGTAGATTTTTTAAATTCTCCTCAAAATAACACCAACAAAGTATTTTGAAAAAATAAATTTTATTCAATTCGTAAATATCAAAAAAAAATATTTAAAAAAAATTATTTTTAATTAATAATGTATTATTGTTAAATACAATACAGTTGATTTCATTTTTAAGTAATGTTTTTTTCAATATAGGGGTTTATTTTTAAATGTTAAATATAAAATAAAATTTATCTTTATTAAAGATAAAATTTTTTATTAAAAAAAATAAGCTTTTTTAACTTTTTGACTATCTCTTTGAGTAGAAATCCTTTTTTCTCTATATTTAAATATAAAAATTAATATCTTAAACATAATTTTTTGAAAATTTTATTTTTTTTAACCAAGAAATTAAATAGAACTCCTTATACTAATTATTTTCAAGTGTAATTCTAATCACCTAACTCTTTGACCCTTTAGGCGATAATTTTTCCTGTGCAGATATATATATATATATATATATATATATATATATATATATATATATATATATATATATATATATATATATATATATATATATATATATATATATATATATATATATATATATATATATATATATATATATATATATATATATATATATATATATATATATATATATATATATATATATATATATATATATATATATATATATATATATTTATGTATATATACATATATATATATACATATATATACATATATATATATATATATATATATATATATATATATATATATATATATATATATATATATATAAAGTAGAAAATATATACCGCGGTAAGAACTAATATATAGTAGAAAATGGATTCTTTGGGATGGCCTCTAAAGCAATGGAATTTGGCTAACCATAAACACGTGTTTCTGACTTAAGGTCTTCATCGGTACATATAACTACCCTATCTATAATTAACAAAAAATCGTTTCATTGGTATAAATCAGTTAAGTTATCTTTAAGAAAATTTTTATATAAGTGAGTATTAAAGAAACTATTCTTTTACATATCTTGTTTTTAGTAATTGGAAACTTTCAACCCTTTAACATATCTTGTTTTGTAAAAAATAGTTTGATAAATTTCTGCACATTTGCCATAGTTATAGTTCTAGAATCCAAAAATATAGTTTTATTGAAATTTACATATGAATAAACCAAAATTGGCTGAATATGTATTAACATTTCAGCTCTACTGAGATCGACCTGTAAAAAAGCCTCTTACGTGTAAATCTTTTTCCCTCAGCAGCGGTATCAGCCTGTCTACTTTCGGTCAAAGGTCACGTCGTGGTGTTGGGACAGTCGACCATATTGAACGTGAAAAAATTTAATAGTCTTAGTAGTAGTAGTAAGATGGAGAGGACAATCCCAGCAACTAGGCCTAAAAAGCCTAGTTCCGCCCATCTCACTTCACTTCTCTACTTCTCTTCTCCTTGCCTTAATCCCTTGCTTGAATTTCTATTTTAAAAGGCCTTGTGAGCCTAAGACGACTCTCTGGAAAAATCGCCCTCGTGGGCAGGATAGGGATCTCCTGAGCAGTTTGGAGGCTATTTTCATGAGGCTTGTTCCTGTTGGATTTTTATAGCAAGTTCGGCAGGCGTACATCCTTTTGTATAAGGCCATGGCCTCCTTTTTGATCCATATAGTAAGCTCTGGAAGGCCCAAGAGAGAGTTGAGTCCATCTGCCCCATTCGAGATGTTGTAATTCTTCCTTGGAGAGGGACTCATCGCCGAAAGTATTCTAGCTTAGTCTTGCCCACCTTTCACACGTACCAACAAGATGACAGGGATCTTCCTCCTCTGGCCCACAGTTAGGACAATAAGGGTCGTCCACTAACCCCAGCTGGTACATGTGGTTGTTCAATTTACAGTGTCCTGTCAAAATGCCAATTAGGTCCCCAATCACCTATCGACTCATTGACATCCACCAAGTTGCCTTAGATCCGCATAGGTCCGGGTAGTATTTTTTGCCTGTCTACAGTAGTTCGTCCTTGACCAATTCTCCTTTGTCTTTTCCCAGACCCATCTAGTCAGGGCCTGCGAGCAGTATTGTTTATACCCAGCATTCCGCAGTCGTCCATCCTTTTGTATGGCCATGGCCTCCTTTTTGATCCATATCAGCAGCTCTGGAAAGCCCAAGAGAACGTTGAGTGCAACGCGTGGTGTAGGCTTCATTGCCCCAGCAATCACTAAGCAGGCCAGTTTTTGAAATCCGGCCAGTTTTTGGCAATACGTAACGTTTTCCACCACCCGCCACCAGACCAGGGATCCGTATGTAATCTCCTCTGTCGGATGACCGCAGTATAGAGCCAGTGGAGGACCTGTGGGGATAACATCCACCAGGATAGTCGTACGTTTCAATATAGCTATCACACCGTACGTTGATTTTTTAAATATCGTTGAAACGCGGTCTGGTGTGCACTCCAGCATATAAGTTCACTATTATTCACTTGTATGTAATTAACTAACTATATATGTTTATTAGTCTCGAAAGTCGATTTTAACCTATTCCTAATTGTCGTATCTATTTTAAATTTTGCAAATGTATGTAATTCAGATGATAATACAATAATTTAGTAACATCTAATTGATCTGATCATCTCGATGGTACCAAATGATTCCGCTGATACCAGCTAATAAACCCCTCGGGTTTCATTTGATTTGTGTTGACGAGTCCAATACATAATTTGTTACTATGGAGTTGATCTAATCAGCTTAGTGGTAACAGTGAGTTTGGGTTCATTTAATTTGCTTTTACGTCACCAATAATATGTTAAAGATATGTTAAGACTAAAAAGTAAAAATTAAATTGTAGTTCAAGAAACTAGAAAACATGCTTTTGTCAGTAACGCCCTAAAATGTACAAAATAACGTTATTTACTTGTAATATTTTGTAATAATATGTTATTTCTCTTCATTGTACTGAAGAGATACACATTTTTCTTCAATACGTTACGTACATTTAATAAACTTGTCACTTCTTAATGTTCAATGACTACACCAAATGTGTAGAGCGCTTTACTAGTTTATCTCAATATTACAATTAATGCTCGCACAACATTTGAAATGATACTAATAAGTAGTTTTTTCAGGAAAATGTTACCAGTTCATTTCTATGTAACACTTAATTTATGTAAAACATTTGAGGTAATTTGGATAATCAGTTTTTCAGTAATAATTTTTAGCATTTCACCAGGCTGCCATTTTATTCTGCCAAGTTGGATATATATCAAAATGTTACCAGGTTATCCCCATAAGATCTTTAATTTTGAAGCCAATCGGGTATGTAGTTTTAGGCCGCAAACTGACAGACAGACCGACAGACGAAATTTAGAAAGCATGTTTTGGAGCATCTTAAAACGCAAAAACTTAAAACTATGTAAAAACTTGAAGGGGATTTTTTTCACAAGTAAAAACATTTTATTTGGCCGCCACTTTGTTCGCCATGTTGAATTCGTACGTTAGTAGTTTTTCGGGCTGATTTTTTTTCTTATTATTTTAGACCTTATCAGGTCGCCATTTTATTTCGCGATCTTGGATTCGTACTCAAATTTTACCAGTTGATTTGTACATATTACTTGATCTTGGGGCAAAAATTCAGGTAAATTGGATAAGTAGTTTTTTACTAATAATTTTTTTAACATTTCACTGGTCCGTCATTTTGTTCCGCCGTATTCGATTTTTACAAATATTATTTTACTCCTGATTTTACAGACAGATGGACCTAGAGACTGACGAAAATAGAAGAACATGTGAACGAGTTGTACTTCTCGAACACTGTTTAGTCGTCGAGTTTTTGATGTGTAACGATTGCAGATGATCTAGAAGTTCTCTTGAAGACTCTCTGGTTTATTTTTCTTGTGGACTGTATGTTCGTAGTTGTATTTTAGAAATTAAAGGCCCTAGTTGCACAACAATAACACCAACATTTATTTGAAAAGCTATGTACAAACTAGGGATTAAAATACTTGTTACTAATTTAAAACGTAGGATTAAAAATAACGAATAACTATTTAACTCCGGTTATGGACAGACTAATCCACAACCTGTTTAAGTTACGCTAATTTGCGCACGACGAACCCTATTTATTTCGGCCACGTTACTTTACGTGAACCCTACGCGCGTAAGTCGGTCAACTCAAAAAACCGAGTTGTTCGCGTGAGATCGTACTCACTTCTGTCGACCCATTTTTTTTTTGCCGTTGTTATTCCCCTAGCATCCTTCGTTTTTCAAGAAAGCTGACGAGCCAGAAATACGGGCTCCACAATTTGTTATGACTATAGATTTTAGAACGCTCTATTGACAAAGCGGCAAAGATCTTAGATTTTATATTGAATTGAACCTTGAAATGAATACTTGAACATGGTTCGACGTTTATTTATGTGATACTAAAAAAAGCATTTTGTTAGCTTAAAAAGCACGAATTAAAAAGCTTTGCTTTAATAAATCTAAATAAAAAATATAAAGATACTTATATATTGTTGGTTTAAATCCCAACATATTCCCCCGCCTTGAAGGCTTATAAATTCAAGCCTATCTTGTACATTTAATTTTTTAAAAAGTGAACATTTGTATATCGAATGTTCTGCTAAACAAAAATTACATTTTATTTTCGCTGGATTTTGATGAGAGGTGTTTGAGTTCACATTTGTAACATGTGCTAATTTTTTGATAGGTTTTGGACTATTTGTAGCGTTTAGCTCTTCTAATAATTTACACTGATTTTCGAGAAATTTTAAAAAATCATTTAATGTCGGCAACTGAGTATTATTTCTTTGTGCGAAATAACTTTTTTGTAATGGAAAGTCTAACTTTTTTATAAATATATGAATTAAAATTAGGTCCCAATTTTGTACAGGAACGTTAAGATTCTTCAAGCTTTCAATATTTTGTTCAATTTTAGTTACAAACTCTCTTAAATTTTGAGCTTTTGGTTTTGATAGAGTTGGTACATTATCTACTAAATTACTAATATGAGCCTCTATTATAGCATAAGTATTTTTATATCTTTTTTCTAGTAAATCTACCGCTATTTGTAAATTTGACCCAATTATTGTTAAATTGTGGATTACACTTAAGGCATCCCCTCGAAGATAACCTCTTAAATAGATTAGCTTTTCTGTATCATCTAAATCGGGATTGTTTAAAACTAATTTAGAAAATAAATCAAAAAAAGTGTTCCATTCTGTTACTTCTCCCGTGAACACAGGTATTTTTATATCTGGTAACTTTACATTTTGAGTTTTATTTGCGCTAAAACTTTGGCTAATTCCCTGTACTAAATCGTTAATAAAATCTTTATTTGGTACACCAGATATATCCTTAATTTTTTGAGAAGTAAATAATTTAATTTTTCCTTCTAATAACGCAAAAATATTGTAAAATTTATTTTCGACATCGTCACTATTATCGATCTCGTTTGGATCTTTTATAGCAATTTCTTCTTGAGTGTTTACATAATTTTGATAAGCAGTTAAAAGGTTATTTTTTCGAATTTCTAATTGATTTACATCATTAACTGCGTCAATATTTGTTTTTACCCAATTTTCAATTTTGGTTATGAGGCCTTTTACATAACTCCGTTTGTTTTTTAATCCGTCCATAACCTTTGTTCTCTTAAAAAAGACAAAAAAAAATATACTTAAAAAATCACTTTTGTGATCTGATACAATGCATGCTAATTTACTTAATAATTAAAAAAATGTAACATTTTAATATAAAATTTTCATGCAAAAATAACATATTTTTTCTTTTATATTATTAATATTTTCTGCGAAAATAATTTGTTTTACTAAAATAGGAAAAAAAAACAATCATTACATTACAAAGTTTCTACTATCTATGTTACTTGTTTTTTGCTGAATCCTAATCCTCTAGTTTCCAGCAGTGGATTTCTTTTTTCACTGTTCACTTGTCAGTTCGCATGGGTTTCGAAAGTTCACTTCTATTAGCTGCTTTCTGAAGATGATTCCCTTTGTCTTTTTCTTTATTTATTCGGCGACCAAACCATCAATGCTGATATTTCAAAATCCAGGCACGAAAGGACCATATGAACGAGTTGTACTTCTCGAACACTGTTTAGTCGTCGAGTTTTTGATGTGTAACGATTGCAGATGATCTAGAAGTTCTCTTGAAGACTCTCTGGTTTATTTTTCTTGTGGACTGTATGTTCGTAGTTGTATTTTAGAAATTAAAGGCCCTAGTTGCACAACAATAACACCAACATTTATTTGAAAAGCTATGTACAAACTAGGGATTAAAATACTTGTTACTAATTTAAAACGTAGGATTAAAAATAACGAATAACTATTTAACTCCGGTTATGGACAGACTAATCCACAACCTGTTTAAGTTACGCTAATTTGCGCACGACGAACCCTATTTATTTCGGCCACGTTACTTTACGTGAACCCTACGCGCGTAAGTCGGTCAACTCAAAAAACCGAGTTGTTCGCGTGAGATCGTACTCACTTCTGTCGACCCATTTTTTTTTTGCCGTTGTTATTCCCCTAGCATCCTTCGTTTTTCAAGAAAGCTGACGAGCCAGAAATACGGGCTCCACAATTTGTTATGACTATAGATTTTAGAACGCTCTATTGACAAAGCGGCAAAGATCTTAGATTTTATATTGAATTGAACCTTGAAATGAATACTTGAACATGGTTCGACGTTTATTTATGTGATACTAAAAAAAGCATTTTGTTAGCTTAAAAAGCACGAATTAAAAAGCTTTGCTTTAATAAATCTAAATAAAAAATATAAAGATACTTATATATTGTTGGTTTAAATCCCAACAACATGTTTTTCGGGGACCAAGGACCTGAAAACGGAAAGACCTGCAAAAATCTCGGAGGGTGATTTTTTATGATTAGCTATCCCGTTTAGTTTGTATTGCAATAAACCACGGTTTAGGATACAATTCCCAATGAAGATACTATGTCACAAAGAAAAGCAAGGACTGTCAGCAGAAATTTTTTAATTTCATATTTTATTAAAGAATTTTGTATCTTCTTTAAAGCATTAAATATAGATATTATTTATTTATTAATATCACTAAGATATATTGTAACGAAAAAAATGTCTTAAAGAAATCTAAATTGTTCTGCCATGAGGGCTGATTTTTAATTTCAGAGCATTTGTATTCTGACGCAGCAAATAAAAGAGATAAAGAGAATCCTTTAGAGTTAATCGGGGAGCCTTTTTAAATCCGGTCTTTTAGCATTGTAACATGACAGCAATTTCAAAAGACGATTAACAGAGCCTGGTAATCCTTAAGGAAAACTTGACATACGCGGTATTTCAGTCCGACGTGGAAATATTTTATATTATATAAATAAATACGTCAATATTATCGGAATTAATACAGTTAAGATTTGGTTGTTTAATAATGGCGATTAATTACTTTAATTGACAAATATAACGCTACTGTCAGCATTTGATACTAAACCACACGCCCTCTAATGATAAACTAAATTCTCAAATTTAACATTTTGGTAATATTTTCTTCGGGTTCGTTAAGCTTTAAACGCATTAACTTTATAACGAGACATCTCCCTTATTATAGAACACAAACCAAGTGCACTTACAAGAGTAGTGCAGAGGCACTACTAGGCTCTCTTAGTTAAGGAGATATAGATAGATCTTTTTTCTAGGAAAAATCCAGTGCGGGTATCTATTCTCCTAGTAGTAGTAGATAGTGGGGACCATGATCGACAAAATATCTGGCATCTATATCACTGTCACCATAAGCCACCTTATACCCTTTATAAAAAAGATGGAGGTGAATGGACATGGAATGTTCCTGGTCATTAAACTATTATTCGTACCGTTCGCGATGGTGCAATACTGTGTTACTTTCGATGGTATTAATTAATTAAAGTATTGATTACACTGGCCGACGAAAAAAAATTTTTTTCTTGTAACACAATTCAGAATAGCATAATCTAACAGAATGGACCTATCCAAATACGAAAATGACAAATAGAAAGTTGTAGCACGTAGGGTTTTCTTGTTACAGTTGTAGAACCATATCGAATGTTACGATACTTAATATCTATAGAAAAAATGACTTCAGAAAATTCTTAACCCTGTTTATTGACTATGTTTACAGGTTTCGCCTATTAAAAATACTATACATCTAAGAGAAAAGCAAACGAGAAAAATATTGGCTTAAAACACTACTTAAACTGTATTTTTCCGTTTATGGGGTGTCCTATCTTCTCTCTTCAAAAAGCAACAGTAGTCACCCATCATGGCTGGATCCCATTGTCCTTGGTACCGAATTTCCATTGTTCTGATATCTTGGTGAAACCTTTCACCCTGCTCCCAAATTTTTAGGAAAAACTGACAGATGGGAATAGAGGAAGTTAATTTTTAATGACATTCTGCATCAAGCGCTTTATATGCATCTTAGAGGTCATTAACTAATTGTTCATAATTTTCATCCAGATTGTTGCCTAAAAATCCTCTTACTACATTAACAAATGAATTCCATGCTCTGAGTACCTGCCTGGTGAGCTTTTCCGTAAAATTGACATTGTCCAGCAATTTTATGATTTGTGGCCCAATAAAAATGCCTTCTTTTAATTTGGCATCACTTAACTGGGGAGAGACTTGTCTTAGGTATTTAAATCCATCACCATCTTTATTCAAAGCCTTTACAAAGTTTTTCATCAGCCCAAGTTTAATGTGAAGACGAGGCAAAAGGACATTTTTGGGATCAACAAGAGGTATAAATTTAACATTTTGAGATCCCGGTTGAAATTCGCTTCTTTCTGGCCAAATTTTTGTTACATAATGCTGATTTTTTGCACGACTGTCCCATAAACAAAGAAAACAGCAATATTTTGTAAATCCCGCCTGAAGTCCCACTAAAATCGCTATAACTTTTAAGTCCCCACATATCTGCCATTTATACCTATTGTAGGTTATTTTCTCCAAAATCGTGCGCATATTTTCATAATTTTCTTTCATTGCAACTGAAAGGGTAACTGGTATAGAGGGTTTTAAATTTCCATTATGCAATAACACGGCTTTTAAGCTATATTTAGATGAGTCTATGAATAAGGGCTACTCACGGGGAGAATGTTCAATATCAAGTTCCTGCATTAAACTTTCTATATCAGTACACGCGCACAACGAATTCTCCATGCTGTAGAATTCAGGAAACTTAGCATTTCTTTTTCTGAAATTCGTAATTTTTGTTTCTTTGGCCAATAGGTTTCATTCCTTAAGACGGGAACCCAGAAGTTCTGACTGTTGCTTGGATAACCCCAAATCACGTACTAAATAATTTAATTCACTTTGAACAATCAAATATGGCTCGCCGGAACTGGGACCTGGTAAAAGTGGGATCAGTGCACTGTTCTTCTGAGCAGCCTGATGATGCGTTATCTCCATTATCTCCCAAATGAATAGCTTGCCAATTTAAAGGCGCAATCGGCACTGCAAATTTGCATTATGAGGAACAGGTCGTATGGCAGATTGCAAATTTGGATATTCTATATTGTGCTTTTTCTTTTTGGAATAACCTTCAGTCTTTATCAGGCAAAAATTACAATCATCAGAATGATTGGTGAGTTCTCGCCATACCATTGGAACTGTAAATGATACACTACAACTAACACAGCACACATGGGGAGCCCACCGCTTATCTTGATCCCCAATTAACACACCAAAATATTTAAAGTAGGCTTTTTTTACATTTTCGGAAAATGGCCTGGCTTGTGATATCACCAGAAATTCTCCACAAATATAACAAAATTTGACAGGAGACATTTTGCAACTTCGGCGCGTTTGACTCGACATTCTCGTCTTCACATACACTTGCTTATCGATACACAGAGAACCACTCAATTCGAAACTCAACAAAATAGTGATGTTTAACGTTTATTTTGTGTCTACTGTTTAACTTTTCAGTTGTAAAATGGACCCATTTTAGCCGCCCCACAATAAAATTGTTTACCTGCCAATATAAAAGATTCTAATTAGGCTATTAAAAATGGTACGTATTAGGGCTTTCCGAATATTTTTTTATTATTAGGAGGGTATTTCCATTGTGAAAATAATAAGCTTGTCTGTGTTAGAAAAATCTTGTCGGCCAGTGTTATTAAAAAACAAAAAAGTCATTGCTTACAAACGATTGTGGGGGATATATTGACAAGCTACCTAAAAAGAAGAAAAAAAGAGGGTATATTTTTTGTATAGAACTAAAACGTTCTAATACATTCTATTCATACTTACCTATTTACTCAGTAGCTCTACAACCCTGAGAGGATCTTGGCTGTGTCATCGCTCTCCATCCGTAGCAGTTTATTATGAGTTGGGGTGATATTCATAAACCAAACTCTGGAAGTCACGGACGATATTGTGTTTCCATTTTAGGCGTGGCTTAAGATAGAAGATCATTGATATTCAGGAGGAATAAAGTACATGCCAAAGCTGAACTCCGTGATGGGCCTGTGTTGATTTTGTGAAAATCAGATGAATGGCCATCAACCGCTACAGATATATTTCTGTTGAAAAGCAAACTGGCAATCAAAGTACAAGGGAGGTTATAGGCAGAAAGTTTATTAAGAAGTTGGCGGTACCAAATTTGATCAAATACTTTCGATATGTCGAGGCCAATAATTTGGACTTCTTCGTAAAATTCGATGGATTTTAATATACTTCTCCATTGCCTTTGTTTTGTTCTGGTTGCCTATAAACGTGTCATGTATTCTACAGTTTTCTTATTTCCATTTCCTTGACAATATTTAGGACTTTATACGATTTTTTAATTCGCAGTTCTTTCTCATTTTTAAGGCACTGGTATAGGACTTTGCCCTGGTTCATAGATTTCTACGACCTTTTATTCAAATCGCCTAAGTTTGCCATCTATACAAAATAACTGATGATTGACTTATATAATCTGATCTAGTAGCATCTGAAAAGTTTTTTTGTTTGTAACATTTTATACAGGCATATATTTCTACTCTAAAGACTAAAGCTAATTTCCTGAATATTTTTACCAGCAGTGATCGTTTCAATGAGGTATTTCAGAAAAATTCTGTCTCAAAGTTGTATTTTCCAAATCTTCTAACTTTTTCTGTGGATTTGTCTGGTTACATACAGGTATTTAATTTTGTCTTTCATAACTTCTAAACCTATATTACTTGCTTCTTTTTCTATTTTGACAAATTGTTTCATAACGCTTGCGGTACTCCTATTTACGACATCAATATCGTCGAAAAAGGCAAACATTAGTTTTGAACTATCGATTTTAAACGTTTTCACAAAAACATACCATGAGTACTAACATAAAATGGAAAATATCACACAAATTACTAAAAAAGACACAATTTTATATTTGATACAGAAAGTCTTTACAGGCAAATCAGTAGACATGATGTAACAAATATATAAAACTTAGGTGAGGCTCAAATTAGAATACGTCCACTTTGTTTGGAAGTCTTATTACATTAAGGACATCAAGGTTCTGGAAAAGATCCAGAGCCGATTCACTAAAATCGCCAACACACTAAAAAATATACCGTATGAAGAACCCGTTAAGGTTTTTGAACTAACGCCACTAAAGAAAAAGAGGTATCGAGGTGCCTTGATTGAGACTTAGAAAATACTAAACAGCTACTGGGACAATCTCAACCTTAACATCAATTTGTTCCCGCCAAACGCAAACATCCAATTAAGACGTCACTGTAAAAAGCTCAAACATGAAAAGTGTTCCAATCTTGTGCTGAAGAAATTCTCGTCATAGAAGGTAGTTCATAGATGAAACACTTTAAATGAAAACACAATGAACGCTCTTTCGGAATTTGTAATATAAGAATATATGTAAAAAGAGCCTATGAATTTATTTTTTTTGGGGACATTTATTTGCCCTTTTTTGGGTTTTTAATGAAAATCTGGTAATCTTAAACAAATATCAAATTATATAATATTTCTTTTTTACATAAAAATAAAACCTTACAATAAACACATAAACATTAAGCTTTTTTTCTATATGACATAAATCTCATTTTCATAAGGCTTGAGGCGAATAATTAAGTATAATATTACAACGTGTTATATTATATTCAAAACTCCACATAGTATATTATTGATAAAATAAATTTTGGAAGTAATATTTTTTGCTTTGCGGTTTCATTAACAACATACCGTGTTTTTAAATAATACAGGGTGACACAGAATATATAGAATGTGCCATTAACAAGTGCAGAAAATGAATTTTTCCGCACTAGTCTGCGGTTCACTGAAGCAGCCGAGTGCGGAAAAAACATTCTCCGCAAGTGTTAGGTACAATAGTTTTTCTACAGACGTGCGGAAACAAGTACATAATTCGTAGTGATTTAATAGTTTTTATTAAACTATAACAAACAAACTGTTATGTATTTAAAAGTAACTAATTATTTGGAAAAAAGTGGTAACTACATAGATAGAAAACTGTTTAAAAAAATTATTCTTTGTTGTAATCAGGGGCGTGCAGTCCATGGAAGCAAGAGAAGCAGTGCTTCCCCAAAAAAAATTACAAAACATCTTCTGAAATGTAATTTTTGAAGTAGGAAACCATTAATTTAGTTTATATTAAAAATGCTAAAATATTATCTTAATTATCAAGTCCATAATAAATGCGTCCTTGACTCCAACCCAGCCACAATAGAATATCGAATAAAACCTATTCGGGCCGCTAGCTTCTCTGCAGTCAAGTCCTGTATGCTTGATTTCCTGTGAATCGAGCCAGAGGTTATTGAACTTTTCATCGGCTATTTGCAATTTTTGCATTTCAGTCGCGTGTTTTAAGTGGTGGCGGAAGCTATCGTTGGAGTAGGTTCTTTGTTTGAACGGCTATCCGTGTGTTGTGTGATACGTACGTCGCGTCGTGCATGATGCGATATGGAAGGCAATAATACGGACGTGGATATGCAAATACCATCAACTTTGGCTGTCGGTAATAAAGTTGAAAATGTTGGAGAATTTAGTAGGAAGAGTGTGTGTGAATATGTGGTGTGTGTCTTAATAATAAAGGGATTTTCAACATTAAACTTCGCTGATAAGCTTCAAATAATTTCCAAAGGAAGGGCAAAACCGCCTATGAAAAATTTAAGCACAAAAATGAAAAACGGTATTAGACATTTTTATCTGAAAAAACAATACGAACAATTTAAATGGCTAACAGGGTGTGAAAATATAAGTAAAATATTTTGTTGGCCATGTTTACTTTTTGAAAATGAAAAAGATCTCTGGAATAAAACTGGTTTTTCCGATTTAAACAATTTCCATAAAGCTGTAAAAAGACACATTATGTCCAAAGCGCATTTGCTGGCTGTCATAAAAGAAAAAGTCTTCGGCAAAACCAGAATTGAACACGACTTTAATAAACAGTTGGAAATTAGTCACCGCCAACACAATGAACTAGTCGATAAAAATAGGCAAATATTAAGAAGACTTATCGATGTTGTTTGTTTTCTCGAACAGCACGAATTGGGATTTAGAGGTCATTACGAAACAAGGGTTTCTTCAAATAGAGGACATTTTCAAGATTTACTTAGTTTAGTTGATAAATATGATGATTGCTTAAAAAATCATTTAGAGCAGTCTAGCATTTTTCGCGGAACGTCGAATCGGATCCAGAATGATTTAATTTCCGCTGTTGCAACCATTATTCTAAAAAGAATTAAGCAGGAGATTGGCGAGGCGCGGTTCATTGCTATTGTTCTGGACGAAACAACTGATATCCCTAATTTTACCCAATTATCTATAGTTAAAATCTACGTTAAAACAGACGAAAATATTCAAGAACGATTTTTAGGTTTTAAGAATGTGTCCGAAAATCGTACAGCAGATGCATTATATACCGTAGTTTAAAACGTTACTAAAAAAATTAATGGAGAGAAAAAATTAGTTGCTCAAAGCTATGATGGAGCTGCAGTGATGGCAGGACAATTAGGGGGTCTGCAAGCTAAAGTTCGAGAAATTTTTCCAAGTGCTGTGTTTGTTCATTGTTTTGCTCATAAATTAAATTTAGTTTTATCCCAGTCCATCAATTACATTAAAGAGTGTAAAGTATTTTTCGTTACTTTAAGTGGCATGGCTGCTTTTTTTCCAAGTCAACAAAACGTACACAAGCTTTAGACTCCGTTGTCCACAAGTAGCTCCTACTAGGTGGAACTTTAATGGAAGACTTGAGTTAATAGTATCTGAAAATCGTGAATCACTGATTGAACTATTTGAAAATATAATAGAAAATAATGAAACGTGGGACTAAGAAGCAATAAATAGTTCGAGGGGGTTTTTGGACTGTTTCAAACGAGATTTTAATTTTAGTTATTTGTTGAACATATTTTCAGAAATATTTCCATTCTCGGACAATGTTTTTAATATATTACAAACTAAAACAAGTGATATTGCTTTTTGCGTAAAAAAAGTGGATGATTTTAAGTCCATGTCAAGCCAAAAAAGAGATGACTTTGACCTATTTTGGGAGAAAACGATGTCGTTAAATGTAGAGCCACAAGCCAAGCGTCTTCGAGCAGACAAGGTGGGAGATGTTCAAACATCATACAGTCGCCTCTTTTATGAAGTTATCGATCAAATTCAGCAACAAATAAACTATAGATTTAACGGTTTAAATGATTTTAAATTCCTCGATCTCTGCAATTTTGATGCATTTAAAGGAAAAACTTTTCCAGAAGATGCGTTTAAAACTCTTCTTCTTCTTATGGCCAGTTCTTCGACCGAGTGTTACTGCGATCTGAACTAAAAGTGATTTACGAAACTGATGACATTAGCGCAAACAATAACGCTAAGGAACTAATGCAATTTTTAAAAGACAAGGAGCTGGAAGATGCCTACACCGAAGTGTCGAAATTGTGCGTATTAGTATTGACAATACCTGCCACAAGTTCATCAGTAGAACGCAATTTTTCAACACTTAAACGTTAAAAAAATTTCGTGAGAAATTGAACGGGGCAGGAGAGACTTTCGCATACATCGCTGTTGTCCATTGAAAATAAACTTCCCCAAAATATGTCGGAGCATCGACGTTTTTATGATGACGTCGCTGACGAATTTGCAAAAAATGATCGAAGAATCGAATTACATTACAAATAGGTAAGTTTCTAAAAATTGGTTTCCTTTCTTAAAATTTCACCGCACGCCCCTGGTTGTAATTAACATGATAGGTAACCGAAAATTGAAAATTATAGGCACTAGTAACTAAATTGGGAGCATTTTGATGGTTAGCCTTTTTGGTGCTGGCAATAATGTTGTCACTTTTTCTTCTTAACTTGTCATATTGGTGGTGATTCACTGCTCCATTGTTCTCAGCAATACTATCAATTTCATACCCAAAAATTGTAAAAGGCAATAGCGAAGGCGGAGGCGAATTTTCGTTGGAATTTTCTCCTGTAGAATATAGAATTTGGTTGGCGATGCGTTTTTTGTTCTCCATGGATTCGTCCACATTTTGATTCTGCAACTTTTGTCGATTGCCATCCCCCGAGACGTTTCAAATTAATAATATCCACTCCAGCATCGGCAAACATAGTAGCCAAAGAGCGTCTATAACAGTGTCCAGTAAAGGTCTCTGGATTTGGAAGTCTCAAAAAAGCAGCCACGTCCGATGGCATCTTACCAAACTTTTTGGAAATTGACAAATAATCTTTGACGCGGTGTACTTTTGTGTTGCAGGGACATGTACTTCTTGTTTAAATTAAGATTTTTTCTTCAGTTATAACAAAGCTTCTACTCTGGTGAGTCTTGCTATCTGGTATTTTCGCCAAAAACAAATCTTCTTGTTCGACTGCATTTTGACACAACAAATGAGTTAATTCTTCACGCCTGTATTATGACTATCGTCAGGCGCAATGCTTAAAATTTTTTTAACATCGTTGGTTTAAGATTTTAGACTTTTTTGATCTAGAACCTACCGTTTTCTTTTTAAAATAAGAAATCAATTTAAAATGCTTGCTAATATCAATATAGCAGGCAAATCCAAATATACTTCTTTTGCTGCCTTTATAATATATTCCCGAACTCCGTCTTGCATGGCCAGATTGTCAAATTCACTAAAATTCATTGTAATAATGCAAAATTACGAAAAATACGCACATATAAAAGTAATAATTGTTGATTTCTAACAATTGACTTTAAGCGTCGTTAGTAATCTGGACACCTGGTAGCTAATCAAATGCATTAAACCTGCGACACACTCTGAGATATGTATCAAATAAGGTTAAATAATAAATTATTAAATATTAAATTAATTTTAAAATATTACATGCGGATAAAATGTTCCGCACTAGTGCGGGAAAACTATTTTTCCGCATGGATGTTAGTGCAGAAAATTGATTTTGCCGCAGGGATGTAGAAAAACACTTTTGTGATAACAATCTATCAAAAATGCAACTAATTTAAGTTTGTAAGCTTGGCTTGTTTAGTACCGTAGTAACCATTGTGTGGCTTTTAATTTGTTGACGATGGCGAAGCTTGTGGTTATAGTCTTTTTTAATTTCTCACATAGTTATATTGGTCATAAAAAACGTCTTTTGCATTTGTGTGGTTGTAAATAAAATAGTATACAGACCTCGGTAAATTGTTCACCTTTTCTCTCGACAACAACGGGAATGAAACACTTTCCCCCTAGGTATGTAATATACTCTTTAGTTACACAAAAGTACTGTATTTGTTTGTTCATCTTTTTTTGTAATAATCAGAATAATGCTACTAATGTAATATTTTTGGCCAATCTGCAATTTAAGTAACAAAACAAAATTCCAAAAATAAAGATGACTACCATTCAACTCTATCTGATGCAGTTAAATACAAATTCAGCGTCAGTCTAGAATTAATTTAGTTGCTAAATGTGTTTACTTGCAAATACAAAACCATTCTAAGGTATTCCATTAACCAGTTGTTGATAGAGAGTGT
This sequence comes from Kuschelorhynchus macadamiae, assembly GCA_030620095.1. NCBI lineage: Eukaryota > Metazoa > Arthropoda > Insecta > Coleoptera > Curculionidae > Kuschelorhynchus > Kuschelorhynchus macadamiae. Next base: position 2,097,686 of record JAUTXW010000556.1, on the reverse strand, counting down.
GGAAGTACCCTGTATACAGTGGCATATCTACTTACCGATTCTTTTTGATCTCTAAATTAAATTTACGCCGAAGATACTGTTTGTCAGTTCCGGAGATATTTGTGTTCACTGCAGTCATGGGATTTAGACAAACTGCACTAGAGATTGATGAAAGATTTCTGTAAAAATCAGTCATTCTTTCAAAATTTATCAAACCTAAAACTATATTTAAATAAAATACATAAATAATAAACAGGTATAACAATTACAACATAAAAATTTTACAATAAAAACAGGGAATGTTCCAAGCCTCATTTCCTCTTTGTATTATCAATCTGATGTTTCGAAGCATGAATCTTCTTGCGCTTTACTTCCTTCATTTTAAAGCTGATATTGAAAATTAGGTTTGAATGGACATGGAACAAAAAACCTCATAGTAAATAAGTAAAAAATGAATGCAAAATAAAACAGCTCTAATTTAACTTAAATTCCGGCAACAATCCGGGACTGCGCTTGATTATTCTGTGACGGGAAAAAGTACAGGTACAGCTTAACCTATAAAGGCTAAACATATCATCAGTTTGGGCGTATATGCAGAGATGTTTTGCAAATATAGAAACATCAAGTCCAAAAAATGTCCTATAGAAGCAGCAGGCTAAGTTTGAAGCCAAACAATGCTTTCTGGTTCCTGGCGAATCAAAAGACGAGCTTTTGTTGAATGTCGAAAACTCTTCTGGTTTACATGCATAATATTGTTAAGAACTAACCAATAATTCCTAACTTTAAAGTTGACTGTATCTGAGCAGGAATAAACACGAAAAATAGACTAAAGTGAAACAGATATATTACTTATGGAACCAAGGAAGTCAGCGTATTATAAAGTGGAGAAATTTCAATTCCCAAGACCGCATAGCTGAACATGGAACATGGCATTATTAAGGGTTCAGTTTGTTATGTTTTCCAAATAGGTCTAACTTTTTTTGAGTGCTGGTTTTTGCTGGTATAAAAATAATTACTTCTGATTTCATAAAAGGAAAAGTAAGAATTATTAACGAAAATATTATACTTTTGCTTTATATATAAAAATATTCTATAAACATAAATTCATGAAACTTTTTGAGAAGCAAACACCGGTCTACAACTGCCATTAAAAGATATATTACGAATAGCGAATCACTTTTTTTAATAATAAACACTCTTTCCTTCTCTACACCCGTAACCTATAATTTTATATTATACTAAGGTAGCTATAAATCTAAGCGAAGTACATATTAGTAAGTATGTCTCGATTCACTGTGTTCTATAATTTATATATAGCATAGAAACATTTATTTATCTTATCAGAAATGCGATGTATGTGTGTCTTGTAATTTATCAGGCTATCCAAAATAAAATACGAGAAACTTGCATCTACTGGAGCACTCTAGAGTGTCCACTTCTGCATTTTGCCTGACAAAGAAGTTCGGTCTTGTCAACGTTTACTATTAATTTATATAATGTACTCTAAACGCAGGTTTGATTAATAGCCCTCCCTATTTTTAATTAGATTTCCACAGGGCACGGGGATGAGGCCACTATCGTCGTACGGCTAGCAAAATATTGTGCACTCTGCAACATGTTATCATCGTATAAGAAAAACAATAATGGTCTCAGAAGCGAACTCTAAGGGACACCAATGCTTAGGTCTGTCTCACCAGACAGACAGCCTATGCTCTATCTTTACAAAGAACTTTCTTCCCATTAAAATGATTCAAACAGTCCTAATACAATATCTCCTAAACCATATACGTTTAGTGTACTCAGTGTATATTATTAAAACTATAAAAAATTCAAGAGAGATTGAAGAAGACCGCAACCATCAAGTCTTCTTGGTCTACTTTCTTGTGAATAAAATCTATAAGGCTTAGTGTTTTGCTCTTGGTCGATCAGCTGCTGAAAAAAAAACATATTGACACTTTGTGACTAGTTCATGGTGTTCTAAAAAACCAGGCAATTTTATTTTATTACAATCTTTGAATTATTTTAGAAGTAATGTTAAGGAGAGTATTTGTTCTGAAATTTCTGTCAAGAGTTGGATTCGACTTTTTACGAATAGGAATTACTAACACGGTTTCATGCTCTTTTAGATGAACCTTGTAATAGAAATGAAACCCGTTGAATAGCGAGTCGGTTTAGTGACTGATTGATTTATTTTTATGTTTGATGACAAAAACTGGGATATTGTCTGTTTCAACGCAATTTTTATAAAGGTTTTTCTTTGAAATTGTCAGATATTATATGGTAATATATATTTGATAGGGAATCTTCTGTTTCTATATTTTGTTTTGAGAAGAGGGTGGTTAAGCATCTAGACTCCATTCCACCGCTTGTACTACAATGTACATCCCCTCATATTGAGCTATTATCCAGGAGTGAATGCATATTATTTAGGAGTGAATGTTTGTAGCACCTCCTTTTAGGAAAAACATTTTACAAATTGCTTTATTTCATAAATAGTGTCGAGTTTCTCCACATGTTAAATTTTACATAATTTTTTTTATTGTCCAGAGGCTCCCAGTATTGTCTCGGAGAGAACTAACTCGAACATCCCAATAGTTGGTGGAATCCTTGGGAGTTAGTGTGGTGCAAAACACTGTTAAGAGCAAAGATGCTTATCCACTTGAATATCCTTTGCTTATGTCGCAATCCAGATATGGGTAAACATTTTATTTTGAAGCTTTTTTTATTATTGCCAGTATTCATTTTTGAAATATTTTTTTCCGATGTTAACCGTAATAATTTTTATTACGCTTAAGTAAAAAGATTTACTGTTGAAAAATTAATCCCGAAGTAAGAATTCACGCGGAAATCAAAATACATGCAAAAACGTGGTATAACGCTTAGATATTTATTAGAGTCAAATTTCAATTGGGCTAGACATTGACATTTCTTTTATCGGTCGTCCGTGCATCCAGGCTTGTCCACCGCCTGTCAGGAGCACACACAGAGCCTGGATGAAAGGGTAATACAGTTATTCTCGAGTACACTGGATTCTATTTCCCTAAAGTGGGCCTTACGTTCGCATTTGCGACTCTGGCATTAGATGCAGATGTATCTAACTTGTCTATGGGAAATTTTGCTCATATTTTTAATAAGAAAAATGTATGAGCGAAGACGCGACCTTTTCAATTTTGTTTTCCTTATCGCAAACGTGTTTCTGAATAAAATTTGTTGTTTTAATTAGGGTATTACACTGGCAGTAAATAAATTGATTCGTCTTTTTCATTTGATGCTTAATTTGTGTTATAAGGCAATTTTCGAATGGTGTAATTCCGTAATTCTTAGAAACTAGATAGATGTGGTTCACTTAGTAGCTAAAATCATATACAACTCATTTGGTACATTTTTAATTTTTATAAAATGCTACACTAAAATAAAATGTTATATTTTTGGCAAGACCCAAAGTACGGTTCTTGAGCTTAGCTAGCTGAGGATACCTGTTATTAAACAAGTTATATGTATACGATAACTTAATGGCTATGCGATTTAAATAGCACTATCCACTTATATATATACAATAAGTTTTATTTAATTGTAAAAATCTCGTTTAAAAAATGTAGCTGTTCAAAAGTAGATGTGAACAGTGAAAACCACATCTAAAAATTTTATGCAATTCAGTAGTTATTGGAAAAAGCATTTTTTTATAGACGTCACTTTTTTAAACTCAATTAAATTACCTCAATAAAACGTACTAGTTTTGAATCAGTTCAGAAATTATGGGGAAAACATATTTTTCTGGAAGTTTTTTTAATAAATTACAGCAATAAAAGTTACATTGAACTGTGAAAACCGTAGATAAGCAGTTCCAAAGTTACAGGGAAAAATATTTTTTTTGACGGCTGTCCAAATGTTTTTTTAATAAATTACGCCACTAAAAATTATATGTAACTGTGAAAACCGTATATAAAATTTTAAGCCAGAAGTTACATGAAAACAAAACAATTTTTGACAGCTGTAAAGTTTTTTTTTGATAAATTACGCCACTAAAAGTTACAGTTACAGTTTACACTTAAAGACGATTGGAGATAGCTACCCTTCGAAACGTTGCGAAACCGAAATAATAAAGGCAATGCAAGTCCGAGAGAACGAAATTTACATGAATCCTTAAAAAAAGTATTAAAAAAATTTCAGCAGTTTAAAAGTCACAGAGAAAACCCATGGTTTTTATAGCCGTCAAAAGGTTTTTTTGATGAATAAAGCCTGGGTTATAGATTAAAGAAGTTTGAGTCTTGCGTCGTCGTTCGTTTGAAGTTAATTTAACGTAAAGCAATGGGTACGGTTATATTTTTGCCGCCATCCGTTTGAGTTTCCGCTAGCCGTCGAAAAGATCTTTAACTTTGACGGAAGCGGCTAGCGTAAATCGGCGTTTCAGTTAAATTGCAACCAATGAAATTGATGGATTTTAGAAAGGTTTTCAAAACGTTTATCCCTCGTAATACATCAGACATTAATATATACACATAACATCCTCGTCCATTTAAACAAACTGCTTGGGGTCATTGCCTCTAATTTTAAGCAAATACTGGTAGGAGTTTTGAGTATTTCTACCCCAATTAAGCCACCTTCTTTGCAGTCTTCTCTTCAAGAGCTTTACAGCTGAGGCACACAGTAATATGTCCACAATGCCTAGTCTTTACTAAGCATCATTACTATGATTTTGATTATCCATTCCAGCAAACTAAAAATCTGCACATAAACCTAAAAACAAGCAATATAAAATTGCATTACACAAAAATGACATAAATATAAACATAAAAGTAAGGTATAACCCAAACTTGACGCTACTTAAAACTACATGGAATTTAAGTAATTTAGAGGTCACGGGACAGATGTCAAAATATTTTTTTTATAACAAAAAGTTACATGGAGCTGTGAAAACCGTATTTAGAAATTTAAATTAGTTTAGAAGTTATGGGAAAAAGACAGTTTTTTTTGAAGATGCCAAAGTTTTTTGTAATAAATTACGTCACTTTAAGTTACATGGAACTGTGAAAACCGTATATAAAATTTTAAATAGTTTAAAAAGAAAGAAATTACGGGAAAAAGACAGTTTTTTGACAGATGTAAAAACATATTTTTAAAATAAATTAGGACACTAAAAGTTACATAGAACTTTCACAGAGTATGCAAAATTATAGCAATTTCAACCTGCATATTGGAAACCTACACAAGTTTGTAAAAAAAAACTCCTTAGGATCGAAGTTCTTTTAAATCCCGTATAGTAAATATATTAGAACAGGAAAAAATCTCCCTTGTTTAGTTAATAACGCAAAAACATCTATAATGAATAAACCTATAACCCTTCACTCCTTTCCTAGACACACCTCGACATCATATTTGATACGATTTACCAATTTCTATACTAATTACGTTTATGTGGTAAACAAAATTTAATATGTAACTTATATTAAAATTGTACAAAAATTTTGCAGGAGGTGCGGAGTTCCAGTTTAAGATCCATGTCTATTTTTACCACTACTCTAACTTTTTGAAATGATATTTGCTAATTTCTGAATCTATGTATTAAAAAGTATCATTTGTCAAAATATAATAACAGCGTGATATTCACGTAACAATAATCACCAGCCGAGGTCTTTCAAAACATGCCCGATTAAAATTGACGAACCCCTTGAAAATTAAGAATTGTGCATTTTTTGTCAATTTAGATTTTTTGGTATTTCGGTAAGTTTTGAAATCAAACAGTATATCTGAAAGTCTAGAAAATAGGTTGAGGCTTTTAAATTTGTCTCGTCTTAAAATAATATACATTATTATTATATTCGGTTTCAAACTAAGAATATCGTGTTATATTAAAAAAAATATACTTTTTTAGTTTTTATTCGGTAGGGTCGGTCTTTTGGCAGAACTTCAAGAGGTGCGACTGAATTTTAATAAAATTTAATATTGCTCGGTGCACAGGAAAATGCAAGAATGGAAAAACAGTAAATTTTTTACATGCAAGTAGTTTTTCTCCTGAATTTGGCTACAAACTTAAAAGGCAGTTTTGTATTTTTTCGTCTCGTCATTAATTTTGTCTCATGGCACTTCTGAATTAAACTAATTTTATCGAACGGCAACAAAAAAATTAATAGATGTAGTATTTTTAAGCAGCGACTTTATTGTTTTTTTCAAAAACTTAATGAACCCTTGTTTTCCACCCAAAAAAGAAGGTTTAAAAGCTAAAAAAAAAACTTTGATCGTACCCATTTTCAATAAGCTTTATGAGATCATCAAAAGAGAGGTTTCGGCAATTATCGTATCAAAAGGAATACTAAAAAACTTGGAAAAAAATTTTTTTTTCATTAATAGATAAAACACCAAAATATATACGAAGATCTGTTTGGTACCATTCGAGAGTCCCAAGTGTGCTCAAAAAAACGTACCGTATTTCAAAAGTTTACCTGAAAGCGTTTCCGGGATATAAAGACCAAAAAGTAAAAATGTTCCAAAAGTACGTTCTGACACGCCGACGAATAGACTTTTTTGAATTCTAGTACGTGAGATATAACACTCGCGTGTGGAGTATTATGACTATCCAACCCATATGAATAACGGAACATAAATCAAGTCGCTCTCATGCTGGAAAGTTGTCCTTCCAGAAGAATATTAATCTCCAACCAGCACTGTATATTAAACAACTTAGTATTTCAACATATTATAATTTGATCTACAAGAACTTTTTAATACCAAGTATTTCAGTGGCATAAAGTGGAAAAAATAAATAATCTATACAGTTGTAGTTATCGGTATAGGTTTTAAGCATAATGTTATTATTTTTAAGTTTTTTTTTATACTAAATACAACGAAGACTATTGATAGAAGAAATCAACTTGATTAACTTGGTGGCTAATAATAATAATTTATTTGTAATATATTAAAATTACAAATATAAGAAATATGGTTTGGAGTACCTACAGTACTTATTTTGTTAATGAATATAACGTTTTTATTTAGCTTTTGCTTGGTAAACTCCTTATCAGGTCGCCTAATCTATTTATTTTAGATCTCTACATTTCAGGGTCCCTAGATGCCCAAAAATATGTTTTCTCAATTGCGTCGGTATGCCTGTCTATCAGTCTTTCTGTCGGTCTTCCTCTACGCGGCATACATACTAAGTAAGTATGACTTCAAATTTTCGTCAACAATTAAGGGTCAAATGGGGATAATCTGGTAACATTTTGGCAAAAATCCAATATGGCGAAACAAAATGGCAGCCTAATAAAATATCTAAACATTCAGCCTGAAGAGATACGGAGTTGAACTGGTGAAGTTGTGGTAAGAATTCAAGATGACGAAACAAAATGGCGACCCAAAAAATGTTTAAAAATCAAGGAAGAAAAATCTTGTAATTGGCTGAACAACTGGCTCGTTCGCTGGACTAATTAGGATTCTAATAATGCACTTATTGGATATATCATTCGATCAACTGTTTCCAACAAGGACGGATGATGTTTAAGTAATTTATATTTGATATTACCTCCTCTGAAAATGAAAGATTTGTGTGTCTTTAGGTTTTGTCTCTAAAATAGTTCTTATACATACTGTAGATGATTTTATTATTTCTTTATCCCATGTTAATAGTTTGTACATCTTTAGAGCTTGTAATAACAACTATATTGAAACTCATGAAGTTTAGATGATTCAATGCATATTGTTCAGAAAGTTTAGTTTCATAATTTTTTTTTATTCTGAGGATAGTGTTTACTTGAAACTTCTTAAGAGTGGTATATGCTAAATTTCCTGAATTTAGAGGTTAACTTCATAATTTTAAATTTGAAAATTAAATAATATCCAATACTAATAGTATTAAATTGCGTTTTGTACATTAATACCAATTTACTTAAACAATGACTTCCAACTACCAAAAAACATAGTTATATTATATTATATGAGTAGCACTTATTTCTTTCAGTGTAGCAAAGATATACCAGTCTTTATGCAGAAGGAAACAGCTTTATCCGCGTTCCATACCGAAACAACAACAATCACCCACAATATATCCACTTAAAGCATCCTTTATTCCCGTTTTTATTTTTCTAATTTTACTTTTATCACCCGCCATTCTTGTCTGCAACTTCAGAAAGAACCATTAGACTTGCCCCTATCTCGGCATTCCCGCAAGGTTTAAAAATGACCCCCATAGTTCTGGTATGAACGCTTTTTATTACGAAAGAAATAAATTAAAACAGTTAAAGTAAATGTTCTGGTTTTCTTATGTAGTCGGTTGTTTGGTAGAGAAAAGAATGGAGCGAGTTGGACTATTTGAACAAAGAAGTAATAGAGTTTTTAATGGGCGAATAATTATTTATGAGGGCGGGTTTAGTAGTTGTGTGTCGTCACTCACGAGAACTTCAAGGAAGCAAGATGAAATGCAACGAATTATTTTTCGGTATTAGTATTTTGATCAAATGGTCGGACATTGATGGGATATGTTCAGCCCTGTTTCATGGCATTGGGATCTGACAGATCTACTGCCGCACGCATGTTCGTATACCTAAGTTATAAGTACCTTCATAAACGCAAAATGGTCTTAATTCTTGCTACGGTTTGTAAAAATATGAGTGAGTATAGAAGAAAAGTATCAAACGTGCAAATAAATAATCCAAAAGTTATTAACAAACTAAGATTTAATAGTTTAGTTTTTTGCAAATTACGCGGAGGCTCTAAATATTTAAGAAATAAAAAAAATATTCTTAGAGAGAAAGAAATTTCTAATAAAAAAGTCTGGGCTCCCGAAATTCTATCTCTATTATTAATAATTTTAATTTAATGTGGAAAATAGAGAGCATCGCGCGGCGAGCCACGTTATTTTACCCCAAAACCGACCCTAACGAGTAAAAAAAGTATATTATTAAATATGAATTTAAAACTTTTAAAAAAATATGGTATTATCCAGATACTTGAAGGAATAATATTCCGCTGAAAAAAAAACATTTTTTCGTGAAATGTGCCTATTGCTATTTAACTATTTTTGTTAGAGTTTTTGATTTTATTTCAAGTTGGACAAAATAAAACACAACAAAATATTTCGCTTTGTAGGGGCGTTACCACAACTATACTATATGAGATTGTGGCAATATCAAGCAAAAGCTGACCTTTTGCAAAACAATTCGCCACAAACTCTATTTAACTCGCTCCTTTACACTTCTCCCTTCTATCAGTAACAACTTTGTCCAACAACAAGGTAATTACCTTCAAGGTTCAATATATTATCAAAAACTCAATACCAAAAAGTCCATTGGTCTTGATCGTATTCCGGCCATAGTCCTAAAAAGGTTCGCTTCTGAATCGGCCCTATCCTCACTAGGTTATTCCAAATGTCCTATGACAAGGGCATTTTACCTAAAAGCTGGAAATCTGCTCGTATACAGCCTGTTCCCAAAAAGGAATCCTAAACTTTTCCCTCTTACTACAGACCCATAACCCTTTTTTCCCAATTATGAGTAAGGCAGTGGAGAAGTATATCAATAATGATCTTTTAAATTACTTATATTAATTAAATATAAACTTATATACGACAGGTAATATGGTTTCCGCCACCAAAGATCCCTATCGGATCTTCTTACCTTCGTAGCCCACAATTGGAATAAATCTATCGAATTTCACGGAGAAGCCAAAATTATTGCTCTCATTTACCCACATTTGATCAAATTTGGCATGACACACCTAACAAACTTCCTGCCTATGGTCTTCCTCCAAAATTTTGTACTTAGATAGCCAGTTTTCTTTCCAATAGAAATATCAACTCAATTGCACAAGCAGCCGTGAAGAAATTGGGTTTTCTTTTCCGAGGAAAAAAATACTTTTCTTCTGTCAACATGTTAACCCTTTATACATCGCAAATCAGACCATACCTTGAGTATTGCTCGCCCATATATAATCATTATTGATCCTGCCAAATATTCTAACCTTATGGCGCGGCGTTCTGACTGGACGTCAAATCTGACATTGCTGTTAGGTACCGTCCATATTAGTTAATTTATAATTTTATGTTATGCCCGTATAAGCCAAATTTTGAATAGAGGTATTTTATCAGTTTGTTTTGCCTCTCCTTCAATTCTGGATATTCTCGACTCTGTCCAGAGAGCTATTCGTCTGATTGATTATCCAAACTTCACAACGAAGCTTGCATCACTCTGCCTCTGTTTTACAAATGCTAACACGGATTTTGTTCTGATGAAGTATTATCCATTATGCCCGCCTTAGCCATTCCTGCCAGGGAGATACTATCATCGACCCACATGCATCCCTTCACGCTCCAACTTTAAAGACCAAGAACCTCACACTTTTGTTTGTTCTTTTATTCTCAGAGTGTCCAAATTATGGCATATATATATATATATATATATATATATATATATATATATATATATATATATATATATATATATATATATTCGTGGTCTTTATTTAAAGTAAACTTGGTACATATTTTTCAGGCATCATTCCGAATTCAATGCAGTCTCACCCGTAGCAACAATTAACACCATTCTGAGTTTGTGAACTAGATTAGTACTGTATGGCTCATGGTCGCATCTCGGATTCTGGTGAAATCGAAACTGAATTATAAATTGCCTAATATATTTTATTTTACAAACGTATAATATTTTATAAAAAGCGTGCCAAATTTAATACGTTGAGGGCTGCTTTCTTCTGTACTTTTGCTAAACAGAATGAAATTAGATTAAATAACATAATTTAGAACTTGATTCTAGCGAAGTTTTTAATTTCAGTAGACATGTAATGCAAAACAAAAAAAAAATCACTAAAATAAAATGTGTTCACAGTCCCGTCAGAAAATAAACAAGAACACAGGGCTTCACCTGTTTTGTCCCAAGTACCCAAGTATATATTGTATATATATATATATATATATATATATATATATATATATATATATATATATATATATATATATATATATATATATATATATATATATATATATATATATATATATATATATATATATATATATATATATATATATATATATATATATATATTGCGCATGGCTAGCAAGTGAACGGCACGTTTTCTGTCTGCTGCCAATATTTGTAATTTTATACAGTTATTTTAAATCCTAAACGTTCATAAATAGTGCAATTACCACTTATTTGAAGTAGAGGTATAGTGCATATTATGTTTTTATAAAAGCTGTTATCCTCAGTGCAAAACATAAGTGTTCCCGCTTGAAGGCGAATTCCAGTCAGTGAACGGGTGTGCCGCCATTATGGGTTTGACGTCGAAGGACATCGATATAATTTGGAAGTTATTTCAGGATGAAGCCAAAACAATAATCACAGAAGAGCATGTAAAAGCAATATCCGAAAAGATTCTGGCTTCCCTGTCAGAAAAATATGATAAGGCCATAAGGGAGCAACAGATTGCAATCAACGACCTTACCAAGCAGTGTGATAGTCTTATGCAATGGAAATGCACCTTGGAAAAACAAATGGAGTCATCCGAACAATTTTCCCGTAACTTTAATTTACGTATATTTGGTATTAAAAATACAAAGGATGAAGATTTGCAAAAAATCATTCTCGATTTATTCCAAAATACGCTAAAAATAAATTCTATCTCCGATACCGATATAAAAAAATGCCATAGGATTGCTTCCAAAACAATAAACATCGAGAACCCTAGACCGCCTGCAGTATTGGTTCGTTTCTCTAGAGACAGGGCTCGTGACCTTGTCCTAAAACATAGAAATAAATTAAAGTCTACCGGAATTCAAATCCAAGAGGATCTAACCAAGTACCGTCTACAATTATTAAACAAAGCAGTTAACGCGTTTAGTAAAAGACAAGTGTGGTGTTCTAAGGGTGTTATTTTAATAAAGGTGGGTGAAACAGTGCATCGTATCTTATCGGAATAAGATCTGCAAAAATTTTCGCGTAAATGAGTGTTTACCTTAAAAAATATTTATGTGATGCACAGTGAAGATATGTAAATACTTTTAATCTCCGTCTTATTAATTATTACGATTTACGTTTACAATTATTATTGTCAATTGATGTAAACATGTATATATTGTGTATATAAACAACCTAATATTAAATAAATCTTGCTCAGGGTAAACAATGCATAATGCGGTGGAGGCTTGTTTGCATTATCATTTGTTACTTTTGTGGTTAGGAGAATGCATTTTCCATTTTTATTACTACAAAAGATTTAAGTCGAATTTATGTTTTCATGACTCCCATTTTTTGCTTTAAATGAGTGGTGTATACTAAGGTTAACATTTTCTCTGAGAAAGGAACTAGGTTTAAATTTTACAAGAACTCTAATTGACTTTGAAAATAGGTTATATCTGGGTAATAATTTAAATATCTATAATTTTATGATTATTTATTTGAGGAGCTCTCCTCCTATATACTGAGGATATATACTTTTATATTTCTCGATTTTTTTTTCTCTTTGAAGTAGGTACCTAAACTGTGTGTGAGTGCTAATATTAATTCTTTTGATCAAAAACCTTATAAGAATAAGTATTTTTTTTTATTTAGTAAATTCCGTTTTTCAATAAAAATAATTTAAATATATGATTTAATTCTTATTTGTAATTGGATATATACTTGGGATAAATTCCTGTTATGTTTCTAATATGTATGATTTAATTCTTATTTGTAATTTGATATATACTTGCGATGAATGCCTATTACGTTTCTATTATGTATTTATCACAGATTTAATAGGCCTTTTTGAGAATTGGATTAATTAAATTTATTTAAAGCTCAACTTTATACAATAAGCAAATTTTTCCTTATTTTGGTAATTTCCGCAGTTCAATCAAAATAATTCTAGACATAAGAAATGGAATTGTCAAATATAGTTAATGGATTAATAGATACGTTAAGGCAAGCATGCAGATTGATGCCCGTTTTTGTCTTATTCCTAATTTAAAGGAAAATTTATTTGTTTTTCCTACTTCTATATATTAAGCTTCCTAATCTACTATTCTTTTTCCTTCCTTTCTGCCTTTACTTGCTTCTATATATTATTCATTCTTATACTATTCTATTTTCTTTTCCTTTCTGTTTTTGTAAATCTTAATAACATTACTTATAATTCCCAGGGACTGTTCGTTTGAATGTCTTTTAAAGTTGCGCATATAAACGCAAGATCTCTGTTCGCACATTTCACAGATTTTAAAGACCTTTTCTTAAATAAACACTTTGATGTCATTGCCATAACCGAAAGTGGGCTAAATTCGAATATTAACAAGGATGCAATAAACTTACCTAATTATAACGTTGTTAGAAATGATCGCATTCTGCGTAGAGGAGGCGGAGTTGTAGCATATATGAAAAGTAGTTTAAAGGATGACGTCATACTTAGTGAATCTCACGAATGTCTGGAAAGCATCTGGTTGAAATTGCATATCGCGAGCGAGATACACGCAGTTGGAATAATTTATAGACCACCTAACACAGACACTGCATCTTTTTTTGGAAGATTTGAACAAAATTTAATTGATATATTTAGTAATTATGACAATATACACTGCATGGGAGATTTTAATATTGATTTCCTAAAAATAAATAGCTCCTTATGTCATCAACTAACCTCAATTGTCGAACCTTTAAACTTAACTCAGATAATATCAGAACCCACGCGTATAAATAATTTATCAATCTCATTAATTGACCTAATTTTTACAAACTCGAGCAGTATTGTTAACAAAGGAACTTTCGAATGCCCTTTCTCGGATCATTTAGCAGTCTTCTGCGAAATAAAATGTACCCCAGTTACAGAAATACCACGCAAAATAACATTCAGATCCTTAAAAAATATTAACTTAGAATATTTTCAACGTGATTTAGAAATGCTCCCGTTAGACTTTATTTATACTATAAATGACATTGATGACAAAATTTATTTTCTAAATCAGATTTTACTTGACCTACTTGATCATCATGTGCCGGTGCAAACTTATTCCTCACATAAAAATAAGTTTAACCCTTGGATAACAGACAACATTAAACTATTACAAAAACTCAGAAATAAGGCATTAAAAGATTTTAAAAACACTAGATCTGCCACCAAATGGGAATATTACAAACAGTTAAGAAACTATACTACCTCTGCAATTAGAGCTGAAAAAAGGACGTATTATAAAAATTTATTTAGGAACTCCACAGTTAAAGAAAAATGGAGGGAACTGAACAAACTAAGACCTTCAAAGTTAAAACATATACCTGAATCGTTTAAAAATGTTAACGACTTTAATAAATATTTTGTAAATTCTTCCAAAAATACTGATGCGACCAATGATGAACTTGTAAACTTTTATTCTAATAATGTTAAAGAAAATACACTTAGTTTGTTCCAATTCAAAGAAGTAGAATATAATGAAATCTCATCTATAATTTTAAAAATAAAAACAAAGGCTTTTGGCGCGGATCAGTTGAATATTACACTAATACATCTATGTTGTCCTCACATTGTCGAATATCTCAAACATATTGTAAATGAATGTATTGTAATGAATTATTTTCCAATTGCATGGAAAAAAGCATTTGTTACCCCTCTTCCCAAAGTAAATAATCCTACGGACTTTAGTCAGTTTCGTTCCATCAGTATTCTGCCAACTTTTTCGAAAGTTATGGAGCGCGTATTAGATAATCAAATTCGTAGGTACGTAGAAACTAACAATATTTTGCCTCCAAAGCAGTCAGGTTTCAGAAGTGGCTACAGCTGCACCTCTGCAATGGCTGATTTAACAGACGATATCTTTCGTAACCGTGACAACAATGAAATAACTGCCTTAATCTTGCTGGATTTCTCAAAAGCATTCGACTTTGTAGATCATAAAATATTAATATCAATTTTACATTATATTGGTTTCTCTCAGCAGTCTTCAAATTTAATTAAATCTTTTTTAAGTGGTAGAACCCAACGAGTTAAAATAGAAAATAATATGTCTGACTCTCTCAGTGTTATAACTGGAGTTCCCCAGGGAAGTATTTTGGGACCGCTGTTATTCAGTATATATACATCCTCTTTTTTCTTACATCTTAAATACACCAACTATCATTTATATGCAGACGACACACAACTCTACCTCTCTTTTAAACCATCTGAATACATTGTTGCAGAAAATAAAGTGAACTCTGATTTAAATGCCCTTTTTAAAATATCTTCCAAACATAAATTAAAACTTAATCCTTCCAAATCAACAGTCATATTAATTGGTAACAAAACACTAACTGCAAACCTCCGTAACATACTAAATTTTCAGATAGATAATGTCAGAATTCCAATTGATGAAAAAGCAAAAAGTTTAGGACTTGTTATCGACTCCCAACTGCGTTTTAAGGATCACGTGACTTTTATTTTGAAAAAAGCATATTCTGCTTTAAAACTAATTTATCCACATAGACAATATCTTGAAAAAAATGTAAAAAAACTTTTGTGTGACTCTTTAGTGCTATCACATTGTAATCACTGCGATAGTGTTTATGGCCCCTGTCTAGATTATTCTGACAAACGTAGAATTCAAAAGATTCAAAATTGCTGCATTCGGCTGATCTTTGGAATAAAAAGACGTAATCGAGTATCTCACAAACTAAACGAACTTTCATGGTTGAATATGTATAATCGGCGTAGTCTGCATTCGACAATATTTTATTACAAAATTATTAAATATCACTCACCTCCATATTTATATAATAAAGTAACTTTTCGAACAGATGTTCATCATCTGAATATTCGTAGAAAAACCCTTAATATTCCTAGACATAATCACGAATTTTTCAAATCGTCATTTTCATATAATATTGTTAAATCAATAAACTCTTTAAATTTAGATTTAAGTCAGCTACCAACCTCAGTTAATATCTTAAAAGAAAAGCTAACCGTAAGATTATTGAATGAACAATAACTGTTTGGAACAATGTCAAACCAACTTTTCCTCCATGTATCTTTCCTGTTCCTCTATTTTCTCTCGCTTTCTCTCTTTTTCTTTCTCTGTCTCTCTCTCCTTGTCTTCCCCTCTCTGTCTGTCACATTTTTCTTTACGTTTTTAGTATTAGCTATGTCTTTAAAAATACTTTAATTAAGTTTACGGCCGCTTTGTTTAAGACCAGAGTCTGCCTGCGTGCAGAACTCTGAATTTGCTGGCCTTTTGTTTATTTCTTTTTAAAAAGTGTATGTACAAAACTGTATTGTATTATAATGTGTACTGAGTAAACAATAAACGATTATTATTATTATTATTATTATTATTTATATATATATATATATATATATATATATATATATATATATATGTTTATATATATGTTATATCCGTTTATAGCCACGTGTAGGCAATGACCTTCGGTCACACGGTATCGGATATAGTAATTTCAACATTTCAAGGAATGCATTGTAAGCAGTACCTTCGAGTTGCAATTCCCACAGCTGGAAGGTGCCGCATCAGCATTTTAAAACATATAAAACTCTCTGAATTGTAGATATTAGTCAGTTCATATTATATACCGTTTTTATGCAGGTTTAAGTTTCGATATTGTATAAAGTAATTTTAAAGGTAAATAATAAATTTTTTTTAAAAAGTGAATTTTTGAATTAATAGTGTTATATATATATATATATATATATATATATATATATATATATATATATATATATATATATATATATATATATATATATATATATATATATATATATATATATATATATATATATATATATATATATATATATATATATATATATATATATATATATATATATATATATATATATATATATATATATATATATATATATATATATATATATATATTAATAGTTTTATTAAAAAAGGTAAAATATTACATTTTATATAATAAATATAAAGTTATTACTGTATAACAATATAAATTTAAAGTTTATTTTCTTTTTTTTGATAAGTAATTGTTTAATTGTGTTTGTCAAGCTGAAAGTCACCGTTTTCTTGTTGCGCATGCGCAAGTAAGAATGTATGATATATTCCACCTCTGAAATTTTTGTCTGTAGAGATTTTTAATTACAGTTCTAAGATACTTACTCAAATAAAACTAGGGCTTTCCGCTCAAAAAGAGAAATGCTGGAACAGTAACAATAGCTGCGTGCGGCTATTGAAAGAAAAGAATATTTAAAAACATATGTTGCATTTCACAATACCTCTTAATTAAATTTAAAAACCTAAAATTCGGTAGTTTTTTATCCAGTTGGTGATCTATTCACATATTTCGTATTTATGAAGTAAAAGTAAGGCTAAAGAAATACGTATACATTTATGCTAAAGTTTAACAACAAAATCTATATATTTTTAGAAATATTTATAGTCAACAGCAAAAGTTACGGTACGAGCGGGGATCGAACTCGCACCTCTGGATCACTAGTCCATTGCTCTAATTGCGCTGTCGTACCACTGATAACCAATTTGTTAGAACTTGTACATATTAAACCCACGAGTATCATAACCATAATGTTGATCCTGCCAAATATTCTAACCTTATGGCGCGGCGTCCTTACTTTTACGTCTAATCGAAAAAAGTAAGACGCAAGCTTTGTAGGAAATTAAAAAGTAAGATCGGAATGTCAAAAAAAATTAAAAAACCAAGAAAAAAATTTTTAAAAAATTGAAAAATTTTAAGAGGTGAAAAAGTTTCTACGCCTCCAGACGTATTGGAAAAAAATTAAATAAATAATATAATATAGGGATGTCAGAATTGACGTCCAGTCAGAAATGCCGCGAAGGTTAGGATATTTGGCAGGATCAACAATGGTTATGATACTGGTGGGTTTGAATATGTATAAGATCAAACGAATTGCTTATCACTGGTACGATAGCGCAATTGGTTAGAGCAATGGACTAGTGATCCAGAACTGCGGGTTCGATCCCCGCTCGTACCATAAATTTTGCTGTTGATTATAAATATTTCTAAAATATATTTCACAGTTTAAAAACAAACTGATAAAATACCTCTATTTATATATGTTATAATTTAACACCTGTTGAAAATTTTTAAAAATGTTTCTTTACTTAGAGATAGCACTGAAGATGGCGAAAACAGAAAGCGCTTTGCTAGGATTTTAATTTAATAAGTTATTTGCACGAAGTACAAAGTTAGGGGGGAGAATTTGTGTTTTAGTGACCAAGTCTCATGGGTATATAAGTTTGAAAAAAATAAATTTCACAAAACCGAACAGTTTTCCAAGTGAAAGGAGGTAATTAAATACACATTTTTTGTTAAAGACTTTTTGATTTTCGGTCCTTAGTTTAGCTAGGACGTGAAAAGTTTTCTTTTGACTAGTTTCGTCGATATAAACATTTAAAAAATAAATTTTTGAAAATTTGTTATGTTTATCATTTGAAAGAAAATGATAAAACATACGTTTTTTGTTTATAACTTTTTCAGGTTCCGTTATTAGTTTGGTTAGGAAACAACAATTTTTGTTTCTCGGATCGAAGAGAATGTTTTTATATTTTAGGCTGTTGACACTTTTCCAACAATAGAATATAGCTGAAATTTACAGAGAATATTTTATTTAAGTTATCCGAAGATATCCTGAAGGAATTTCGTTGATATCTCGAGGGATGAAACGTTTGAAAAATTACTGCCAAAACTTGTACTTGGAAAATTTTCCGGTTTGCCTTGCTTTGAATGATTCTTTAAAAGATTGTAGACAATTTGTTTTTTGACGAATCTCCATAATTTTTTACCAAAATATACCCGCCTCTACCAATTACCTATTTCTGATTTCAGAGATTTGAAAATCATGGTTATTTACTATTTGCCTTTTTGGGCTTATGACCTTATTGAGAGATGTATTTAAGCAGTAGTTTAAATGTTATTAATAATATGGTATTTTTGCTAGTTTGCATTAGGGTTTTATTTATAAAATCTTAGTTTAAGCCCTCTAAAGTTCCTAGAGCTGAGTGAGAACGCTTGTTATTGGTTCGTACTATAATCGAACGCTGGGATCACCGCCAGGGCACACTGTTTAGAGTCACGGGACTAAAGCGAAACCCGTGATTGGTTATCTACTTTGTTCAGTTATCAAAATTACTTGCATTTAACTGATGAACTTTTATGCCGCGGAGAAGGGTGACCGCCGCGACTGTGGTAATTTCTTGTATTTGTTGGAACATAAGAAACATGGTTTTCATATGTATAGGTATTTTTATTGATTAAATGTTTGATTTTACGATATTATGTAAAACTTTAAAATTTTCTTTAGAATGATGTTTGCTATAAAATGTCTTTTTGAAATACGCCAATTTAATTGGTATGACCAGACAAACTAGTATTTTTTGAAAATTTTGGGTCGGTCTTATTTTGAGAAAAATCAATTTTTATTTTCTTTCCTCTTGTCCTTCTCAAGAAAGAAACTACTTATAAGGTGTTTGTTTTATATAGGATTAATTTTTATTCTTTACACTGGGAGAAGACATAAAATAAATTCAAATTTTGGAAAGTACAAATTTAAAGTTACATGTTTTTAAAAAGAAATTTTTAATAAGTAAAATACCCGTACTAAATTACGTCCATGTGAAGGGCAGATAGACCCAGTATGGATAAATCGCAAAATCACATATTTTAACTGACGCTATTGTAGAGAAAATGAATATTCCTTAAAACAACAAACTCGTGCGAACGGTAGCTCTGTCTGTTAGCAATAGTTGGGAGTGAATAAGAGATACTTATAACTTTCAATTGGGCGTCACTCAGGTTAATTAGCACATAGAGTCCTGAAACTTGACTCTGAAATTAACTGTTAAAAAATACTTGAAACAACTAATTTTACCCATTGAAGTGTTAAAAATAAATTTCAATAAGTAGGGCATTCAAAAGTCTCTTCTTTGATCAAGAAATTACCAGAATATTGATGATTAGATATTATATTACCAACCAAATAACCATAATTATATAAAAAATTAAGTAAAAAGAATATGCCTGAAGAACTTTAAATAGGTTTAATTTAGAACTAGACAAATCTATATCATAAAATTTTCGCGAAGCGCTTATATTTTATTAGGTTTCTAACAAGATATTAATTTAAACAAAAAACAATTAAAGAACTGGCCTTAATCCAAAAGCCGCAGGAACATTAAGTTGAACTGTAAAATGTTAGGTGCCATCCCAAAACAGCTACATCAAGAAAACAACTAAACCCTGACCCGTGTTAAAACTGACCATGTGGAACTATAAAGTTGCTTTTCAGGATGTGGACCCAACAAGAAATTAGTAGAGGAAATGTTAGAATGGAAAAGAAGAAAAGTTAAGAGGAAGAACCTGTAATGAATATCTACAATGAAGAAAAATTACAATGAAATCGCTTACCTTAAACTAAGGGATTCAACAACTTTGACGGTATATGGCAATTATTTTACCAAAAAGGCAAAATCAAACAAATATCCTCACATAGCTAAAGTGTGCCGCAAGGACCAATAAATAGTTGAAATATAAATTTTTAAAACAACGTCTCTTTTTTGCATCTTTTGATTAGTAGAAGCCCCTCGAAAGCCTCCTCTTGTTCATTTGTTTTTCAAATTTATCAGTTGATCAGGTTAAGTCATGCCGTATAAAAACATTAGTATTTGAAACAAATCACATCTATGTCAAATTGTATGATTCAAGAGATAAGGGAGAAGTACTGGCAACCATCGTAAGATGCGTATAATTAACTGCTTCTGGCTTGTTATTTGCCTGACTTATGGCAAGAAGCAAACTCCAAGGTTGAGAGTGTAGCGTCATAACGCCAATAACGAGAGGAAATTATAATCTATAAATAGTAGTCTATAGGCAAAATTATGATATCTTGAAAATCAAAAATTATCGAAATTATGAACAAGCCGACAAGAACTGTAAAATAGCTAGGGGTCTATATAAACATGTCAAAAATTGGGTTTCTGTTTTTTGCATTACAAGACACTTGCAATGTAGAGAAAATAAAAAAGCTCAAAAATTGATCAGTCTAAAAATATTTGGACCTACTTTTCATTGCAGCAACGGTACAAATGATTAAATAAGATTTTCTTTAGTAATAAACTTATCAACACAACCTGCGGTATGCAATAAAGCTCTCGACTGTACCTTGCGAGGCTAACAAAACAACTTACCGTATGAAGTTAAGGGAAACTAGCTTACCATCACATTAAGTGAAACCCCTCTATTTTCCTTTATTTTGTAGAAGAAAGTTGGTTAGTAGGAGACCCAACGTGTCTTCAACTCTACTGAGCCAGTCTCATCCTAATGCAGAATTACTAGTCTTAGCTGGTCACTCGTTTCAGCGGTAAAGCACTTTTTTTATTATACTTCAAGAAAATTGTATTTGACGTAAGTATATATCTAATAGAAATTCTAAAATGCTCCAAATTCCGTTTATACTATCCTTAATGCCATAATCAATTCCTCGCATATATAAACGACCCAACTGAAACAAAAAACAGTCGGAAACATTCCTTTTCTCCTGTTTTTTATGCTCCATCTCTTTGTCTCTCGAGCTAACTTCCTGTCACATGCAGAAGGCAAATTAAAATGGCGCCTGGGTTAATGTGTATGAAATTATATTGCCCGAAAAGTAACGTGCAATCCGGTACGGGCGGGTAGTCACGACCGGTCCGCATAAGACGGGTGGTTAGACACCGAGTAGTTGTGCTTTTTAAACGTTGGGTCTCTGCCCTTTAATGTATACGGTCAGTTTTGTCTTGGATTTTTATTTGGAGGTATCAGCATGTTGGAGAAGATTAATCAAAACTAATATACCAACTAAATTAATAATGAATAAATTGAGTAGTGTCTTCCTCTCTTGTATTATAGAGTTGAGTTTCATTTTAATAATTCCTTTTAGTTAATTTTTTGTGAGTTGAATTTTCGCCCTTGATTCTTTTGTTTTGGAATATGCAAGGTGAGGTTAAGATGCTAGCTAATATACAACCAATTCATTATAAGAACCTGGGGGTCTGAGACGACAGGTTGTATGTATTTTTGAACAATTTTTTTATTATAAAGTGCAGCAGTTTTATTATTTGAGAACTTTGCATTTTATTTGCTTTAGGTCATTGTCATCTAGAATCTGCTAGCACTCAGATTTATTACAACTTCCCATTGACTATTTAAGCATTTTAGAATAGTGTGATTTAAAGTTTGCAATTGTAAGAAAATGTAAACATTAAGCATCAAGTTGAGTTTTATTTGTTGATTAAACTGAATAAAATTGAAAAAAAGAAAAATAAAGGAGAAGTGGTGGAATAGTGGAGGACATAAAAAGGACAATTGAAAAAAATGGGATGCTTTAAACTAAGTTTAGGAAGAACGAAGGAAAAGGGAATATCTATTCTTTTATTAATCCCACAACTGTGCTTACACCTATTTAAAAAAACACAAAGTGACTATATATTTGCTTGGTGTTCTATTAAGAGGAACCGGAACGTATAGGGCGCCCGCCAGCACCGACTAGCTCTTCAAGCCTAGAGTGGTGTGAGTATATACATGCGCCACCTGTTTTTATTCCCTAAAACAATTTCTTTCATCCATTAAATAAAAAAATACCAAAGAAAATAAAAAGCCAAGATGAAATAATCTATCATATAATGTTCGCTAAGGTTCACCAATCCAAGCTTTCATATAATGTTCTCTACAGTTCAACAATATAAGGACAGGAGAGAAAAATAGTATTAGTGATTTGAAAGAAGTGAGCTAGTTATAAACTAAACTGAGCAATAATAATAGTGAGACTAATGAACTCTAATTTTTAAACATAAATGAATGGTTTCAAAGGAGTTAGGTTACGTACTACTTAATAGAAGACATTACGATACCCAACAACTTAGTATTCGCGACTGAGAGTGCTAGAAAAACTTTAAATATATCATCGCACTGAAACTATTACCATTGCATTATGGTGTATAATTTAGTAAAATCTAATGTGAAAAAGAGTCTAAATCTTTGTGATCTAGTAGCTACTTATTCTTAGGTTAGATACTGAGTATAATATTCAGTGTAGTCTCTCAAATCAACTAAAAATAGACGAGGAATTCTATATGGCATGTATCTCCATAGTTTGTTTGAGAAGTAACCATTATTGTTTAAAACATGTGATGAAAATAACATCTACTTAAAAAAAACCTGGTTTGCACCATCCGCGAAGTCTTTGGTTATGGATTCAAAAGTCCTCGGTTGTTCAGTGGGTGCCTGATGATCAGAGGTAACTGGTAACGCAGGCAAGCCTCAATTGGATGTAGTAGTAGTAGAAACTAGTGGTGAAGATCACCTTACCAATGAGATTTCACTGGCCTTTTATTCCAAAGTCAGAAGTCATAATTCAAAAAACTCTTTGTAACCAACTACATCCAATCCAAATTGTTAACATCTTTTGAATTTGTTTAAAGAAAATAACAAACAAAAGATGTCTTACAGGTATTTTGTTAAATAAAAATCCTCACAGGTATTTATTACAAACACTAACCTAACTTGGCATTTGTTATTATTTTTCTTTAAAAACAAAAGTTTTTTCTGTATTGTCTTATTGAAAATGATTTTAAATTAATATATTTTAGTTAATATTAGAGTGTTCAGACCAAATTTTATACAGGGTGCATTAAACTTATTTTTGATGTTATTTAGCACCTCAAATCATTCTTATTAAGTACTACGTAAATTTTACTAATAACAATAAATATTTGGAGAAAACGTATGAACAAATTGAAGTTACTGTTATTCATTTTATTTAAATTTGTTTTCTTAGAATTTTGAATTTAGTCGATTTGCTTAATTAGTAATTCGAATTATCATTTTAGCAGCTAGTTAATTCTCTCTTTCCTTGTGTGCCCACAGTAGTCCACATAGTCAGTTTTCTAGAAAAATGTTTTTTTTAATGTATTTTAGTTATTAATAGACCTCTACTTAAAAGAGATTGCCCTTAGCTTTATTTTTAAGATATATTAG
Organism: Kuschelorhynchus macadamiae; assembly: GCA_030620095.1. Lineage (NCBI taxonomy): Eukaryota > Metazoa > Arthropoda > Insecta > Coleoptera > Curculionidae > Kuschelorhynchus > Kuschelorhynchus macadamiae. The sequence continues at coordinate 2,073,738 of JAUTXW010000556.1, read as the reverse complement.
ACTAGAAAAAAAACAAAAGTAAGTTTATTTTTTATTTTTTTAAATATCTAAAAATATGTATGTATGTGAGAAAATTTGGAACGTAACAAAATTTTGAAAAATTGTCTAGTTTTTGTGCTGTTTTTTGCGTTTTACCTTGGGTTAATAACATAAAGTGATATTTTCAGAAGAAGCCACATATCAAATGCATATTATAAAATATAAACAATGGACAGCGTATACCAGTGTTCGTTATTTTAATATCGAGACTCTTATAAACTGTAATCTCGAATTTTACAGAATAAGGAACGCGCTACAAATCCAAACTCTTTTGAGTTCCATGAAACTTTGTTTAATATTTCTGCTAGCGCATAACTGTTCTTTATATAAATTTCTTTATTATTAAATTTTATTTTTCTTATATTTCTAATCCACGCGAGTGTAAATTTGGCGGGAACCACTTGCCGACACAGGCAGAAATTATTGTGTCAAGCTTGGCTCGTCTCTTACTGGCGAGCACCCTCTCGCAACGTACTGGCATTCCGATCAAAAACAACTAATTTTTCTACTAGTATTTATTAGCTTAGAAGTGAACAAATAGTACCTTCCACAAACAAAAAGTCATCAGATGAGCATCCAGAGCTAGAAACGGGGTTCCCCTGAACGAGGCCAAGAAAATTGTCCAAGTCCTTTTCGACTTGCATTTGTGTGTTGAAAACTTATACATACCTACAATTTACTAAAATTTTAGATTTCCTTCTGAAATGTTATCGTGTAATTTTCTTATTCTACAAACAGTCCGTTTATTTCCTTTTTTTCACATTTATGCGTTTACATTTTTGGTCAATAAATGATTCATTACTTTCTAGACCGAAATTACAAAAAGATATATTCTTTCTTTTTCATACTATTCGCATACATCCTGTAGTCTTTATTGCAGATTTCAAGCAACTATTTCTTCAAATTCTTGTAACCTAACAGAAATTCTCAAAGAATTTTCTTGAGATTTTCGCCCAACGAGCTAATGTCTGAATGAACATTGAATACGGTAATTTTTGGTTTAAACTGTAGTCCTTACCTAGCAATGTGTAGTATAAATGAGTTTGCTGGCTTGGAGCACCATCGTTTTCCTGGGGCTAGCAAAATATTAAAGACCAAAATCTATACTGATGACATTTTTCGAACGAGCACCTCTGTTTCTTCGGCTCTTCTTTTACAACAAGAGCTGATTAGTTTGTTGAGACTTAGAGGATTTAAACTTTGCAAATGGGCAAGTAATTTTCCTAAATTATTGACTGCCATTAAAAAAGAACCTCATTGGTCCTGGGTTTGCAATGATACCCACATTCTGATTTCTTTCCCTACTAGTGACAAGTAAGTAACAAGCCATGCACAAAACGTACTATACTATCTGATATTGGACGCATAATTGATGCCTTGGGTTTCTTATCACCAATTTTTCTATCGGCAAAATATATTATGCAATGCTTATAGACTTAAAAAGTGGAGTGGAATGAGACCTCACATCCAAATATAATTTCTGCTTGGTCTAAGATAAAAAATGAGCTACCCGAAATTTCTAAACTTGAACTTTCTCATGGTTTCACTTGAAATGATTGTCAAAGGTACGAACTCCATGGTTTCAGCCACACATGCACAATTGGCTATGGAGCAGTTATTTATTTCAGAGTTGAAACAAGAACTAGTCATTCTGTATTTCTGGTATATGCTAAAAGCAAAGTCGCTCTTTTAAAGTTTCTAACTTTACCTAAACTCGAATTGACAGCGGCCAAACTTCTCGCCGATTTGATCCGTTTCGTAATAGACAACTGCTCTGATGGAAATGTTTGCGATAATATTCTGTTCTAATTCGCAAGTAGTTCTTTCATAGCTAAATTCATCATCAAGTCGCAGAAAACCTTCGTTTCCAACAGGGTAAGTCATATTCAAGAAGTACTTCCCACTACATCATGGCATTACGTCACTTCTGCGGCCACGCAGCCGATTGTGTCTCGCGGGGAATAACTCCCTCGGAACTATTAAACTATGAACCGTGGTAGAGAAGTCCGTCATTTTTGTACTTACCAAGAAGAGAATGGTGTGAAAATGCATCTCCTAACTCCCCTGAGCATGAATTCATACATTAGATTTAATTCTTGAAAAATATTTATCATTTTCGAAAATTTAAAAACCTGTCTACCTATTGTTTTCGAGTTTCCGTAAATTTTCCAACTCGTTGTGAAAAAAGAATCTTACCACTAAGGAACTGTATAAATCCTTAATATGTCTTGTTAAGCATGTACAATATTCTGCATTCTCTGAGATAATTTCTAAAATAACGAAAAACAACTTTTATCAAAAGCGTTTCGAAAACTTGTCATATTTCTAGATTCTGGTAGTTTTCTTAGGGTTGCAGATAAATTTGAATTTGTCATTTTCTATCAAACATCCTTTACAATTACCAAGTTCTCACCGTTTAGTTACTCTGATTATTGAACATGCATATGAAAAATATTTGCATCCTGGCTTAAAGACCTTACATAATATTATTATCCAACTATTTTAGATATTATCTGCTCGAAAAGCTATTAGCGTATCTCTTACCGGCTTGTTCATTAGCTTACAAATTAGCAAAAAGTACCTTCCACAAGCAAAAAGTCACCAGATGAGCATCTAGAGCTAAATCCGTAGATCCCCTAAACCAGTCCAAGGAAATTGTATGGTAAGCCCTTTCGACTTGCATTTGTATGTTGGAAAACTCATACCTATGGTTTACTAAAATGTCAGATTTCTTTCTCGAATGTTAACGTGTTTTTTTCGTATTCTATAAAGAGTCCGCTTATTTCCTATTTTTTACATTTTTTATGCGTTAACAATTTTAGTATGTTGTTGTCGATATTATAATCGACTTCTTTATTATATCACCTTGTCTTGCAACCTACTGGGTGAGTCAGAAACGGAGGGCTAAAAAGTTGTATATGTTAAATTTTACAATTTTTATTTCAATTTAATAAAAATATTTTGCAATAAATCAAAACACTCTCTTCAAAACTGCTACCACGATAATTAGAAAATAAAAAACAAAGTCGTGTTTTAAAAATAAGTTACTTGAACAGGTTTATAGAGGGAAACCAAAAACTTAACAAACCAAAATATTTTTAGACATTTTTTTAGAAATGGGACCGAGTATGATATTGTTCTTTGATTGATGATACTACTTTCAGAAAGACAGTAAAATATCTTAGAGTAAAAAATTCTACATGCATCCAATACCTCCGCATGTATATAATCGTCTGTTTTAGATATTAGAATCCTATTTTACTGTTAAATCCACTCTGAACCTGTTGTAAAGAATCCAGTGTTCAGAATAATATTAAAATATATATTTTTTTATTTTTGAAAAAATCGTTATTTTTTACAAATGCAATTAAAATGTTGTACGTTAATGTCAAAAAATGACGGATTTATTGGCATACCAAACGTGCCTGACTTGTCTCTACAAGAATAGGAATGATTAAATTGTAAAAACCGTTTTTGTAAAGTGGACAAAAAGACAATAATTTAACATCCCCATGAAAGTGATGTTGCCAGATATTTTTGATGTAGTACGAATCACCGAAATATTATACATTATATGCTTGCCTTTATTTTTACTTTAATTCTTTCCTCAGAAAAAATAAGAATTTAAGACAACTTCGAGGCCAATTGAAATAAGATTTACAAAAAAATATTTTATGCTTTCTATATTATGTGCATCATATGCGGTTTTTTAAAGAAATATGCATTTTGCATAAATGCCTTGCCTTAGCTATGAAGATTCTAAATAGTTTGTGAATTTTTTTTCGGTTAACGTATTGCATAACCAAAAAAAGATGTTTTTAATATTCGCCAATGGGCCAGAATCAACTATTTTATCATTTCAATTTTGTTTTCCTTTTTCTTTAAGAATGAAGAAAAACCGTGCACCATATGAAGATGGAATTGTCATTGAAGCTATACATATTGGTGGCTGAGTCCTTTTGGAGGAAATAGAGGCCTTTTTTAATGTATGTCTACACAACACTGAGATAACCACCAACTGGAACAAAGCAGTACCATTTTACTACTCCAGAAATAGGAACATAAGAGATCTGGAAATCTACCGAACCATAGGTGTATACTAAACTACCTATATAAGAACTTCACTAGAACTATTTGCTCATTAAAAATGCCCTGAGTACAACCGACCCTTATGGTTGGCATTCACAAAGCATTCGACACCGTGGAAATGGAAAGAATTATGGATATTCTGAGAGAACTCATTCAAACCATCTACAACAACGCAACTATGAACATGAGATTACACGAAATCCTGAACTTTTTACGGCCATCCTTGAACATGGTTTCAAAAAATTGATTGGAGCAATAAAGGAATTATTATTAATGGAGAAATTCTTAACCATCTGCGATTCACCGACCACATAGTACTGATTAAGGATATCCTGGGAAAAATTAACTTATAAATTGAGTCGCAAAAGTCGGCTTGAATATAAATTTTAGCAAAACGCACTATATATCACGAATTAGTGTAAAGCCAAGTATCCAAGAAAACGAAATATAAATATTTGGGCCACGAAATCCAAATTTCCAGTCAATCAATTGCAGAGAAGCATAGCACTAGCGTGCATATAAGATACTTAGAGATATCTTTCGGTGTAAGATTCCCATCCGCCTTGAAAAAAAAGTGTTTTTGATCAGTGCAATTTGTCAGCCATGACATACGGCGCAGAAACACTTACACTTAGTCAAGTAACAGTAACGAAGCTGACAGTAGCCCAACACCAAATGAAGAGGTCTATGCTAATACTGCAATATATAGTAAAACTAACTAAGCAGATCATATAGCCAGAATGGGAGACGGGCGGTGTACCCGTAAAATGCCGGAATGGAGACCAGGAGCTGAGGACAGGTAAACCACCTACTCGTTGGACCGACGTCATTAGGAAAACCGCTGAAAACTGGTTACAGACAGTTCAAGAAACGGATACTTAAATATCAATAGGGGAGGCCTATGTCCAGCAGTGGACACAAAGGGCTGGTTGATAATGTTGGTTATTTAATTTTGATTTTACAGTTATTCAAAACAGCTATATTTTTTTAATAGCCCCAAATAAAAAATATTTCTCACTAGTTTACCTAAATATATCGCCGTTTAAAAACAAGTAAATCACGAATAAACAGACATAATTAAAGTGGGGCTGATAACTTGACGTTATTAAATTAATATTCTGTTATATAATTTCATTGTAGTCAGTAATTCCTAAAGAACCAGTTAATTGGTACGGTATAACAATAACTATAAAATATTAATTGCCTTTTAGATTTACACTTAGATAGTTAGGGCTCACATTTGATAATATGGCTTTGCATAAACTCTCTTATAAAATATCGTAACTACGCTTATTTTTCAATACATTCATATGAAATATTCAATAATCAAGAGATTTGCTATATACAAATAAAATCTTATGATAAAAAAATGATCAAAGATTCCGTTCTTTTGGATTGTACATTTTTCTTGTTCATATTCTACAAAACTTGAGGTTACATTACAAACTTCTGTTTGACGCTTTATTTTATTTCCTTTTCATTTTCATTTTTGATTAATTGTCCTTAGGATACAAAGTTAGTCTACATACAAGGCAACTAATCAGAAATAAAGGTTTTCCTTTCCAAATATTAAGGGTGTATGTACTCTTACAGTGTGTTAAACATTGTAGTTGTACTTTTGTAGTAAATATCAACAGAATTTATATCATGAAGTTGTAATTAAGGTGCTAAAATGCTTATTTTAGCATAAGCTTATGTTTTAATTTCTTGCAGTATATTGTCAGTTGCAGGAAAAGAACAAATGATTAAAGAAAACAGCATCAACAATTTGAAGAAGTGCTGACTGAAATCAGTTTCTGCTTATTTGATACGTAGCAAACAATTGATAGTCGTACTACAATAAGAGTAATTAATTGCTTTAAATATAGGTCATGTACGCTCCATCAACAAAAAGTTGTTGTCAAAAAGAACAAATAAATAAAAATAATTGCCTATGATATTTTTCATTTGTTTACTCAATTATATTTTATCGCAAAAGTATTTAAAACTTTAACACCCACTCGTTTGAATAACATATTTCAAAAAACAGATTAATAACATACGTTCAGTCACATTTTATCCGGAATGAAAAACATATTATTCTCTAACATGGTTATTCCGTTGCCGCTCCATATTATGAATAAACATTATTAAGAGAGTGTGGAAAATTCTAAAAAGGCGCTCCACAACACTAAAAGGTCTGCGGTGGGAAAAATGCTGTTTACATTTATATTCAAAATGTCTCCCCCGGAAAATGTATATGTATATGAACGACGAGTGAAGGCAATGAGGAATACGGGGGTTATACATTAATTTTGTTTGAGGTAAATTGAAATTTAAATAGAAAATATGTGGCGTTGTAGGTTACCTGAGTGGAAATTTAACGTGGCCCAGTATCTATACAGAAGTAATTTATAAAAATATGTTAATTACTAGCGAGGCACAGTTGCCGTTAGATAGATTCATACACCTAAAAGGCTTTATTTCAAATTGATGTTCATCTACCGGAATTACTTTTGTTTTTGTTAGTTGCCAATTTTTGTTGTCGCTTTTGATTTATGAACGAGAAATAGAAGCTTATGCTACATATAAGTATTTTTGTGAAGACAGCAATTCATGTTATCATGTTGTATTAGCACAAGGGTCTCTTACATTTTGTTGGAGCGTATAGTGGCAAAATTGTCTGCTGTCGGTCAAGTAGCAATCGAGAATTCAAATTCATTTCATTTCAAAGTACACTTTATTGTCAAAAAATAGTATACTTTTTGTAATGAAGCTGAAATGATTAAGATTACTCAAGCTTATATTTAAGATTAACATTATAAAAATAACTTTAAGATAGAATTGAAGTGTTGGCGCGTGGTAATTAGTCATAAAATACAATTACACATAGAAAATAACAAAGAGTTGTTACATTAAAATAATAAAATATGCATTATGATTTAAATAGAGAAAAAAAACAAAGCTATAAAAAAGTATCCTTGTAGAATTATTCAAATTATAATAAGTTTTTGTGGCAAGCAAATTCCTTACTGACATTCTAAAGGCTTTGACAGAAACTGCTTATTGCAGATAGGAAAATGGTACTACATTTTCCTACCCTTATAGAAAATAGAGCTACGAGTTAATGATGAAGTAGGAATAGGCAAACGAAAGTCATCACCATAACGAGTGCTATGGCTATGCTGGTGAACTAGAAAACTGACCCTCTATTCGTGAACGATGCAAACCGTTCCTATCAGAAAAAGTGAAATTAAGGTTAAAATTTTATTAGTAATAAAGAATGCGGTTTTCTGCTGCCAGCATTGCTGCTGCTAGTTTCTGCAAAACAAAAAGAGTGTTCAAAAGGTAATTGGTAGTGTTACCCCAATAAACAATGCCATAATGTAAGTGGGACTCAACTAAAGGAAAGTAAACCATCTTAGCGGCACTGAGTCCGACCTCAAGAGACACTTTGCGCATTGCAAAACGTCCTAAAGCAACCCTTGTACCCAGCCAGAGAATATGTTCAGCAAATTTTAAACAGTTATCGATATTGATGCCCAAAAATGTACTTACACTTTCGTTCTTTAAGGGCAAGGTTCCCACAACAAAATCGTCAACGGCATATTTGAGTACGACAATGCTCGTTTTAGCAATATTAAGAGATAAAAAATTCGAGTCACACTACACTTTATCTGTTAAAAGATCATGTGATATGATATTTCTCAAAGAATCCAAATCAGCCTGCTTCCACATAATGTGGTGTCATCGACTCATCGACAAAGAGTGTGATACGACCCTAAAACTCAACAGAAGCCCTTAACGTAGATCAAAAAAGGAGCGAACTCAAAACTGACCCTTATGGAATTCCACAGTGCAAGTCAAGCGCACAAGACAGAGCCGCTTCAATAGCGACTCTTTGAGAGCGACCAGTGAGAAAGGATTCAAACCACTGAAGCACTATGCCTCTAAAGCCGTAGACACTCAGTTTTTGCCACAGTAAACTATGACTAACACAATCAAATAGTTTGGTTAGAAAAGATAATAACGCTATGAGTCTGAAGTTTGCAAGGATTATCGCATTCACCTCCCTTATGTAGCGGAATCACAGTGGCTCTTTTAGGACTGCCTCACGTTGATCCACAATCCGAAATATTAGCTTGCTGTAATATCGTCAAGTGTCTGTATTTATACGAACGCTTTGTCGGAAAAACGCAGCAAGGTATTTGTAAACGCTTTATACAGTTTTAATAAAATTTGACTTTGATGTAACATTATATCTGCAACAAAAATGTCGAGCTTTTGATCTGCTTAATCATCTTTCTTCTAGCGATGACGCTGATACCGAGGCTCGAATCCAAGCAAAAGAAAATCATGCAGGCTACATTTCGAAAATGACTCAAAAATAAACCTTACATTTTATATTAATATCTTGAAGGAATATAGACGTTGCTTCGGTATATTTCATTCAGTTAAAAGTTTATATGAGAAAGAGAAAAAAAGAAAAATTTAGTCCGGAAAAACAAAAATCAGACCGGTAAAAATACTCTTTACCGGTCCCATTTTTTGGCCTCGACATAGGTAAATTCCCGAGAAAACAAATCAAGTAGCCATGCTCCGCCATTTGTGAATTGTAATGATGTTTTGTAAGGCATTTTGACAATTAAGAGCCATACGTACCACACTCGGGAAGTGCCTTTCCTGGACTCCCAATTCCAGTCCATATCTGTCTACATCTCCACGTTTAAAGGTATACTTCATAGAAGCTTTTCAAGAAATTATTGTTTTAAGTTGTAAATATAAGTATAAGGACGAGTGCCCCGAGATTTCGGTAATTAACAAGTCCAAATAGTTTTAGGTATACTTAATTGACTATTTTCGCATCACATGAATTCCAACCACACTTACTAGACAATATTAAAAATATATACATATTTAATGCGATTTGGACGTAGAGACGGACTTCAGTCTATACTATACCGAAGTTTACATATCGATCAATCAACGAATATTGAGTAGCGGGCTTTAAAGCTAAACCAACTTTTTGCGGAACGACTTTGAATTCCATCGTAAGTATTACTATTTTAGATAATCCGATTGCTCAGGTGTACATTTCCTCTTATAGTCCATATCCAAACTCAAAATGGTGTTAATTCTTGCTACTGCTAATAAAAAAATGAGTGAGGGCTCATTGGATTCAGAATAACATCTAGAAATATGTGCAAAAGTTTCAAAACCGGCACATAAATAATGTCAAAAGTTATTAGCAAGTTAACATTTATAAAAAAAAGTAGTTTAGTTTTTTGCACATAACTCATAAACTATTAGCATGTAGGAAATTTTAAAAAAGATTATTTAGACAAAAAAAAATTTCAATAAAAAAGTCCCAATCTCTGGAACTCGTCGAAAAAAGAGCTCTGCGAGGCTAGCGCTACGACGCGGACGCCCCATAACCGACTGGCAGGGCTCTCTAATAACAATTATCAGAAAATTTAGGACCTACAGACCCAGCTAAGGCCACTCGCGGGATACAAAAGAATTTTTTAATTGTCATTTTTTTTTAGCGGATATTGTTCCTTTAAGTGTCTAGATAATACAATAATTTTTTTAAAATATTGAATTGCTATTTAATAGTATAATTTGCTACCCGCGCAGAGCTCTATTTTCAACGAGTTCCAGAGATTGGGACTTTTTTTATTAGAAATTTCTTTTCGTTTAAATAATATTGTTTAAAATTTCCTAGATATTAACAGTTTCTGAGTTATGTGCAAAAAACTAAACTCCTTTTTTTATAAATCTTAACTTCTTAATAACTTTTGAAATTATTTATGTGCGGGTTTGAAACTTATGCATATTTTTTTAGACGTTATTCTAAGTCCAATTAGCCCTCACTCATATTTGTATTAGCAGTAGCAAGAATTAACACCATTTTGAGTTTGTGAACTACACTATAAGCGGAAATGTACACCTAAACAATCGGACTATTTAAAATAGTAATCCTAACGATGGAATTCAAGGTGGTTCCGCAAAAAGTTGGTTTAGCTTTAAAGCCCGCTACTCAATATTCGTTGATTCATCGATATGTAAACTTCGGCATAGTATAGACTGAAGTCCGTCCCTACGGTCCGTAGCGCGGCGATTCCGAAGTTTTTAGGCAAATCGCATTAAATATGTATATATTTTTAATATTGTCTAGTAAGTGTGGTTGGAATTCATGTGATGCGAAAATAGTCAATGAAGTATACCTAAAATTATTTGGACTTGTTAATTACCGAAATCTCGGGGCACTCGTCCTTATACTTATTTTTACAACTTAAAACAATAATTTGTTGAAAAGCTTCTATGAAGTATCCCTTTAAACGTGGCTATGTAGACAGATTTGGACTGGAATTGGGACTCCAGGAAAGGCACTTCCCGAGTGTGGTACGTATGGCTCTTAATTGTCAAAATGCCTTACAAAACATCATTACAATTCACAAATGGCGGAGTATAGCTACTGATTTGTTTTCTCGGGAATTTACCTACGTCGAGACCAAAAAATGGGACCGGTAAAGAGTTTTTTACCGGTCCGATTTTTGTTTTTCCGGACTAAATTTTTCTTTTCTGCTCAGGTTAAAAATATTGCATATTTTCCTATTTAAAATGCGGCTCATTAAGCTTGTTTTGTAAGCGGTCGATGAAAAAGCTCTGATATTATAATTTTTGGTATTCTACATATATATATATATATATATATATATATATATATATATATATATATATATATATATATATATATATATATATATATATATATATATATATATATATATATATATATATATACATTTATATATAGAATGTTCAAAATATGAGCAACACTATCACGTTTAGCTCTTTCTCATATAAACTTTTAATTGAATGAAATATACCGAAGCAACGTTTATATTCCTTTAAGATATTAATACAAAATGTAAGGCTTATTTTTGAGCCATTTTCGAAATGTAGCATGCATGATTTTCTTTTGCTTGGATTGGACCCGTATTAGCACCTCCTAGAAAAGATAATTAAGCGGATCAAAAGCTCGACATTTTTGTTGAAGGTGTAATGTTACATCAAAGTCAAACTTCTTTAAAACTGTATATAGTGTTTACAAATACCTTGCTGCGTTTTTCATTTAATCATTCACAGGAGGTTCTTATGAAGATCTCCCAACAAGAATCCTTTCCTATAGAGCTTCAAGAGTTAATTAAGTTAGGAACCGTGGGCAATAAAAGTAAAATCCTTAGTTTAACTCCATTCCTGGAAAACAGGTTAATAAGAGTAGGAGTTGTCGACTTAGACACTCTGCCTATTCCTTTGACAAAAAACACCCCGTGATTCTTTCTTCCCATCATACATTAACTAAACTTATTTTTCGACACGAACATGTAAGGGCATTACACTGTGGCCCACAGCAACTATTGGTTAACAGTTTTTGAATGTGTTAACGAAATTATTTATGTGCGGGTTTGAATATTATTTTTCTAGTTATTTTAAGTCCAATTAGCCAATATTTTTATTAGCAGGTAAAAATCTAGCTAAACAAGTTGTTCGCGAATGCGTCATCTGCTTCCGTAGTGCGGCGATTCCGAAGACGTCGGTTTTTAGGCGAATCGCATTAAATATGTATATATTTTTAATATTGTCTAGTAACTATGGTTGGAATTCATGTGGATAAATTTGAATGCATGAATGCATATGAATTGATAAACCGCATTTGCGAATGGCACGCAGCCATTTCTCCGCATAATCTCGATGCGAAAATAGTCAAACAAGTAGGCCTAAACATATTTGCACTTATTAATTACCGAAATCTCGGGGCACCCTTGCTTATACTTATTTTTACAACTTAAAATAATATTTTCTTGAAAAGCTTCTATGAAGTATTCTCTTTAAACGCGGGAATGTAGATAGATTTGGACTGGAATTGGGAGTCCAGGAAAGGCACTTCCCGAGTGTGGTACATATGGCTGTTGATTGTCAAATTGCCTTACAAAAAAATATTAAAACAGCCTAAACCTTAAATTTTAACAAAATACAGTACAAAACAACTATTTTGGGAGGTAGTTTGGTTGGATTATGATTAATAAAATGCAGTTAGAATGTGTAATATAATGTAAAACTGGTTTTACATAATTTTTTTTAAATAAAGGGGCAATGTTGTTTAAAAACATACATGAGAACAACACAAACTTGCTTGGAATGTAATGGTGTATACCTAGGTCAAATAGGTAGGTACTTAAAAACTCGAGTAGCTGAGCATTAAAGGAGTGGCTATCTGTGAATCTGGAGAATGATAAAACCATTATCTTATTTTTGTTACTGACTGCAAATAATCGTACCAGAAAGTAAAAAAAAAAAGATATTTTTATATTGCACACCGATAATGTTCAAAGCCTACCTGTTGACCAAACTCTTTCAACAACAATAATTTTATTGTGCTATATTAAATGGTACCAACAACCAACAATACTCCAAAATACTTACCATCAAAATAATGTTCCGCAAATTGTATATAGTTAAGTTTTACACCGTAAAAGGCATTTGTATGTAAGTATGCTAATGCCTCCAGTAATGCCTGAGAGTAAAAATTAATTTTAATCTTAATTTATTTTATCCCTATTTAAGTCATTGTAGTTTAACCGTGTTGTCCTACGTACAATGTGTCTTTTGTTTTTTTTATATGCTTACTGTATTTTAAGTGCAGTAAGATACGCTATAGGTTTTTTACTTACATATGTATAGTTGTAAAAGAGTTTTTGTTGTTCTTATATATGTTTTTAAAGAATATTGTCCCTTTATATAAAAAAAAATTGTAACACTAGTTCTTAGGTTTTAGAGTCCTGAAGATGACCCCTATGAGGTCGAAATGTCGACTAATTACATGAGATTTTCTAAGAGCGTTTTATTGATCATCATTACATTGCTTATTTATTGGTTGTTAATTTTCTTTGGGTGGCAGACCAAGAAGTTCAGCTTGCAAGTCATACTCATAATTTTCGGGTTTAAAATGCTCCCAACAAACACGAGAGTTCTCAAAATTCCATTTACCAGTCCTCTTATATCACTGAATCCATATGTCTCGAATAAGTTTTTCTTTGGAAAATCGATAAAATGAAGTCTGTTTGCCAGAATTATTAGAATTTATTCTGTTATTATGGTAAACACCAGCTGTACATTGCATTCCAGGCATACTTTTTGCCTAGATGTAGATCTAGAAACAAAACAAAGTATTAAATCCATACATTTGCATCAACAAAAAATCTAACAAATATATCAATGTTAATAATATGTTATATTATAGTCCAATCCTACCTATAATCTATCATACAAAACAAAGATACCTTACCTAGTCGTTAGTAAACCAAAATTCAATAAACCTATACTTTATTATTTAATAATTAATTATAAAAATTGCTCTAAATCAACAAAACCCTTCGAAATCTCACGTAAACGCGTACTGTTCATACGAAGTAAGGTCGCCCGACTACGTCGCTTACCTTTACCGCACCGCACGTTCCCCTTGCCTAGAACCCCGCGCGTAGTGTAACCTATTAGAGTTTAGAGGCCTTGTTACAAAACATCATTACAATTCATTTTTTTCCACGGAAATGGCGGAGCATGGCTACTTGATTTGGTTTCTCGGGCAGTTACCTACGTCTGGACCGGTAAAGAGTAAGTATTTTTATCGGTCCGATTTTTGTTTTTCCGGACTGAATTTGTCTTTTCCGCTTAGGCTAAAAAATTGCAGATTTTCCAATTTAAAATGCAGTTCATTAAGCTTGTTTTGTAAGAGGTCGATGAAAAAGCTAATTTTGTGGTGGTCGAGGAAAAAATGGATTTAAGTGTTACACGCAGATGCAATTGTTTTTTAAATTTTAGTAGAAAATAAAAACATTCTGTAATTTCTTCATGAAGGATACCCATGAGAAAGTTTCCGTTGCTAAAAATATTGATGAATGTTGGACTGTCCGCGTGCAAGAACTTTAGCGTCTAAACTTATTCCGACGCTAAAATAAATCATAAGTTAAAAAAAGTTAGTCAACAGTATTTAGTAAACTAAAATACGTGATGCTCATTTATCTAAGTCTTTTAGATATTTATTTTTAATTTTCGAAAGAAAAATATTTTACTAAAAAAATACTACTTAACGATTAAATTTTGCTTGTTGTAAATTTGACATTCAACCGAGAAACTGGATTTAATCCTTTAACGCTACTAAATAAAGCTTCTCAACATGAGTAAGAAGTTTTCTAGTTATTTAGGATAAAACATATTAAATTGTTTTATAACAATCTAGCCAGTTAAGGCTAAATTATCTAGGTAAGGCTAGATATCTCCCAATTCCATCAAAAACTTTTCCTTCAGGTTTAATAGATTTTAGAAGTTTATGTTGAAAAGGGGATACCGGAAAGTTTCGCATTTATTTGTTCGTGAAGGATTTGGGATTACATACTGTCTTTTTAAAAAAGCTGTTTCCTGGTTTTTAATATTAGCCATATGCCTTTGTCAACGGTCCGTGGTAGAAGTGTTAAAACAAGGGATACATTTTATAAATAAACTAGTTAACTAAGTCTATTTTTTGCTACATTACAATAGATTTCACTTAATACAATTTGAATACATATATTTACCTATTAATATGTAAAACAGTGACTAGTAGTAATGATAGGTTTAAAATATCTATCAGGTATTTTTCTTGTAAAAGTAAATTATTGTAACAATGAAAATCACTATTCAGTTTTTCTTTCCCTTGTAAAAGGGAAGTATTGTAATCGTGAAAAAATCAACCTACGAGATTTTTTTAGATCTTTATGTTTCAGGAACGAAAAACATATTTTCTTAATTCTGTTGGCCTGTCTACCTGTCTGTGTATCTGTCTGTTTGTCTGTTGTAGGAAACAACTGGTAAAATTTTGGTACGAATCCAAGATAGCCGAACAAAATGGTGGCCAAATAAAATGTTTGTAATTGTAAAATATAATACCATTTTGGGTTTTACAAATGATCACGTTCTAGCGTCTCTAGATGCCAAAAGTGTTTTATCCATTCCCTCGGTCTGTCCGTCTGTGTGCGAGTTCGCGACATAGCTTAAAAACTCCATACCAGATTGATTTCAAATTTTTGTCAAAAATTGAGGGTCATATGGGGATGACCTGATAATATTTTAGTAAAAATCGAATATGCCGGAACAAAATGGCGGCCGAGTAAAGTGTTTAAAAAATTATTACTTTAAAAATGAATTATCCAATTCTGCATAAAAATCCAGTGCAATATAGGAATGAATTGGTGACATTTTAGAATGAATCCAAGATAGCAAAACAAATTGGCGGCCTAATAAAAAATTTAAAAAATCAGCCTGAAAAAGCTACTTATTAGATTAATTTCAAATTGTGGGCAAGCTTTAAGTGTGATATCCTGCAAATCTGCTTAAGTTGTGGTACGAATTCAACATGACAACAAAATAGCGGAGCGTGTCAATGTAAAAACTACTTATTGAGTTTATTTTATACTATACCCAAAAATCAAGTGTGGTATAGGTAGAAAATGGTAAAATATTGGTAGGAATCCAATATGATGTACAAAATGGCGCTCAATAAATTGTTTAAAAAGACAGTACCTACATATGTGTTACTAAATAACTATATATTGAACTAAATTAGATAACACTCCACTATTTCTAATAAAAGGAAAGATTCATAACCAGAGAAGTTGCGGGTAAAGGAAATTTACCAATTTTTCATAAAATATTCATATTTCCTTGTCCCCAGATGTCAAAAAATATTAATTTCAGTTGGCATGGCCTGTGCAAGGTTAGTTTGAGGACAGAGGTACATCCCTCTCTTCCTTAATTGATACCCTTTTGTATTTTGTGGTAATTTACCTAATAATAGATGAGCTGTTAATTTAATGGGTGATAACTTATTTTTCAAAAAATAATTTTAATTTCAAAAGGGTTGAAAGTCGTACAGCGAACTAAGTAAGTTGAGCAGAAATTAAACAAAAAAAAAATTAAAGTAACCTACGAGATATATGTAAAAATATTACGTATGAACGGATGTGAAAATACAATTAAGTTATATATGGTACAAATTATCAAGATATTACAGAGGATTTACTATATATGTGTGGGTGCTTCGAATAATTAAAATTAGAATATATGGGAATAGATCAAAATACAAGAGTTCTAACCAGACTATACCACAACTTGTTACGCTCTGGACGCGCGTTTCGCTAACCAAGTTAGCATCATCAGCAGAGGATATAAACTAAAGTAACTTATCCTAACCGAGACTATTTATAGGTAAATGTGGTCACACTTGGTTGCGCCCGACTGCACCGTTGTCAAGTAAATAATAGAGGGGACTATAGGAATAGGTTCTTGTTTTTTTTCCAAAAAAAGAAAATACAAAAACCTGGAGGAAACAGGCAACAAGAGAAGACATGGATAAAGAAAACTCACCTAAGTGGCCTTTTACAAATAACACATTTTCTTAAAACTACCAGGATTTAGCCAGCAATTACAAAAAAAAAACTATATGAGACGATTATTTCATATTACACTTAAGGCGATCAATAAAAGAGACAGTGGAATCGTCCGGTTCTTTTTATATAAGCCTCTGTGTCTAATGGCCGCAGTAGAGTGTCAAAAAAACAACTCATGAAAAATCAGAAGGAGGACAAATATTGTAAAACATCAAACATGCCTACTGAAAAGGTGATTTCCACAATGAAATTAAAAAGGCGGGCTGGTATAATTTTCTCAAGAGATCCAACAAGGTGAATTACTCTAGTTCGTAATCAACATATCACGTCTTTTTATGGGTCGTTATCTCTAGACAAAAAAAAACGAAAATATTGAAATTCTGTGTAGACCTAGACACCTTCAGCGGTCGACATATCATATTTTAATTGTTGTGGAAATATTAAGTTTTGTTGGTGTAACTTATGATAAAAACTGCTTTAATTATTTCAATAATACGAAGTTTTAGATGGTTTCTTCAAATCGTAAAAATTCCCAGTTAGATAAACGTAAATGAAAAATGTTACACATTATTGTGAGCTAAGATATCTAAAGATGGAGTTTTGATCAGAATTATGAAAAATATAAATAACTATCTTATTTTACGAAGATGAGGTGCAAGATCAGGAAGGAAAGAGAAAATCTGCGTGTACGCTCAGTATTGTCAGAACTTTTGCATTTTGAGATCGTGAGAAAATGCTTTAGCACAAATTGATAAAATCGTTCATAACTTTTAAAATAATTGACGTAAATTGTCGGAATAATTAATTAATCATAATTTATTATGTAAACAACCAAAGCAGATAAGTTCAGTTTTGTGACTTTCAAAAAAAAAAACAGTAACAGTTTCTTCTTTGCTGAAGGGTCAAAACTCTAGATATTATTTTAGGACAAGACATTGTTTTTATTTTTGCAAAAAAATGTAAACTATATCAGGTTATTATATTAAATAAAGGACACTAAACTATCGAGAAAATTATATGATAACTGGGATGAAAGGGGGCAAAAATTAAAAAATATATAAAACATGAGAAGTAGAAGAAATCATAAAATGACAACGACGAATGTTAATCAAAAATTTTATGAAATTGTCAAAAATGTTAACCAAGATATAGAAAGAAGTGATGAAAGCATTTATTTACCAGAAGAGTACCCAATAGATATAAAGAATAAGTAAATAAATTTCCAATACTAACTTTTTATTGACTTAATATGATTTCTCTATATTTTACTGATGAGGAAGATACATCTTATATATTATAATAATTGTATTTGATTTCCAATCAAAAAATCTGAAAAAGTTTAAATTTTAGTCAAATTGAACGTGATAAACATTGCCAAAGTTGCTTAAAAATTTCATCTCTGGATTGTACAGTGTAACGAGATATATATTCAAAGCAAGGCCCAATCATGATGAGCTTAGTGGCTCATCATGTGATTCATCATGTAATAAGTTGATCTGCAAGAAGTGTGCATAAATAGCAATAACTGAAGCGTATACTATTACAGTTCCTTATAGAAATTTTCACTGTCAGAAATGCATAATAAATATTGAAGATCTTCATCAACTCAAATTATTGAGGGTTATGATAAACTTAAAGATGATCTGAAGAAAAAAGTCATTCAAATAAAAAGTCTCAACAACAAAAATGAAAAGATTTTTGAAGATGTTGAAATGTATACACTTCTGGTAGATAATGAAGAAAAAGATAAACACATACATCGTAATAGTCAGATTTTTGAAGATGAAGTTACGAAAGCAATAAAAAAATATTACAGCTGAACATGATAAATATACCTGTCGACTCATTGGTACAAAAGAAATCCAAGTTCTCAAGAATAACAGAGATAGATCTGAACCAAAACCTAATAACCTCTATGAGAGTTTTAAAACAGGACACCGAATATAATTTCCGTGAAATAAAAAACTCCAGCAAAAATGTTTCACTTTCACCTCTGCTAAAGCAAGTCAACCTACATACAGTGTGGATTGATGCGCGAGCAAAACAGAATCACCAACTGCAAGGCCAAATTCACAATCCCGTAAAGGAGAAATGCTTGTCGTCTAAGACTGGAATATCAGGGACTCACATCCTTAAGAAAGTCCTTATATCAAAACTGAGATAAGTTTTATAAGATAAGTGTCCTCGGGAAATAATTCAAAAAGTGTTCTTTGAAGAAGTTTCCTTTCAGTGAGTGGATTATTTCATGAACTTCGGTAATAATTATATTATTGCTTTCCGAAGCCTTGAAAATACTATACGAGGAAAACCGATTAACGATGTTAGTTTACAGCGGCTGTTTAATATATGTCAGAAAACCGATCTTATACCCATTAGTCTAAATTTAATTAGTATACGAACCTATGCTGAATAAAATTTATGGACAAAATGTGTTTAACTTATATCGCATGAGTTATAATGAGGCGATTAATTTTTTGCAACAAAATATTTCTAGTGGCATCTTAACCTACAACGATAAGTGTAATTTAATAGGGGACCTCTGCTATAAATGTGTCAAGCTTGATAAGATTGCACAACCAGAAGGGATTAGCAACAGCGCTAGATATCAAGATTTAAGTAAGTGTAAAATCGGTGTTCCTGAAAGTCTCTACAAGAATAACAGGGAGAATACATAAGAAATCTTCAATAATAAAGACTTTAGTAATGACGTTAATATTTAGATTGCAGCTTTTAAAAGCAAAACACTATAATATTAGTCTCGGTTTATTCTAAAAAATTTTCCATTTTATTACATTTAAATATCCAATCAATTGCTTTTGGAAACTCAACAATTTTCTAATCTTGTTTGTATACCAGAGCACTTGTTAAAACCAGACGATTTGTGTTCTGTACCCATTTATGTTGTTTTATGAAATTTTTGTAGGAATTATTCAATGCATGGTAGTTAAACGATAATGGCAAAAAGATCTTTTATGGATAGTAGTCAATTTTTAATTATTTACTCGAAATTAAAAATAAAAGTATTTATAATTTGTGTCTAGAGAAGACTTTCATAAAAGTGAACGATAAACTACAGCAACTTAATATTAAATTTAAAGGAATGAACTCACCACACGCTATTAATTTAAATAATTTAATTCGATCTTTTAATTTATCTTTGCATGTAAATTCCCCTACTCGAGTAAATTCATAATCTTCTACGATTATCGACTACTTCTGCTCATTTTTGGATCCGGACGACCTGATCAGTTCAGTTGTTGCATCCAACTTATCGGATCATGAGATTTTTTAAAAGTTGGTAGTAAGATGATGAAATATAAACGTATTCGACTGTTTAGTAAAAGCAATTATAGAAAAATTATGCCCTAACAAGTAAAGATGTAAATTGAACCTCTTAATAACTATAACCGTCTACTCTGGCGTATTTTCTATTCAAAACAAAAAATAAAATGAAAAGCCTTGGATAACCAAGGGTCGCAAAGTAAGTAAGCATTCCTAAGTATTCTAATATTGATCGTTTTTTATTTAAATTATTTCCAAAGACATCAAACTGTATACCGGCATCTAGTTAAATAATTAAAAATTAACTATTATTGATGTTGCCTTAATATACCGAATAACAGGTATAGAGAAGGTTGGTCTATTTTGTATTTAAGGTCCTATCTGATGCAACATTTCATTCATGGGTCGACAATACTCTGGTATTTTTAGTGGACAAAAGTAGTATTTTGGATGATTTAATTAACTTTCGGTCTAATTCTCGTCTGCCACCGCTCTCTAAAATCATTGAGAGGTTTGTTGATCATCGTACTGTATCATTTATTGAAGAATATAAAATTTAACATGTTAGACAGTTTGGTTTCCAAAGTAAAAAGTGTATTGAGGATGCTATGTTCCCATTTTTAGATAAGATCTAGCAGTATCTCAATGACTGCAACATAGTTGGGGCTGTATTTTGTGACTTATCTAAAGGTTCGCTCACAAAGGGTTGCTATTAGTTTAAATATGTATGCAATACAAACAAGGATGTTCCACAGGGTTCTGTTTCAGATCAAATCTTTTTTTTTTAGTTTATTTTGTATATTTTATAATTTACACTTTTTGCAGGTGAAACCATTATTTTGTGGCACAACTCAAATGCAACTATCTTGATAGTAACAATAGCACAGAATCTTTTAAACACAAAATTGTAGTGTAATTTATACTTTTTGTCTTCTAATTTCAACAAGACCAACGTTCTTGGTTCTAAATGTATCATTTCTAACGTAATCATTGATGTCACTCCTGTGGAGAGCAGGTTTGAGACTAGGTTCTGGTGACTAACAATTTGACGGTTATTCCTTGAAACTTAGCAAAAGATAGCAACAAGATGTTATGCTGTCAAAGCAGTGTCGCATAAGATTTGATCGGGGGCAGCAAAAATGGTGTAACATTCTTTTATTAAGTCACATTTGAGATATGGCGTAGCATTGTGGGGGAAATCAAGTAAATACCTCAAACATTGATCATTTGGGTTGCAAAAACAGGCTGTGACAAAAAATTCTTACTTTAACATTTTTATAATTGTAGGAAACGGCACGCATGGTCTACAAGCACAAACAATAGTTGCCCAAACCGGCTCACTCACATAAAATTCGCCGGTCCCAAAATGTGTGATCATCAATACTGTCATTGGCTCTGATTCACAGCTCAATCATTTATGAGAGCAGAAAAATATACAACCATCTTCCTGATTTTATACGGCACTGTCAATTTATAAAAATGCTTAAGAATAAATTTAAATAACTATTATCCGAAAATGCATACTAAGAGAGGGATGAATACGACTACGAATACGATTCATTTAAAAAAAAATTATTTCCTTTTATTATTTTTAAGTATTTGAAAACTTTGTCGGCAAGTGTATAATTTTAACAATAAAGCATATTTGAACTTAAATTTATTATGAAGCGTGATAGGATTTAGTTCCTCACATAGTTATTTCGTATAATATAATCCTTATTTCATCAAAAATTGTGCATGCGTAAGCGACAGAAAGAAACATGTATAGTGCAAGAAAGGACTGCCGTGAAAATATGTTGCTTAGGATTAAATATCTGTTTATATAATTCTCAATTCTTTCTTAATTTTAAAAATACCTGACGATATAGGCGAGAAAAGCAGCCACAGACTATGGCATGTACCAGTTATTAAATATACGATTATGATACCTAAAAGAATTACAGTAGGGCAAAACGGAGGTGATCTCTGGACGTTACTAATCTAACTTGTCAAAGACTATTGCGAAAGTGATTTACACGTATAACTCTGAATAAAGGAGCCTAAAACACGCAAAGGTTATAAAACTGTAAATGCCAGTAACAATTGTAAACACCTCCCGCCTTTCGTTCTACACCACTGAAACCGATATCGATACAAATTTATTATAAAGTATGTATGTTATACAATCATAACGGATCTGTGGTCACGTGACGTAAACGTATGTTGTTTCCTTAAGAAAACAGGGGAGCGAAGGTATTGATTACAGAATGACGTAATATATTTTTAATTGTTAAAATGGCTAAGTTTGGATCAAACAGAGTTTCTGAATAATAGGTGAGCATCATAACAAGATGAATTGTGAAAAATAGTTTAACTTTTTTAGTGATATATAAGCATAAACTAAGAAGTTGCAGATTTTCTATGGATTTTCTGAACATGGTATCTTCGAAATCATATTTTTGATTTGACAGTATCTACAAGTATCAGTTTTTAGTTATGTCATTATTCTAGATTATAGGTACAAGAATTCTTATGAGATCAATTTTGAAATTAAATTAATAAAACAATAAAATTAGTAAAACAAATGTACTGCAACTAAAATAAATAAGATTAATGTCTTTTTGACTTCCTAGTAAGACGCATTGTTATACTTAATATCTTACAAGTTTCCACTCTTCTATGCATATTATGGATACAGCTTTAAAAGTATGTTGGGTTATTTCTGGTGTGTATACTTCTAAAAATGTTTCTGCAAACATATACACATATCAAAGAATTTTATTAATATAAAAACGAATCATATAGTGAATTATTGAAATCATATATATTCTAACTACCTCAATATATCCGTTAAAATTATTAACGTATGTCTACAAATATAAAAATAACAAACAGAAAACTTTGATATGGTTCATTTTATATCAATATCCCATTTAGGTTAATAGCTAAATTTACAATTATTTATCTAGCAGCATAAGATATTGTATATCATAAACCAATTTATACCTTTTTTAAAGAACACCCCATCACATGTAGACTTAACCTTTACAAAGATCGACATTAACAATACTTTAATATATGTTATAAATGTGCATCCACCTACTATTTTGTAGTGCTCGGAGTTTTACGTACAAACTTTGTTGAGATGTAATCTAAACCTTACCCCAAACTAAATGTTCCAGTTAAAATCACTCATCTATCTAATCGGCAATAATTAGAGGTTATACTTACTACTAAACCAACTAAAACGGGGGACTGTCAATTGCATCTTTACGTACAACGAGGTCTAGACTCCCGGAGCCTACTGTCAATTGCTCTCGGGGCAGGGTACCCTTAGTTACCGCCAGACCCCTAGGTACAGTTGCCCCTTTTTTTCTTTTCCTCAGTTTCTTATCACTTTTTAGTTCTTTACTATTATCTCTTCTCTCTGGTTTGTTTGTAGACGCCATCTGTGATTTTGCGGCCACAGAACCGCAAGCTTGCTCTTCTCGCTCTCTGTCACTGTATTGATGTATAGAAACGTCGTATCTCTGGTTTTTCTGTATCGGAAATGGGTACTTCTTTCCCAATCGTAATCAATCTTTAGGTGAGTATCATTTTCTGTGCTAAACACTTATCGAGTTCACCGACCTCTAGGATGTTCCTGGGGGACTTCTCCTGTCGATTCCCATAAGAATTTCCGTTAACACTCATCTAGAGCTCTCACAAACTCTCTTTTCCCAAGTATGTATTTTCTTGATTTTGACATTTTATCCCGGTTTCCCTGTTTGTGCTACGGGACTCTCCCGTCTGTATCTATTCAGAAACCAGTCAGCACTCAGCGCCGTTTCTCAAAAATATACCTCTCTGAGGTTAGTAACATAAATTTGACTCTTTATCCCGATTTCTTTAATTGTGATGAATGAATGAATCGGATCAAGCTCTCACAGGGTTTCCCTACTCGTAGCTTTTCCTACTTCACCTGGTGCACTCAGCTTACTTTACTGTCACTTTCACCACCGGCGGACACCATCCTCATAGGTGTCGGTCCGGGACTCACACTCTTTTGAACTTAAGGAAAAGGACTTAAGGACTGCCTGTTTACTAACTACAGGGTGGCAGATTCTTTTCACTGAACAGGGACAAGTGCCACTCACCGGATGGTGGCTTCTTTTCCCGACGCAAGGACAGGGTGTTTAATAAAATTTTTAGTTCAACAAGCTAAAAAAATAAAATCTAGAAGGTTCACTTCGAATTCTCCTCCCGTAAAGTACCGCGCCTGACGCTACAGTATCAGGTAGGTCTACTACCATTGAGGACTTTGCCGTAGGTGCCCAGGTGTACTACATAGATTAGTTATAATACCGCGCCTGAAGATATACTATCAGGTAGGATTTCGTTTGGATTGCCCCCAGATCTCGATACTTGGAGGTCTTCGCCTTGGTGTTAGTTATCGGATCACCATCTAACGACTGTTTTATTCGGATTTACTTTCCTCCTCTTATAGTGAGAAGTGATACCGCAACACGGCAATAGATATTGGTTTTGATTGATTCAGTGTGAACATGATACCCGTCAATTAAGAAATCATCTTGGGATTAGACCGTGTCAAAGTGTCAAATTGGAATTACTATCCGACTATTTCGCCTTCTTTTGCACGACACATCTTCAGGGATTATTTGCTCCACGAGATCTGAACACTGAAAGAGCTCGGAGAGATTCAGGCGGGCTTTTATACCCGACTTGTGCTCGCCGAACCGTGACCCTGTGTTAAGATCGGTTTCTACGTGTGATGTAGACCCTAACCATGTATGTTTAAAAATTTCAATAGATTCCCTAATTTTTCGTTTACAAAATCCTGGAACCGATGCTAAAACCTTGGTTTCCTTTACATTTATAATGTGGCCAGTGGTATGCTGGTGTTCAGCAACAGCAGATTGAACAATTTGTTTCTTTTTAATATATCATCATAAATGTTTCATAAGTCTAGTTGATATAGAGCGTCCTGTTTCTCCCACACTTCTCCACTGGTGGTAGACTGGTCCAAAAGTTGAGCTATCTTTTCTACGTAGTCCGTTGTGTCTATAACGACTGTAGCGTTGCCTTCATCTGCTGGAAGAACCAGAATGTTTTCATCTTCATTTAAGGTCTTCATTGCTATTTTTTCATCTGCGGAGAGATTCGACTTCGGTGATTTTAAGCTTTTAATGATCTTGGCTGTCTCATATCTGACTTCATCAGCTTGCTCTACTGGTAATCTTTTGATTGCTGCTTCAACGGAGGATATTATGTCTTCTACGTGAATGCTTCATGGCGCTATTGCGAAATTTTGGCCTTCGGCTTCGGAAAGGAAGGACTGTTATGCTTCGGTTAACGGCTTCGATGACAA
Source organism: Kuschelorhynchus macadamiae (assembly GCA_030620095.1). Lineage (NCBI taxonomy): Eukaryota > Metazoa > Arthropoda > Insecta > Coleoptera > Curculionidae > Kuschelorhynchus > Kuschelorhynchus macadamiae. The sequence continues at coordinate 2,048,514 of JAUTXW010000556.1, read as the reverse complement.
GTTGATAACTATATTCTGCGGAGGATTCACTGGGTTTCAGGAGTGCTTCAAACTTCTTTTGTTGCTTAAAAGTAACTTCTTGATGGATTTTTTCTGCTTGTGCATTGGTAATGTTGTCCAAAGTTGTGAATATGGTTCTTTCAAGTCTAAAAACTAATTTCAGGTGAATTTCTAGAAGTTTAGGGGGCATTTGTATCTAAATCACGACCTATTGCCTTAACTCTTTCTCTAACTAATGCATTGCTGGCACGGTTATAAATATTCTTTGCAGTTCTAGAAGTAACACGATGTCTCACCTGTAGTGGTACTACATCCTCATCTCGGTATCTAAGGAGAAAGGTCAACTGGCAGAGTAACTTCTTCTTGCTGTTCCGGAGATCGCCAAAAGCTTTGGAATCCTTCTTGGTTTCCTCCCAATAGAGGTTAGCTAATATAGAATGGAAGCTTTCACGGCTTTGGTCAATTAAGAAATCGTGGTTCTTGAGATTAGACCGTGTCAAATTGGAATTACTATCCGACGTTTCGCCTTCGATTGCATAAGGCATCATCAGGGATCTTTACTCCACGAGATCTGAACACTGAATGAGCTCGGAAAGATTCAGGCGGGCTTTTATACCCGACTTGTGCTAGCCGAATCGTGACCCTGTGTTAAGATCGGTTTCCACGTGTGATGTAGACTGTAACCCGTATCTCTATTTACAATTTTTTGTATGTTTAAAAATTTCAATCAATTAGTTGATATTGAGCGTCCTGTTTGTCCCACATACACTTCTTTCCAGGAGCAAGGAATTTTATATACTCCTTCTGTTTCTCTTTTTTTCCTGTAGAGAAGTTTATGTAGGAGAAACAGGACGCTCAATATCAACTAGACTTAAGTAACATGTACGATGTATCAAAAAGAAACAAATTTTTCAATCTGCTGTAGCTAAACACCAGCATACCAATAGTCATATTATAAATGTAAAGGAAACCAAATTATAAAAATGTCGTCAACACACGATGGATTGAAATTGTTTTTCAAACTATCCGTTTTAAAAATACTGGCTATAGTCAAATGCAGTGTTATCGTGCGGGTCATACGATTTATCAACGACAAACTTTTTAAGTTTGTTTCTCTTTTATTACGTGTAATCATATCCTCCGCATAAAATCCGGAAGATAAATTAGATAGACCTATGATATTTTCATATAAAAAAGAGGATAAACATATAAATAACAGCAGTTGCAAAAATCTTTGAGCGATGTCACTTCAAAATCAGTGACAACATGAGCATCCACAAGCGAAAAAAATGGTATTAAATCTAATAAAATATTCCGAAAATGAAAATTCACCAGCCAATATCCAGGAGGCAATAGCAAAAGCTCTGGGAATCGGTATAAGGACTGTGCAGAAGATTCTGCGTGAAGAAAAACATGATTTACTTCCGAAGAAAATTACGAAATGTACACGAAAAACAGCCAAAGACAGAAGACTTAAGTGACAATGTAAAAATGGATTTATACACATCAAAAACTAATATAACCCATCAGGTTTTAAAAGAAGCTTTAAAAAATCAAGGCATATTGGAAATCGGACTAACATCGTTGTCAAAATTAATAAAAATGTTGGGTTTTCGATATAAAAAGGACTGTAATCGAAGATTTTTATGCGAGTCACCACATATAGCAAGCCAGCGTATCCGGTTTTTAAAGAAATACACGGAAAATGTTAATTCAATGCAGGTAGGTTCCTCAACAGGATTTCTCTCAGGTGGAAGTTTACTGTTTTCTTCAACATCCAAAAGTATGGACTACCATGATAATATAAACTGTGAAATGTTTGAAAAGTGGTTAAAAGAACAACTGATCCCAAATTTAGATTCTCCATCTTTAATCATTCTGGACAATGCATCTTATCATTCAAGAATCTTAAATAAACAACCTACTTCATCCTGGAAGAAAAGTGATATTTATGATGGCTAATAAAACAAAAACAAAATTCTTTACCCAATATGCTGAAACTAGAACTTCTTTTAATTGCAAAATCTATTAAAAAACCAACAATATATGCCGTAGATGAAATATTACGGGAAAATGGACATGAGGTCTGCCACTATACCATTGCCAGTTTAACGCAATAGAATTAATATGGGCTGGGGCAGAATCATATTACGAAAAACATGTAAATGACGGTCTTACATCAGATGAAGTGCAAATTGTTTGGCGAGATTAAATTATAATACACCGGAGTACTGGAAGAAATCTGTGGAACATACGGAGAAATTAATATGGGATTGGTGGAATCGAGAACGAGTTCTAGATGTCGAAATAGCGCCAATGATCATTGCGCCATTTGAGGACGACTCAGAAGATGAGGACTTTTTAAGTGATGATGATATTTTTTAGTCTATAATATTAAAAAGTTTCTGAAAGATTATATTAATCTTTGACGTGTATAAATCACAAATTGCCTTATGAACATCCATTTTTGCATTGTAACTTAAGTCTTTTGCCTTTGGATTTTTTCGTGTACATTTCTTAATCTTATTCGGAAGTAAATTATGTTTTTTTTTCATGCACAAGTTTCTGTACATTCCTTATACCGATTCTTAGAGCTTTTGCCACTGGCTCCTGGATATAAGCCAGTGAATTTTAATTTAAAAAATTGTTTATTATATTTGACACCATTTTTTTGCTTACTTTCTTAGTACAATTGTAATTTTGTAGGCAATAAATAAATAATTACATAATACCTGTTCCAATTTTAAAGCGGGTTTAAAATAAGTAATTTTTTTTATTAATTATAAGACAAAATTTGATATATAAAAATCGGTAAAATCGTCTTACCAGAAAAAAGTACTTTCTATATATATATATATATATTGAAACAAGAAAAGTTTATTGACGTTTCGCCTGTCCATTTCAGGCTTTTTAAAATATTTATTTCTATATATATAAATAATAAACCATCCGAACAAAAAGATAGTATCCGGTCAGAGATTGTTAATGTCATTACCAATCATAAAATTAAAATAAGACACAAAAAAATACAGCAAAACAAAACTCCTATATATATATATATATATATATATATATATATATATATATATATATATATATATATATATATATATATATATATATATATATATATAAATATCAAGTACTTTGTTGGGATTAGGTTCGTGGATTGACACAAGAAAAGTTTAATTGACGTTTCGCCTGTCTATTTCAGGCTTTTTCAAAATATTTATTTCTGCACATCTAAATAATAAACCATCCGAACAAAAAGATAGTATCCGGTCAGAGATTGTTAATGTCATTACCAACCATAAAATTAAAATAAGACACAAAAAAATACAGCAAAACAAAACTCAAAAAAGAAACTATCAAAGCAAGCAAAAAAATGTAAATATTTTTTAAAAACAAATCCATAGATAACAGTCTTAAAGCCAGACAAAAGTAACAAGACTGTAATATTGAATACCATTGATTACAACAACAAAATTAATGAACTTCTTGATGACAAAAACACATATAAAAAAATTAAATTTCATTCGACGAAATCTCTTCAATCCAAAAATAACTCGTTCATAGAAAAACTGTTAAAACGTAATCAAATATCCGAAAAAGAAGCCAAATCATTAAAAATACATAATTCTGTTCCTCCAAAATTCTATGGAATGCCTAAACTTCACAAACCCGGCATTCCTATGAGACCTATTGTTTCCTATATTCAGTCACCATTCTACAAACTTTCAAGTTTTTTGTCAAATTGCTTATCAAAAATTACAGACAGAAATGATTATTACATTAAAGATTCGTTTGAATTTAAAAAGTTTATAGACACCCTTAAAATACCAAATAATTCCCAACTCATGTCTCTAGAAGTAATATCCTTATAAACAAACATTCCGACTAAACTTTTAAAACAAATCATTAAAGAAAAATGGAATCAGATAAAGAATCACACAACACTCACTTGCACAGAATTCATAGAAGCGATAGACCTCATTCTTTCAAACAACTATTTCCAATACAAAGATAATTACTACCAACAACTTGACGGATGTGCGATGGGTTCACCCGTCTCTTCCACTGCAGCCCAAATAGTAATGGAATATCTAGAAGAAACAGTGTTACAAAAAGCCAATGTACCAATATTATTTTTTAAAAAGTACGTGGATGATTGTTTATTAGCAACAACAAAAAATAAAACAACGGAAATTATAACCTCTAAGGTTCAAGAAGAGAAATATATATATATATATATATATATATATATATATATTCGCATGCATGGCCCTTCATTTTAGACTGAAATTTGAAGAAATCGGATAAGTCGTTTTTTAGCTATGCCGCGAACAGACCGACTGACGCAGAGACATACCTACAGACAGACGGAATTGAGAAAACATGTTTTCCAGCATATAGGGACCCTTAAACGTACAGATCTGAAAAAATCTCACGAGAGAAGTGATAACTAATTATTTTCTGTTTTTAACAAAAGTGTATAATATTTTTCAAAATAAATTTTTTTTGTTAACACAATACAAAAAAAAAAACAAGTTTTCTTTGCACAGGGGTGGCCCGCATTTAAATAAATGAGACTGTATAAGTGGTTAGATTTTTAGGTCAAGCGGGGCTCATAATTTTTGATGATTGATAAAAAAATCTCACTTTCATTAAGTGGCTGTATAAACAGAACATATCCTGATTGTTCCACTGATTCAAACTGCCTTGCGACTTTATTAAGGCGCTTGCCATTTTGTGTGTATTTGTTTTTACCAACCAAAAAATTTTAACCAAATACATATTTAGCGAATTTTCTTATTTAGTCCCTAGGCATTTAATATATAAAATAATATTAAGTGGATGTCTTAATAATATTGCGTCATATGATAAAAAAAAACTATTTTCTTTCCCTCTGTATATTTGTAAATAGCCCATCGAGATCTAATAGCTCGGTAAAAGAATCACACAACATTTTGGTATTCACTGTGTTTTCTGATTTGATTGTTAATGTTGGTGACCTTTGAACCCGCTTTTTATATAATATAAGGATAACAGGTTTTATTTGCAAAAATACATTTATAGTAAGTCTTTTGTGGATAACTTTCGTTTATATTCCTGCTTTCTCTCATCAGAGACCAAATGATAATTCCTCATTGCTGGATCCCATCTGCCTTGATAGCGTTGCTCCATTGTTAGTATATCTTTGTGGAAGCTTTCTCCTTGACTAACTGCACCCAAATTGCCGGAAAAAAAATTAAAAATTTTGCTTTTCTACAAGTTTTTCATACTTTCAATTTCTTAAAAACTCTGAAACAATTCTTTTAAAAGACCTTCACCCAACTAATTCAACATCACTTGGTTTTCAATCAAACTTTATATCCCTTAGTATTTTTCTAGTTTGTGGTCCAACAAATATTTTTTCCTTAAGCTTAGCACTACTTATATTTGGAAAATTTGTTTAAGGTATTTAAAAGCATCACTTTCTTTATCTAATGCTTCTACGAAATTTTTCATCAATCCCAGTTTAATGTGTAATGGACGTACAAAACTTTTTTAGGATCAACAAGAGGTATATTCTTTACGTTAGCATGGCCTGGAATAAATTGATCTCTCTGAAGCCATCCTAATGGCTCTGTGTTGCTCTACTGTCCCAAGGACAAAGCAAGCAGCAATACTTGACAAATCCTCCTCGAAGCCCTAGTAACACTCCTATGACTTTTAGGTCGCCACATATCTGTCCCTTTTACGTATTATAGCTTCTGCATTGAGAATAAGTGACATACTTTCGCATGTTTCTTTCAAGCCAACTGTATGTGGAAGAGGAATAGAGGACCTTTTGTTGCCATTATGAAGCAAAACTGCTTTTAAACTTATAGGAAAATCTATAAATTAGCGATATTCATCCGGGTTTTGTGCAAAGCGTAATTTTTCAATGACACTATTTAGATTAACACAAATACACGTTTTATTCTGCATAGTAAAAAACAAAGATAACTCTTGGTCACGGTTTCTAAATATTGTAAATTTGGATCCAGTGGCTAGCAAATTCCATTTTGTAATCTTGAACCTAATAGTTCAGCATTTTCTTTGGATAAGTTGAGGTCCCAAACTAAATCAATTAGTTCAGATTGTTCGAGTAACCGGAGTGCTTTTTCTTCATTTTCAGAAAAATTAGAATCGTCCTTTTCTGGTACATTATTGAGTTCTGCCTTAGCGTCATACATTTCCAAATCTTCCTCTCAATTTGCTGGGGGCGCTGGAACCCGAATTTATTTTCCATAAAACAATACTTTTTAAAATAATGTGGTTAAAATGTCCGTTAATTTTTACTGAAAAAATCTTACGTTTTAGGAAATTTTTACCATCATTTTCGCACCTCGCGACCAAAAATTAACAGAAAATCACCTTTTACATCACAGTCGCAAAATGACTGAAAACTAGTAATCTTTTAACATCAGAACAAACTTGGTTACCTTGCTTCTAAGTCTGTTCTCTTAAGGATTTCCACAAAACGACTGAAGTTTTAAATTAGAGCTAATATCTTCGTATCATGTGTCAGAAGTCCAGTAGAAAGTACAGAAATAGAGAAACAAAAAGAACCCAAGTGATTTTTTTTGGTTTGAAATATCGCGATTTGTATTTATTTATATTTATACTATTTATGTACTTTGGCCTTGCTGAATTATATATGGGTCCCGAGTTATAGATCCTCTATGCAACTTTTGAAATTAATAATGCTTTTATTGCAAACAAGAACAAAAAGAAGCCCGACAGAATAACAGTATATTTAACAATGGTTTGGAATATAAATGGCTCACATTACAACTACACATTCAAACGGTACACTGGGTCTGACACAACCGCCGCCTTTGTCTTAGTGTAATTAGCAGATCACGTGGACCCAACTTCCGTTTAACCGCCAATGATTCACGTGGCTCAGCGCGATGTGCACTTGTTTGTCGTCATACCCAACACAAAATAATACATTTTATAGAGCCAGAGAGAACAATAAAAACTTCTTATACTTGATATTGCTAAATATGTAAGCATGATGTAAGTAGCCTAAAATTCATACCACACTTTAAAATTGGAATAGAATTTTTGAAACAGATCTGTAAATATTACCAGAAGAAATTAAAATAAAATTGCAATATTTTGGATTTGACTTAAAATGCATTTAACATTTGGTGTTCTTATTTTCAAGCAACCAATTCTATAGCGATGTCTGTATATAGAAGCACTTTCGGAGTAGCGTTATTTATAAGATCAGAATACTTGATAGCCATTTTTGTTATTAAGCTTGCAAATTTGATTTTAATATATTTATCAGGCCTAGTAAAATCATAATACATTTTTCACTGGAAATGAAAATACAGAAATCAATGTCCTGGCCTTTTTTCCATGTAAATCCACAAACTGCGATTTGTAGCGCGATAAGCCATTTAACTTTTCTTTGATCCAAAGGATTTAAAAAGTACACATTAAATTAAAACCTGTACAAGAATTGATACCAGGCTGTTTTAACCACAGAGTAGAGTTCTGTAAGACGTTTTTATTTAAAATATAAGAAATTTCACATTTTTAAAATAAAATTATATGCATCCATGATTCAAAATTTACAATTTGTTGAAAATCCCAATTTTCTGTCAGAAAAAAATAGTCAGATACGACGTACCAATACCTGTGGTGTCATGTTTGTGGTTTATTATTATGTTGTGAACACTTAAAACTAAGAAACTAAATCGGATCGAAGCATTTGTGGACGCCATCTACTATGTATACACACCGCACATACATGACCGCCTTTATAGTGGATTTGTTAGCATATTTATATATTTTTGAGTATTCTTTTCCACAAGAAATTAAAACTTCTCTGAATTTTAAGACTTCAGTTATTTCAACATTTTTACAATGTTTAGCCCCATGCTAAATTGTTAGCTTTTAATATTGAAAAAAAAACTGCAACTCATTAAGAGCCAATTAAATTGGTATTTGATAGGATTGGTAATATATTAAAGGGAGCGCAGATCGACTTGTGTAACGATGTGCTTGATTAAAATTGTGTTTTGTGTATTATTAACTTGTTACGAAAGCTGCTTCATCAAAGGCAATTTAGATTTGTATCAATTTTTAATTTTTACAAAAATTTTAATGTTCACAAAATTAAATTTATCCGAGCCTAGAAAGATATTTTCGGACAGAAGAAAATTTGGGGAGAATTTAGAAAGCAAAACTCTCTTATGGTAGTAGAAACAACCCTCCTTCGTATATCGTGCTGTTAAAAGAATTCGACATTTTTTAATGATTTTTAGAAATCAGACATGTGCTGTGAATTTATGCACGCCACTGGTTGGGTAAAAAAATATAATTATTCTTGAAAGAAGTGGCCGAGCATGTATGCGTTAGGCATATAAGGTGGTTGGTGACTTATATATAACTGTGGGCTGGGCGCACGCATTTTGTTAAGTTTTTCTCTGGATTTTAATAGGAAAATCCACACAGAAAAATCAGATATTTCATGGGATCGATCGAGGGTGTTGGTGCAGATACCCACCTGTTAGTCTATAGGTGACACGTTAATGAGCAAAGGCTTCATCGTAACATGAGAGTTGACAGCTTCAGGGTGATTATTTCAGTGAAATAGACTACTTAGGAAAGTAGCTTACGATTTGGTTTTTCCTCAGCTCGAAAGTAACAAAATGCCTCGAAAATATGCATCTCTCTTGATGGTCAAATAATTAAAAACATGACAGAAAATAAATTTATGGGAATGTTTGTCCACAATAAGTTAAAATTTAATGTACATATTAATAACTTGTTCCAGAAACTTAGTTCTGGATGTTATGCTGTTCGAACAACTAGAACTGAGCTAAACGAAACAGTAGCAAGAAATGTTTCTTTTTCGGTATTCGAATCACATTTGAGATATTGAATTGTTTTTGGTGCTCGTGCAGCGGTAACTTGTTTCGATCAATTTTCGTCCTGCAAAAACGTGCACTGATGCACAGAAAGCATTTAGAAGGTATTCATATTTTGTCTTTGATGGGGACCCGCAGTTCTTTCTCTATTAGTCTACCTATACCTTCGACAGCCCTAACTAAGAACTCTCTCTCTCTAAAATGTTTACTAACCTCCCAGTCAGCATTCGAAGAATTAGAAGTTACAGATTATTTAGAACTAAGGTTAAAAGCAAAAAATGTTAATTAAGAGTGTCTATATAGGTGTTGTGTTTATATATATTTTAAGATGTGTAAATATGTAATATTGCTGCAAATTTTTATTTTTGTTTTTAATCGAACTTCTTTTAGATGGGGTGTATATGTGGTCATTTATTATATTTTAGTCTTGTGTATTGTGTAAATTCTGTTATCTACTATGACGATAAGATCTGTTTTCGGCGTGCTGTTTTGTTTTCAAGATCTCTTCTTAACTTTTTTTTATATTCTGTGCCGTTTTATGACATTAATGTTTTCTTTTAATAATTTTAGCTTGCTTATTTTACTTGTTTACTTTTAAGAGCTTTGTCATTGAGAATTTTTTCTCTTTGGACAATAAAGCATATTTTGATTTTGACTAACATCGACAAAGACGACGTAATTAAAGTATTTGGGACTCTGTACATTGTCTTTTAAGGAGGGCTTTATTATACTCCCTCATGTACAACAGATGCAATCTTCTTAATCTGCGCATTATAACAGAACGGTAACATTTTGCCGACAAATTCATCATCAGAACTGAAGAGATCCTTAGTTTTTCGTATAAATTATTAACTATTATATAAAATATAAAAATCTCAGAATTCTAAGGGATGACAATTTTTAGCAAATTGGTGGACTGGTAAGGAAAGGACCATTCCTTGGCCACCTCGATCACCTAACCTAAAACCTTTGTTTATTTATATTATTTATCTTTTTTAAATCACTCGAAACACAAAAGATTTAAAAAATGTGATCTAATTAACTTCATAAGTAATATCATTTTAGAATCGCCATTCAATGACCAACTTTTTCTGCTAGCCCTACAATTAAATATTAAGTAAGAGTACGAGAATGCTTTTATAGGAAAGGTGGATCATTCAGCGTCATTTTTAAAAAATATTGGACGCAACCAGTTTTTTTGGAATGATTTTGGATGAAAAATAGGTGAAATCAGGGAAAATCTCAAAAATTGAACTAATTCTGTCAAATAATAGTTTTTCACCATATTAGAACAACCTGACTTACTACAATATAGACAAGTAAAGCAAATTAACGGATTCATAATTAAATATTGCCACGCGCATACAAACATCTCTTTTGAATGGATGAACCACTTAATTTGAATAGGAATTTAGATAAAATGCTTTCATCGGAATTAAATATATACATATGCATCTGCTTGCATCTGCAAGTGAACAGCCGATCAAAGAAATTGAAATTGATATCAGACATTTCAAGAAAACTTTGAAATATATTCAAGCCCAAATCTAAAGTTTTAACCAAAAAGGTTTAAGTCTATTGCCGTAAAGGTATGGCAGTAAACGACTCGGGATAAGGAGAACGTCAAGAAATTTCGATTCCAAAGGAAAAGTTTTTAAACGCAACAACAAAATCAGAGAAACTAACCTAAATTAAATCTTACTTCTCTCTCTCCAAACTATGTCTAACTTTATTAGAAGAAACTAAGTTTCCGCATATCTGAGCCACATAAATTAAATTCTGTACAGAGAAATGTTTCGCTGCAAGAAAGGAAAGTGCCGGGACCTATTTTACAAATCTTAATTTAAATTTTACACTCAATTCGAAATAAATGTCAACCAGGTTGCCGCCTGAATAATAACGAAATGGCTTTAAGGAAATCATAATTAAAGATTTTAAAATAGTGTATTTAAAACTAATATAGGAGGGAAACAAATTCTCACAAAAATAATTTTTGTTGCAAATTGAGGGTTAAATGCTTCTACTTAACATATTAAAAATATGCGTTTGTATTCTTGTAAAAATACTTTTCTTCGAAGGCCATTTTGAAAGAAATGCCGAAACTAAAAAGGAATTATAAAATTTCATGTGGAGTATCAAACTACAGGGAATTTCTTGTTAGAAAAAAGGATTTCTGATCACTTAAAAATATAAGAGATAATGAGTTTTTATTTTTAAAAACAAATAATTTTTATTACTCTGAATTACTTCAAAACTTTAAGTTATTACTACCTTTGTTAAACAAAACAGTTCCTTGTTTTTAGAAATATGTAATCAACAGCAAAAGTTATGGTACGAGAGGGTATCGAACCCACACCTCTGGATCTCTAGTCCATTGTTCTAACCAATTGCGCTATCATACCACTGATAAGCAATTCGTTAGAACTTGTATTTATTCAAACCCTAGCCTAATCTAGCCAAACATTCTAACCTTATAGAGCGGCGTACCTGACTGGACGTCAAATCTGACATCGCTATTAGGTACCGTCCATATTAGTATATTTATAATTTTTACGTTATGCCCGTATAAATATTTTTTTTTAGAAATATGTAATTAACAACAAAAGTTATGGTACGAGCGGGGATCGAACCCGCACCTCTGGATCTTTAGTACATTGCTCTATTTGGCAGGATCAACAATGGTTATGATACTGGTGGGTTTGAATATGTACAAGTTCTAACGAATTGGTTATCAGTGGTATGATAGCGCATTTGGTTAGAGCAATGGACTAGAGATTCAGAAGAATGGGTTTGATCCCCGCTCTTACCATAACTTTTGCTGTTGATTAAATATTTGTAAAAAAATATTTCACCGTTTAAAAACAAACCGATAAAATACTTCTATTTACAACAGTTCCTCTCTATTTAAAACCATCATATTTGTTTTCAATTAATTTATTACACAAAATACTATAGTAGGGCTAGTTAATAAAAATAACTTGGACACAAATATTGGCAAAATTTTGATTTCTTAAATAGGTTAGTGCTTAATTTTTTTTTCATTTTATTTTACCAATAAATTGCTATTAAGACACTATAATTAGAGTAGTTGTTGTGATGGATTAATATGCATTTTCCATGTGTAAAGGAACTACCACTTTATGCCTCAAGAGAACAAAATATAAACACATTGTAGAAGTGTATAGAGGTAGTATCAAAAAAGGCTTTGAAAAGTTGTTAGTAGTTTTTGTTGTATTATTTGGGTTTTAGATTTATCCTATTCAAAATGTTTACTTGTAATATTACAAGAGCTTAAATTATTTCCTGAATTTCACAACAGTGAGTACATATGTTCTTAAAACGTACTAAAAAATGAATTAACTAGGATAGTTTATGTTATTTTGTATAAGTCGATTGATAATAGATCAATCTATCAATCGCATACAATTTTATTTCAGATAATAGATCAATCTATCAATCGCATACAATTTTATTTCACTAAAGGTAGATATCTATCTGTTGACAAGTAGTTCGAAGGATTGAAATATATACTTATTTTATATTTAATAAAACGCAAACTACTAAGTTTAGTTACACTAGGTGATTAAAACTCAGTTAGCAATAGCTCTATATATCTATCACAAATAATTTTATTTCAGTAGGTTCAAAGAAGGGCCAATGAGACTGAAATATAAAATTTAATCCTATTTGTATTATACAAAACCAAACTTTGCAAGTTGCACTAACTGATTAAGTCCGTTGGTAATAGATCTATCTATGGCTAGCATATAATTTCGATATGTTCGATATAACCTGCAAAACAAATATTCAGCTTCCAGCAGTATTTCGTATCCAATTAACTTTGTTATAAAAAACCACTTAAGTTTTGCAAAAATTAGAATGAGTAGTTTGCAAATGTGTTATTACTTTTTTTAGATTTTGCTTCGTCAATTTTTTGAATCTAGTGAACTTGAATATAATAATTAAATAAATCAAAAAAAGAAAAGAAATGCATTTACAACAGAAAATATGGTCATTTTGAAAAAGTGCCCATATTTTTTATACGTAAAGAAGCACAAAAAAAAACATTTTCAGATTGAGTTTTATGAATAAACACCATATTAAAAAAATCTTAAAAACACGGCGGTGATCATTTATGAAAACTTAACTCGTAGTAGATACAATCTACTTGTTGCTGCGAAACAAAAATATGGCAAGAATGTTTGGTCAATGGATGGCAAAATATACTTCTGGGATCCCGTCAAGAATTGTAAAATGCTAGTTTCGCGGGAAAGTGATATTTAAACAGGTTTGAAGTATTATTTACGAGAATATTTATTAGTCTTTAATAGTTGTTTTGATACTGCTGGTCTGTTAAAGTGTTACTAGAGACAAAGTTTATTGAAAAAAATATTTTTATTCAGTAAACTTTGCGAGAGATGACAATTTGTTTTCGTGGCCATAAAATTCGAAATAGTAAAAAAAAAACTTGTATTTGTACATACTTGCCTGGTATTGTTTACTTACTTTTTATGTATGGTTCAGGGCTCGGGATCTCTGATTTATCTTAAATTTATTTTCTTGGAATTTATTTACATACATTTATAGGATAAATTTATTTACTTACATTTTACATCTTAATTTTACATTGGGAATGTACCTTCTCAATATAAATATTGGTTTTTTATATATGGTCATATAGGGTTCAACTTATTATTTTAAATGAGTATATGCACTTAATATGTGCGTTGTCTGGTATGTATAAGATTATGATTAAGTAAAATTATATATTTTTAAGAATAAGAATATTTTTCAGTATAGGTTTGCATTCTTCAACTAGTTATGCTGTTTAATGTATACGTTATCTATGTTTTTGCTATTATCATTAATGTAATTTAATTTGCTTCGATTTTTGTGAAGCAGGGCTTATTATATAATATATGTCACAATTTGATATATTTTTATTAAGTTAGGTGAATACATGCTTGCTGGGGCACTTAGGCATGATGCGCCTTCATCATTCATTTATTGGAAGCTATAAGTTTATTTGGTTTTATTTATATAAATATATATACACATATATTTTTTTAAATTTCACAGCAGGCATAACATTGGGAATCTTTTTTGTCCACGGGTCTGTTTTGGGGAAACGCTAGAGAATTCTATATTCTATATTCATATTATATATATATATATATATATATATATATATATATATATATATATATATATATATATATATATATATATATATATATATATATATATATATATATATATATATTTTAATGGATGAGTTTAAATTTAAAGTATCTCATTTGAACATTTGATCTATTTTCACCGGATTTCTTGAATTTAAAACTTTAATTTTAGATACAAATTTTGATATAACATGCCTTACAGAGAAATGGCTCTCGGATGGTGATGAAGTTTCTTTTTTTGACATTCTAGGCTATGTGTTAATTCATAAGGAAAGACCAGGCAGAGGTGGAGGTGTGGCAGCCTACATTCAAAACAATTTATCATTTGAAATAATACCTTTTGAGTTCAATGTTACCCCGCTTCTCGAGTTTTTAATACTTAAAATTAAAATTAAACATAAATTCTGTGCTTTTATGGGTTTTATCGTCCTGCAAATACTAATTTTAGTATCATTGCTAATGATTTGTGATAATATATTTTCTTGTATTTATCGGTCTGTGGAGGAAATAATCTGTTTAGGCGATTTTGATGTAAATTTATTAAACTTAAATAACCCTTTGACAAACATTCGAGAAATTTCACTGTTTCAGCAGTGTGACGTGAGGAAAACAGTATTTACATACTATTTGCGCAGAGATAAATTCTAGGAAAATGTGGAATTCTTTAAAATCGTCAGATTGTAGTATTTAAATTGATTTTTATAAAAGAAATATTTTTAATAACCAACTAAATTTTTCATTTAAAATGACTGATTTTGTAGAGGTTCACAGAATAATTTATGATATACATACTGAGGCTTCTGGTATAGACGGAGTAAATGTTAATATGTTAAAATATTACAGTTCTTTCATAGATAAATATATAACCCATATAATTAATTGCTGCATTGAAGCTAATTATTTTCTTGATCAATAGAAAATTTCAATAGGTAAGCCATTAGCTAAAACAAATAATCCAACACATTTTAGTGATCTTAGAAATATTACCATTTTACCACTTCTTTCCAAAATTTTTGAAAAGATTTTATATAATCAATTATATGAGTATTGCACTCTTAATAATATTATTCCGGATAGTCAGTGTGGTTTTCGAAAACATTTTAGTACTTCTGTCGCGTTAGTTAGTATAACGGATAATATACAACTAACTGCTGATAAACACCTAAATTCTGCATTGGTTCTTCTCGATTTTTCAAAAGCTTTTGATACCATAAACCATGAGCTTTCATTATCAAAACTTAAACATATTAGTCCAAGAAGCATCAGTTGAGCTAATAAAGTCATACTTCTCGAATAGATATCAAAAAATAGTTTGTAACGGCACTTATTCCGTACCGCAGGGTTCAATCCTTGGCCCTCTTTTATTTATTATTTATACTTCGGGCATACTAAACTCTTTAAAATATTGTAAAGTTCATGCTCACGCCGACGATACGCAAATTTACTACCATTTTAAACATCTGGACTTTCTAAATGCATCAAATTTAATAAAAGAAAATTTAAATATATTGAGAGAATTATCTTTAGATTACAATCTAAAACTTGATCTTTTAAAATCATTTTTAATAATATTTGACTGAGAAAAAACAAGAGAGTTTTTAGAATAAAGTATGAATGTTAATATTATTAACATTGGGTACTGTATTATATACAGAATTACGAATTAGAAAATATATTAAAATATTAATTAAAAAATCATATTTATTCTTGAAGATACTATATAATAGCCGCCATATTCTGACCTTATCTTTACGCAAGATGCTTTGTGACTCACTAGTTTTGCCAAACTTTAATTATTGTGATTTTGTATATGGCCTTTGTCGGCAGATAAAAATCGGATTCAGAAAGTACAAAACACATTACAAGGTTTAAATTCGATCATATTTCTCATACTTTTAATGAACTGGTTAAAAATGGATAACCGTAAATCCCTACATTTAGGTAGTTTTTTAATAGAAATTCTACCATCATCTTTAAGAAATAAGTTTTTGTTTCGAGCAGACATTCAGTCTCGAAAGGTTAGATTTCGGATTAAAATTACACTACCTCATCATCAGAGTGCCATGTTTCAAAGGTCGTTTACTTATAACGGTATAAAATTATACAACTCATTGCCAGACGATCTAATAGACTTAAGTAAGAATAAATTTAAACTTCAATACAAGAAATATCTTGTTAACGCTCAAATATAAGTGTCTCAACTGTTCAATTTTTTTTAGATTTCGTGTTTTCCTTATGGGCAGGTACAGGATAGGCTCCCAACTTTATTTACTACCACTTTTCTCTAAATTAGTTTTTCCATTTACTACAATTTCTTTTCCCTAGTATAAAGAATTTTTTTCACATAATCAGCGAGCCAGGTTCAGTAGAGTAGCCTTCTCGGCTAGACTGCGCCTCGCTTTCTGATATTTTTCTTCTTTTAGTTTAGGTGTATACATTTGTACAATGTTTTGTAAAAAAACAATAAAAGGCGTCTATTATTATTATTATTATTATTATTATATTCTTATTTCTCCTAAATAACTTCAATTAGTAATTTGTCAGTATTTTGAGGTGAATCTGGCTCACAATGGGTCGGTAAGTTGAACTAATAAATTGTTTAGGGACAGATGCTTCCAAGTTAATTAATTTGCAATTGTTATGTAAGTTAAAGTAAGAAGTAACTAAACGATCATGTTACATCATTATTAATTACTGGAGTACAGAAAAGTGTTTTCACTGTGTAGGCAATGGTGCATGTGTATACCAATTTAAGCGAAACTTATAACAAAATGTTTCATTTTCCTCAGAGTAAACCAACTATTATTTAATCAGTATGATTGGAACTGAAAACCAAAAGCTAAAGAAGATAGTTCATATTATCCAAGTAATTGAATTAAAATAAATTCATTTGTCATTGTTTTTTCAAAAAATTTGAATTATGTTTGATGTTTAAATTTTTTGTGACGATTAAAAGTACTACTCAATAAAAATGTTGTATTATTAACTCTTATATAGCGTTTCATTTCATCTAGAAATTTTTAACAAAATGTTTAATTCACAAAAAACTTATTTTCCTGAAAAAACTACGGGCACTACATATTTACATAAAAAGTCTCGGGAATATACTATTTATAATATCATTGTTACAAAAACAGAAGTAGAGTGAACCAAATAGGCACACATTTAATATCTAAGTTAGGAAGTAAAACACCGATCCAACCCAATTATGTAAAAAAGAATGTTTAATAGAAACGCCGAATCCTATTTATACAGATTCCAATTTAAAGCGTTGAACTGTAAAGGCAATAACTACATAGCCCGGGGAAGAGTAATTCTTACCACTATTCGTTTTATTCGGTTTTTAGCAAGGGAAAAGTAATTGAGGTTTTTATTTTGCTTTATTTTACTTCTTATGGGGTTGTTTATTTCGTTTCCGACAGTTCTGGTTGTTCCTGCTTTCGACACACCCGTAATTGATGTTTGCCGGGTTTATTTGATCCAATTTTGCTTTTTTACGGTCGCATGTAAACGTGATGCTAGTTTTAAAAACTTTTAAACAAAAGCGGTAAAATGAATAATAAATCTGATTTCAGCAAACGAGATTTATAAAACAAGCTTTTTTATAGTTGCCATCAGTAGGATTTTATTTGATAAACGTTATTAATCAACATTTTTATTTATCTCTTAGGAGAATTCCTAGTAAATGGTCCAACAGACGATTGTAGCGACACTAAAATTTTGTGTGTTTTTAAAGCATCATAATTCTTCTTTAAATAATTGACCGAAATCAAAATATTATAGTCATTTCGAAAGACGATTTTTTCGTCAGTGATATGGCTATTTAGAAGTTTAAAAATAAATTTAAGTGTTTAATATGCGGGGTTTTTAAAAAGATACTTTATAAAATCAACAAAATTTACAGTATGTACTCCTATTTTGGTAAATTTTTATAATTAATTAAACCAACATATTTATTGTATACCTTACATAGTAGTCTCGAAAAATTTATTAAAAATTTAATTCTACCAGATTTCGTTAAAGGTACAAAATAACAGTGAGGATTTGTAATTTTGAATTCTGTTTTTATATATAATAATTAACATAAAATAAATAATAATAGAGCAAGTTAACATTTTTCATAGATTAAGATATATACAGGTTAGTAAAATTTTAGGCTGGCATATGTAAAATTTCAATCATTTTTACTTTAATGCGCTACTTCAATTTTAGAAGCTTCCTTGTAAAAAAAACTAAAATTAGATCAAAATTTGGTCAATTATCTTGAAACGTTTTAAAATTGGTGATATATAGTGTAAGCAATAATGTTCGCAACACATGATACATTTTTTACTACTGATTTCTCAGAAAACCTTATTCTTGATAAAACTTGTTGCATGAGGAAAACAAAGTTTTAATAGTAATATACCTTAGGTTTGATATACAGGGTGTCGCAAACAATAGGACGCGACAAGGTAAAGAATGTAGGAAATATCTCCATAGCGCATGAAACTTTTTGCTAATAGAGTTCATAGATTCATAGGTTAACTGAAAAATAACGTCTAAGTTTTTTCTAGAGAATTAAATAAGAATTATCTGTTTGCCCACGGAACTCTATTACTGCAATATCCTTTTATATGTCAGACAGCCTAACACGACCCTGCATATACTTTATTTTGTCAAGATATGTTGATTTATTATTATATTTTCTATGGCTATTTGTAGGGACTAAAATTATAATTAGGTAAATGCAACATACTTTTAAGCATTTGCAAGTAGGTAGAGAAATATAATACATACATACTTACTCGAAATACACTTTCTACAAATGTTTAATACTATTGTTAGATTACCAAGTACGCTTATTGATAATATAACAGTATACATGAATAGTCTGAAAAGTATTAAAAAGATTAATACTTTAATATCTCTCTGTATCTAAAAAGAAATAAGCAAAATTACTATAAAATCCTTTTTTTATACGTTTTGTATGGTTGTTAACGAAATCTATTAATTTGAAAAGTTTAGAAAGTTCCGAGATAATTATGTAAGGTATACTTTGTTGATTTTATAAGGTAGATCTAAAAAGAAATAGGCAAAATTACTATAAAATGCTTTTTTTGACACGTTTTGTATAGTTTTTAACAAAATCCGTTAGTTTGAAAAGTTTAAAAAATTCCTAGATAGTCATGTTTAATATACTTTGTTGATTTTATTATTATGGTAGGTACTTATTTAACATCCTTTATATTAAACATATTAATTTGTCTTTAAAATTCTAAATAATTCTTTGACGACAAATTATCGATCTGTGTATAATATTTTACTTTCGGTTAATTTTTGAAAGGTTATGAGGTTTTTAAAAATATGCACACTTTTATGGAGGCAACATTCGTCTGTTGGGGTGCTTGGTTTAAAAAAAAAACATCTTGTTAATACTTTTCAGACTATTCATGTAAACTGTTATATTATCAATAAGCGTACTTGGTAATCCAGCAATAGTATTAAACATTTGTAGAAAGTGTATTTCGACTAAGTATGTACGTATACTATTTTTCTACCTACTTGCAAATGCTTAAAAGTATATTGCTTTTACCTAATTATAATTTTAGTCCCTACAAATTAGTAAACCATTACCGAATATCAACAAACAATATGCTCCAATATTCATTTATACACTATTACATATTGCTTATTTTTCGAAATTAAACTTAAGTTTTAAAAGAAATCTTATTTCGAGTTTGTTTAAATAAGGACCAATAAAACGTTTATTTGCAACCACGTCTGTAATTTATCCGGATGGAATGTGACAATTACCGGAGTGAAAAGTGATCACATTCCACCCGGGTAAATGTCACTTTCTACCCAGGTAAATGTCGATATTTCTATAATAACAAAAATGTTTCAATTTTATTCGACTATTTAATTCTTTCTGAACTTACCCCGGCTTCTCTCAATTGAGGAGGAGTATAAATAATTTCTTCTGAATCGCTCATTGTCTTCGAAAACACTTTTTTTTATGAATATCTGTCAAAACTAATTTAAGTATGAATGCTTGGCTTGTTTAGTATCACAGTATTCATTGTCAAAATGTTAATTTGAGTTTTTATTTGTCGATAGTGGCAAAGCTTGTGGCTATACAGGAGTCTTACTTTCTTAATTTCTCACATAGTTGTATTTGTCACAAAAAATCGTCATTTGCATTTAAAAGGTATGGTTGTAAATGAAACAGTATAGAAATCTCGGTGAAAAGTTTTCATTCGTGTCGCGGGAAATGGTCCACCTCGGCAGGAATGAAAAACTTTGCACCTAGGTATGTAATATACTATTCTTATAGGTGTTTTTTAAATTTGATGCCATTGTCGTGAAGGGAACGTTCCTGATTAGTAGACAATGTTACAATGTTTTTTTTATTCTTGTAAGAGCAGAGGCTAGTTATGGTCCTAACAAATTGAACTGTATCTCTGCGTATACCTACCAAAAGGCAAAAGTAAAAGTAACTATGAATAGTCATTATTGATTACTATAATATATTGAAAACCAAGATACATACCCGTGAATACATATTGACGCCCGTCAATATGACATATACTGGTAGAAATTTTATGAAAGTTACCAGTTTAATAGCCAATTTATTGATTTTTTTCTTTTAATTTTCATTATTTCAAATTTGTACCTTGTTAGGTCAAAACCTCAATCGCAGAGATTAATTTTTTAAACGTCATATCTTAAGAACACAAAAAATAGTGAATGTAGATTACATAAAATTGTGGCAGTCATTGGCGTAGATGTTTGGATTTTTTTATTTCAGCGTAATTTAGAAGAAAACATATAAAAGGTAAATATAAGGTAAAAATCTCGATGTTCAAAAGTTGTAAAAATCACTGGCGTAGGCAATTAATATTTTGTTAAGGTACACCTATATTTTTTAAAACTTACTTTTACTTTTAAGGATCTGACCCAAATTTAAAAAAATATAGCAAATCCGTATATCAAGATCATTAACGTAAAACTTGCTAAGGCATAAACATATAAAAATTGTTGGGTTTTTTGCATAACAGATTTTGCATGTCTGGAGTTCATAAATCAAGTTGATCATTCAGACAATCAGTAAGCAATTTTAATTTATTTTCTATATCTGCTTGTTATACAGGGTGATAAACGAAGTGTTGCAAAAACTGACAAGGTTTGAACTATCATCAATTTTCGCCCTGAAAAGTCATAGATTAACATTAAATACAAATATTGCACTCGATACTTTTTTTACCAAAAGATCGGTATATTTAATCATCAAATATTTTTTGTTTTAGAACTTTTTGACATTCCCCGTATTATCATAAAGAGTTACCGTACGTTTTATTGAAGCATACAAAATCAGAATCAAAAAACTGATGGGTAACAATAGGATTTTATAGAAAGACGCAAAAACTTGTTGGTTAAATGTAATACCTGAAATATAGCTTTGTAACTTTAAAACTATTAAACATATTAAAGCGAAATAAAATCTAAAATATTAGTGAGAGCTTAGTTTTCATCATAATCGAAATTTGGTTGAGCATGTATCTTTCGAAAAAAAACACATCACAGTTTAAAATTTATAAAAAGATCAGCAATACATGTTCAATCCAGTGTATTTTAGAGGCTTCAAGGAAATAACAAGTTCGAGGAATTCGTAAATAAGCAGATTGTGCTTTTTTTAAATATCCTTAAAAGAAAAAGTTCAAAGGAGCTAGGTCTGGAAAGCGAGGAAGCGAGCGAGAAGGACCGTTCGTTTTAATACATTATTAACTTTTTGAACACTATGGACAGTTGCACGATTCTGTTGAAAGAAGATCATTTGTCTAGCAATTAAATTAGGATAATCTTAAAGCTTTTCAAGTACGTCTATATGCATCTCAATGTATCGTGTACTTGTTAGTATTTCTAGGATCCACCGGTCTTGAGTCGATCACGCCACTCCGTACATTAACACTGAAGCGTCTTTGGGGGTTACAAGGGTGGGTTAACACTGGATTTTTCCGGCTCTAATAATGATTGTTTTTTTCTATTGCACATACCACTGCTGCATAATCCACTATCACGATTTCAGTCATTTGTTGATATATTATAATAGGTTTAAAATTTGCACTAAATGTAAATTTCAGTTGTTCTACTTAATATAAACTTTTATTTGATCTGGTAAATTACGTATTATAAATGGTTTTCGTTAACGATCCTCTTATTGTTATGTTAGAGTGCTGTATTTGGAGTTAGAATCCAGTAAATTGTTGCATCCTCAGGATAAATTTAGTTTGACTTTTGGTGTCAAATAAATTATTAAAACTAGGGGAAACATAAATATTAATTATATAAAGTCGCACAAAAATATCAATCGAAAACCCATATAACGAAAAGGACTGGAAGATTAAACTAGCGCTAGAAGATTAAATGAATGCTCAATTCCATAGCAAATTCCAGAAAAAGTATAGCAAAGGCTTCATTTAGATTTTGCTAGTCCGTTCATTGGTCACAACTTTCTTATTTTAGTTGATGCGAGGTCGTTGTTAACTAAAAGCAATACCAATGAAGGAAATAACAGTTGTCAAGTTTTACGAAACATCTTCTCTACTTATGGTTTACCTGCACAAATCGTAAGTGATAATGGAACATCTTGTGTATCTAAAAAGGCACTTTCTTAAATGGAACTGAATTATTGTTGACAGTTCCAGGACATCCAGCTACAAACAGAATAACCGAGAGATATATGCAAACTATAAAAACTGCTCTTAAGTCTGCAGTATTAGATGGAGGTAATTTAAATATTAAACTAAATCGAATTCTTATGCATTATCGCAAAGCTCCAAATTCGACAACAAAAGTCAGCCCATCGACATGTATCTTTATTTTTAAATGCCAGACTAGAATGGACTCAATGTTGGAAAAATATATGACCCTAATAAAGATCATTTTCAACAGGTGTTAAATAAAAATATTAGAAATTTTAGCGTAGGCAATCATGTACAGTGTGTCCCGTTTCCGTGGTTTTTATGGCGTATCTCTCTTATTAGTGCTGATAAAGGCTTCCGGTTTTCGCGACATGGGGCTACTTTTTTGAGAAACAAAAGATGACCCAAACAAAATCTTCATAGTGTAAAATTGAAATATTGCATTTTTAGGCCCCTCTCGTATTTCGGTTGTTGTTTAACTTATCGAAAAGGTGAAAACTGGCTCTAATACGGTTTTTCACGTAGAATCCAGTAGCGTATTTTTTGTGAGCTGCAGTTTTTGAGCTATAACACAAACATATTATTTTTTAAATGGGACACCCCGTATATTTTTACTTTATATTATTCAGTTCATAATAAGCTTCTCGAAAATATATAATGGTATGTACTTTTCTATTCGAATCGCCCAGTAATTTGCATTTTGTTAGAGATAGACTCAGTTTTTGGTAGTAGGCTGGGATTGCCTAAACAAAACAAAAGAAAATTGTTGTCATGTTAAATAAATTACTTGTCAAAAACCTCTGGTTCGTTTTGAACCTAAATTAGAAAACCGCAACAATTATTCTAAATTTTATAATAAAAAATTGCTAGAAACCAAACGTTTTCTAATGAAGAAAAATACGACATGCTGCTCTGCTTTTTACAATCTAACGAAGATGTTAACGAGGCTTCGGAACTATATTTATTAAGGTATGCTTAGCATTTGTCGTATTTTATAATAAACACATTTTTATGACGCTGTTGGTGTTTTAAACCTAGGTATCCAGAACGAAGACAACCCTGTGATCTTACATTTCTTAGATTGAAAAGAAATCTAGTTGATTGTGTCTCTTTCAACAAGCCGCGAAGCAAAACCTATAACAAGGAAAACGAGGAAGACGTAGTTAATGTTCTGGCGTTCATTCATGTAGATCCTTCAAGTTCTTGGAGAAAAATCAGAATGTTGGGGTTCCAAAAAGCCGGGCGCAAAAACAAGGTTATAAACCATTTAAATTCAGATTGGCGCAACACCTATAACCGAGCGACGCGCAGCGTCGTATGATTTTCTGTAACTGGTATCTAGAAAAATGCGATAATGAACCTGACTTTTATAGAAAACTAATATAGTCCGATGAGGCATATATAAGTAGCGCCGGAGTTTTAAATAGGCATAATTGTAGATACTGGTCGCAAGAAAAACAGCATCGAATATTTCCTCGCGAATGACAGGGTTGATTTAATATTTCTTATTTCATATTGGGTTCAGAAATAATGTATCGTATAAACCAGGGGAGCTTAGATACAGATCGGTATTTCCAAATACTGGAACTTATTTTACCAGAATTACTCCATGATCTGCCTTTGGCCTATTTACGCGACATACATTTTCAGCAGGACGGACCATATGCTCGTAATTCCGGAAGAACAAGGCAGTATTTGGAAAATAATTTTCTTGGATAATGGATAGGGACCAATGGCCCTGTGGTTCTATGAGGTACTTTAGAAAACAAAATATATAGGGTAAGACATACCATCTTAGCCGATTTAATAAACGCCACAAGAAGGGCATTCAATGAAATGCAACAACGACCGGTTAGTATTTTCAATGCCTTAAGAAGAATATGGAAATTATGTGGGCTTTGTGTAAGGCAAAATGGACATCATTTCGAGCAATATCTTTAGGGTATAGATTTAGTTTTCTGTTTATTTTAGTGATCGTTAGTGGTAGGTTTAGATTTTGTTATTGTTGTTATTAGTTACTGTTTAAAGGTGTTAGAGGTAGAATTATTAACATGTTCAGTTTATTCAATTAATAATACTTTTCAAAATTGATGGATTCACTGGTTTAGCAGCGAAAAATAGGTCAATAATAATACCTTTTATTATAAAACCGAGTTTTCGGTCCGATTTTGAACCTTCTTTAAGGCAACAGGCTAAAATTTTATTGAATTATTAAATTGCTAAAATTTGAACATTTCTTGTAAAATAGTATAAAACAAGGATATACAAGGTAATAATTTATTATAGAATTTTTAAAAAAATTCTTGTTACTATAAATAAAATATACCCGAAAAATGCATTTGTTTTGTAAGCATTTCCGACTTACTACCAAAAACTAGGTCTATCTCTAATGCAAATTACTGGGCGATCAAATAGAAATGTATATACTATTATATTATCGAGAACCTTATTGTAAATAAAAAATTATAATTTTGTGTTATATCTCATAAACGACAGCGCACATAAAAAATGTGACTACGCCAATGGATTCTACGTGAAAAACTGTATCAGAACCAGTTTTTAGCTTTTTGATAAGTTAAACAACAACCGAAATATGAGGGGGGGCCCAAAAATGCAACATTTTCAATATCACACTGTATCTTAAAAACGAAGAGGGCTATGAAAATTTTGTTTGGATCGTCTTTCGTTTCACAAAAAAGTAGCGAAAATCGCAACCCTCTATCTTAAGTAATAAGAAAGAGAAAGAGAGACCCCATAAAAACAACGAAAAGGGAACGCCCTGTACAATTTAGGATTTATACAGAAAGAAGCAAAAAATGGGAATTTGGAACAATTAAGAAGAAAATTTGACAGTTGCATTAATTAGTAGAATACAATTGCAGGAGACATCAATCAAAAATATCCGTCAGAAAAACGCTGTAAACGGAAATACTTCACCCGAACAAATCCAGATACCAATCCAAGATTTCAGATAATGAGATCACTAAGCCCAGTAATTAGTTCACAAAAAGTCAAGGAACCAGGAATGGCTCCAGTGTTAGAAATTGATGATGGTTTTCCAGAGTCGGAAAGTAATTCTGGCATTTCAAGTCAACCACTACAAAAATATTGAATTCACAATTCCAGCAACAATCAAGAAGATAGATTGAAAAATTCAGTACGTGAACCGTATTGTTCCTTTATATAATTTGCAATTTTTTGTCGGTGACTTGTCATGGACAAGGAGGTTATCAATTTTGCAATTTGTAATTTTTGAAATTTATTAAATGCATTTGCAATACATTACAAGTTTAAATTAAGGAATACAATATTACACATTAGAAACAAAGGCTCTTTTTACAGTAATGATGTGCTCAGATTATATAATTTGAGAAACGATATAACTTTCCAGTATATCGCATTACGCAATGTGTGTAAAAGACATTTTTATATCTTTTCATAAAACTGTGGTAACAATATCTTAAAATATCCGATTATTTCACACAACTTTTGCTAATTTGACCGACTCCTTAGTGGCATTAATAAGAAAATTAGCAATAGTGCCGACTTTTAAGTTTGTAAACCCTGTATATTCATTTTCTTCTTCGGCCTTTGCCACCTCGCTTCCTTTCTAAATTTCGGAAGCATTCTCATTAATAAAATCCCCCTCACTCCACGCCTATCTAAGCAGTTCCTATCACGAAGCAACACTGTAACTCCCAGGAATTTTTATGCATATAAATAATTGAATTTTTCGTAGCACTTAAGCAAAATGCTCCCCTGGGGAATTTCATGCAAAACTCCCATTTAACATTCTTTTAAATTAACTACTTGTAGTTTTTCTTAATTAGTTTCATTTTGTTTGGCGTTTTTTCTCTCCCTTTTTAGCAAGAAGTAATCTTATATAACCGTCTTAATTAAGAGAGCTCGTGTAAAGGAGAATTTTAAATTAGTTGAAACGATAAATAATTTGTGTTGTTTTTTAAGTTGAGAGCTTTCCACTAGCAAGCAGGATGAGTTTAGAATATAATATGTTTTATGCACTAAGTACTTGAATATTCCGTTTTTTAAGGCTAGAACTACTATTTATTTTTACCAGACCTCTGAGGAGGATACGCGGTTTATTTTCATAATTTTCCATGGCAGGACCAAAGAAATGCTTTTTAAAAGCCAGCAACACGAAATCGCAATAACTTACATGTACGTACACACGGTGCCCCAAATTTTGTTTATCAGTTAATATCTGCTTTATAATAAAAGCAGAAAAAAATATTTCGAAAAAGTTACACAAGCAAACAAATACCTGTATAATTTTGAATTTAAAAGCCTATGTTGATAGCTGGTTAATTTTTATGTAACATACTTATAAGTAATCCTGATAGTTTTCCAGATAAATTTGTTTTTATTATACTATTCTCTCAATCAAGATCGGAGTTATATGACGAAAAAGAAGGGGGATTCGTTTTTCACCCCCAATATTTTATTCTACTGGCAAACCTCATCTTATTACTTATACAGGTCGCAGCAAAAAAATCTTCTACATTTTACTCCGCCACTGTTTAAGAGTGAAAAGTGTGAGGAGAGGCGTAATGAAGTATTTTTTTAGGTTATACTTTTCTCATCATGATTTGGACGAAGGTTCTAGTTAAGAGCTTCGAAGTATTTTCATGGTTTCCTAACATAGTTCATATTATATAACAGAGTAGCCCTAGGATATAAAACAACCACTCAGAAAATAGTGAAATCCTTCAAATTTCTTTTAACATTTCGTATATAAATTTTTTTTTTGATCAGAGGGTCCTATGAAGATGAAACAGTCCCCTAAAAACGAGAAAAAAATCTGAGGTTAACTTTTTTAACAAGGGTAAACACGTCAAATGTTTTCTATTTTTTGTATATACCCATTTTCACCCATTATACAGGATAGCCGTAGATATATATGAAACTACCCCCAGAAAACGAAAATATCTTTTATTAAAGGAGTTAGTTAAGAAAACGGTGAAACATGTCAAAGTTCTACTAAGAATTTATTCCACGAGTGAAGATCCCTAAAGATGCTTCGTGCAATCGAAGGCCAAACGTCGGATAGTAATTTCTGATTGACTCGGTCTAATCCCCAGGATGATGATTTCTTAATTGACCAATGCCGTGAAAGCTTGCGTTCTGTGTCAAATTTCTGTTATCTCTTTATATATAATAGATTATTTGTGTTACACGCATCTATATAAAGATTATTATGAAACTGGCCGTGAATATAAGCGTCAGCCGAGGCTGATACCATGGCATGTCTCATAATAATCGTTTTCGATCCGAATTTTGTTTAAAAATATTTCCGAAAGACCATGGTTTTCTTGTTGCTAAGTTCATTGTTTCAGGACTATAATGGATTCATTATGATCCTAGAACTATAATGAATCCATTATAGTACTCAGTCCGAGAAAATGTGTCATTTTGACACTAAAAATAATGATAAAATGATGTCATTATGACACGCCAGAAGATAAAATATTTTTTTTCACTATACACTATACAAGGTATCCCTAAAAGAGTCCCTTAAATATAAAAATTTCAATAACCCTTAGCTTTTTAAAAAACAGTGCTATTTTATTTTCTTTTTCTTCCCTCGTTAAAGGGAAGTATTGTAATCGTGAAAAAATCACTCTCCGAGATTTTTTCACATATTCACGTTTCAGGGTCCCTAGATGCCAAATACATGTTCTCTCAATTCCTTCGATCTCTCTGTCTGTCTGTTTCGCAATATAGCTAAAAAACTACTTACCCGATTAACTTTTTTGGTCAAAAATTAAGGGTCATATGGGAATGACCTGGTAACATTTTTGTAAAAATCAAATATGGCGAAACAAAATAGCAACCTAGTAAAATGTTAAAAAAATTATTATTAAAAAATTACTTAATATACAGGGTGTCCCACGACGAGCTGCGGCGATCGATTTCTCAGAAAGTAGGCTTTGGAAAAATTTGAAATTTTGGCAGCTAACTAAAGTCGATGGGGGCAATTCGAGAAAAAGATTTTTAAGTTGGTTGCACTTCCGGTTATACCGGAAGTAGACGTCAACTTTCTTTTTTAAATAGAACACCTTGTATATTACCGAATTTTTGGATTCCTCGAAAAATTCTAGGTATATTTCATAAATCCTATACCTTTGAAGTTGAACTGTTTTTGAGATATTTTGAATTTTATGCAAAAAATGATGTTTGCAGGTCTAGACATAACTATAAATATCTGCTTATCGAAGTCTCTATTATTTATTTGCAGGTGGCTTCCTTGTCCAAAAGGATCCACTTTAGTGGCCTGTGCTGATATTTTTATAATAAATAAACAAAGGGTGATCAAAAACTGACATTATAAATATACTTTAAAAAATCGTTAAAAGTTACTTTTTTCAAATGGAAACCCCAATTTTTATAATTTTATTTTATTTAACACTTAAAATAAGGGTGACTTTGTATAAAGTTGTCTATTCCAAAAATTTGTAGTTTTTGAGTTATTGACGATTTAACATTTTTTATTCTAATAATGCCAGACGGCTTCTAAGTTTTCTTGTTAGTTGGCCATGACGGGGAGGCCTAGCGAGAACAAAACCAATTGGTTACTATAGAAAAGTAATATTTGTTGTCGTTTGACAATTACCTACTAAAATATTATTTATTTAGTATAGCAATTATAATAATTATTAAACTAATAATCATGCCGGGGCGATTAAATTACACACACGAGGATTATTTGAATTTGTTTATTATCTATGGGGAATCTAACAGAGTTTTAACAAGAACATGCCAGATATTTGCTGATAGATATCCAGATAAACAGAAACCGTCACCGAAAAGCGTAAAACAAATGTTGGAAAACTATAAAAATTTTGGAAACGTCAAGGCACAAATTAATAAGAGGAAACCCATTGTTGATAATGAAAATGTCGAGATTGCAATTCCGGAATATTTTGCAGCATATCCATTGACATCCCTAAGAAACGTGGCAAGACTATCAGGAATCTCGAGGAACTCAGTGCATAGGATTCTGTTAAAACATAACTTCCAACCTTATTTAATATCATTGGTTCAACATCTAAAAGACACTGATTTGCCAAAAAGAGTACAGTTTTGCGAGTTTATTTTAACAATGCTACAAGATAACCCTAGATTTTTGGACAATATAATTTGGACCGATGCGAAGCAAAATTTACTAAAAATGGCCTTTTCAATAGACACAATTCACATTTTTGGAGTGATTCGAATCCTTACGCAGTAAGATCGCGGAACTTTCAAGAATCCTGGCAATTTAATGAATTTTGTGCAGTAAGGAACGATGGAATAATAAAACAGAATTTTTACGAAGAAAATTTGAATGGTAAGTTATAAATTGCATAAACACAAGGACTTTTTTAATGAAAAATAATCCATTTAGGTAATATTACAATAATTTTTTTTATCAATTTAGCGTCAATCTAAAATTAGATAAATCATTTAGTAAATATTATTACATAAATAAATTTTTTATACAGGTCACACTACACTACTTCATACAAATACTGGTCCACATACCGTAACACATCATATCTAAAAAAATATATCGTCCCAAGTTTTATAGGAAAGTTATCTTTAGTTAGATATTTACAAGCTATTGATACAGGGTACTTTAGAAAGTCATAAAATACTAAACGTTTTTTTTTATTCAGCACTCTTCAGATTAAATTAATTGAATTTTGATGTATTTTGTTTCTCTTAAATCAATAAATCGAGGAATATTATCAAAGCATTTCTTTCCGTAAAATTATGTCTATAAACTTTTGTAGCAGAAAGATATCTGAATATTTTTGAAGAGTTGGACAACGAATATTTAAGTAATTTACCTTTGGCAGAACATAGTCAAATTTTCTACCAACACGATGGCGCCCCACCACATAGAACCATTGCAGTTACTAACTTTTTACATGCTACGTTTTACGACAAATGGATTGCCAACAATGGACCTTTCCTGTGGCCCCCTCGTTCCCCCGATCTGACAGTCTTAGACTATTTTATATGGGGAACGATAAAAGGAATCGTTTATTTTAATCCAGTAACAACGAAAGAGGATTGTATGGCAAGGGTAAGGGACGCGTTCGGAAGTTTATCTCCAGCTTCAATTAGAGCGGCCACCCACGAGGGATTTATTCGGAGATGCGAAAAATATTTGGAAGTACAAGGTGGACATTTATTGAAAAAATAAGTTGTGCTCTTGTGTAGACTAGACTATAATGGGAATAGGCTTTCTTTAATTAATTTTAGTCCTCACGGTTTCAACATTTTTATAGTTTTCCAACATTTGTTTAACGCTATTCGGTGACCGTTTCTGTTTATCTGGATATCTATCAGCAAATATCTAGCATGTTCTTGTTAAAACTCTGCTAGATTCCCCATAGATAATAAAAAAATTTAATTATTCCTCGTGTGTGTAACTTAATCGCCCCTGCATGATTATTGGTTTAATAATTATTATAATTACTATAATAAATAAATAATATTTTAGTAGGTAATTGTCAAACGACAAAAAATATTACGTTTCTATAGTAACCAAGAAGCCGTCTGGCATTATTAGAATAGAAAATGTTAAATCGTCAATAACTCAAAAACTACAAATTTTTGAAATAGACAACTTTATATAAGTTCACCCTTATTTTAAGTGTTAAATAAGATAAAATTATAAAAATTGGGGGTTTCCATTTGAAAAAAGTAACTTTTATCGATTTTTTAAAGTATATATATAATGTCAGTTTTTGATCACCGTATATTTATTTATTATAAAATTATCAGCACAGGCCACTAAAGTGTACCCTTTTGGACAAGAAAGCCAACCGCAAATAAATATTAGAGACTTCGATAAGCAGGTATTTATAGTTATGTCTAGACCTGCAAACGTCATTTTTTACATAAAATTCAAAATATCTCAAAAACAGTTGAACTTAGGTATAGGATATTATACATAAAACATACCTAGAATTTTTCGAGGAATCCAAAAATTCGATTATATATAGGGTGTTTCATTTTAAATAAGAAAGTTGACGTCTACTTCCGGTATAACCGAAAGTGCCGCCATCTTGAAAATATTTTGCGCGAATTCCCCTTTTCGACTTTAGTTGACTGCCAAAATTTCGAATTTTTCTAAAGCCTACTTTCTGAGAAATCGATCGCCGCAGTTCGTCGTGGGACCCCCTGTATATATTAACCATCAAGTATTTCGTTGGAATCTACTTTTGGTTCGAATCCAAGATGGCGGAACAAAATGACGGCTTAATAAGATATTTAAAAATTTACCCTGACAAAACTGCTTAATAATTAAAAAATATGTTTGATCAATTCTGTCGGTCCGTCTGTCAATATAATTTAGACCGATGAAGCAAAATTTACTAAAAATGGCCTTTTCAATAGACACAATTCACATGTTCACTGTCATTTCACGACAGAGCTTAAAAACTACTTACCAGATTGGTATTCGAATTTTAGTCAAAAATAAATAGAGCATGACCTGGCAATATGTTGGTAAAACTATGGCGCCCCATTATTAAAAAAAATCGTTACAAAAAAAAAACGAATTATCCAATTTACCTCAAATTTTACACAAAAGTTAAGTGTTACATAGGAATGAACTGGTAAGATTTTGTTATGAATCCAAGATAGCAAAACAAAATAGCGGCCTCATTAATTGTTAAATAAATCAGCCTGAAAATACTACTTATTACATTAATTTCAATTTTTGAGCAAGAATTAATTGTGATATAGAAATTAGCTAGTAAGTTGTGCTACGGATTTAAGATGGCGAAACAACAAAAATCTTGTTCAATTGACTAATAATTAAATGTGAAAATGGAATAAACGTACGAATTCAACATGACGTAACAAAGTAGCAGTACATATCAAAGTAAAAACCATTTATCGAATTAATTTTAAATTATGCTCAAAAGTCAAGTATGGCATAGGTAGAAAGAAACTGGTAAAATATTGGTAGGAATCCAATATGGTAGAACAAAATGGCGACCAATAAAAATATTTCAAAAGACAGTACACTTAAACCATATATAATGTGACTATGTACTGAACTAAATTGGGTCACACTTTATTATTCCTAATAAATGGAAAAAAATCGCATCGAGGGAATTTTCGGGTAAAGGAAATTTACCTTTTTTTTAGCATGCAAAAGCATTATTTTGCCCAAATTTTGTAAAGTTCTAACATAGTCCAAGCCGAATTTGTTTGCCAAATTAAGGCAAATGTAATAGAAGAACTAGTTTTATTTTTATATTTTGCTTTATATCGGACACTGGGTATCTGGTTTGTTTTAGAGTTTTCTTTTGCTGTATTATCATATTCTAGTTCTAAGCAGCCTATATTTTAAATAAATATTATTTGTTAGAGTTTATAAAGGTTCTTTATTAAGTTTAGTATAGGCTCTAAGTACAATGTCAAAGTCGCAATACGCCAGTGAATACACCTGACTGATATAATACTTTTAGTTTGAAAACGTTGATTTGATTGGACACAATGAATATTTAGAACAATCCGATAAAGAATATTTTGTAATGTTCTTGGTTACTCTTGTTCAATGGAAATAATAGACGTTGGTAATAACAATAACTCTATTTGGAATATCAACAATATACAGCCCAAGGGCTGGACCGACAAGGTCCACCCTTGCACTTGCTACCACTCGGGTTAAGGCTAATATCTCTGTGTGGGTGAATGCGTGATGTAGGACACCGTTGCCAAGCGCGCGATGCAGCGTCAGCGTGCTTATTCCGCTTGTATTATAAATGTGAAGCAACTTTAATGAGAACAACTAATACAGGGTGTCACTACACTACACCTTCCCCCTTTTGAAAGAATGATTAAACCTGTTGAATCATTCTCACAAAACAACAACCTAAACACCAAAATAACCAAAAAAAAAAATTCGTTATAACTAATTAGCTGTTGACACTACTTTTACAAACAACTATTTAAAATGTGACAGTAATGGCTTTCACTATGCGCACTTGTGAAGGACACTGCTGTATTATGAGCTAAATTGAGGCTTAAATGAATTATTTGGGTTTTTGACATATTTTTATAATTGTTAATATTATGAGTGTTTTTTTGTACAGCTTTGTCAACCAATACGATAAATAAGCAATTTAATAAATAAATACATAATATAATATATTAATCTATGAATAATAAAATAAAGTCAATACATGACATAATATATCTTATAATAAAATTTCAACTTAATAATGTCAATAATTATACCCATACACCAATCATAAGCGTAACTATTTAAAAATTTATATATTATATATGCATATAGTGGGGTGTGTGCAAAAGGTAGTATAAAATGTAAGTTTTATTATTATTGAGACAAAATTCCTTCTGCATTATTAGTTAAATCGTAAATGATTAAATTCGATAATTCGAATATTACTGTATTATTGACATGGAATAATATAGAGAATTATTAAAGTCATGACTGAATAGTTTTAATTATTATGTATATTCTGTTCAGACTCTAACTATTATGTAATATTAGCTTTAAATAATTTCAAAAATCAAATTATTATATATATTACAAGATTGAGACCTTTAGAAGCTCATTTTCATTGCGTCGTGGGTAGCTTTCTCAAAAAATAATATTGTCGTTACTTTCACTGATTATAACTATCTTTTTATTATTATTATTATTATTATTATTATTATTATTATTATTAGCGCATTTGTAAATCCTTTCCCAAAAGATTTAAAATCTTTACTGCTTATCTTATACTTTACTTGCTTTGTCCCTTATTCGTTTTATATATTATATATTCATATTTTTGCATGCATTTTATTTATATATTTATATTTTAGTTTTTTTTCAGTTCCCTCAGCGACGTACCTAAGTCAGACGCTGATCGGGGTTTCTGGCTTATTATTTTTTTTTTTTACAGTCTACTTAACAGTATCTATGAATACTTTTGACGTCTTGACTTAAATATTTCGTACGATTTAAAACTAGATTTTAGATACGTATATAAGATAACCGTTATTAGACTGCGGGTACCCTATTGTGCATTAAGCACTGCTTTCATCATTTCTTATATTATTTTTAGGACACGCACTCCCTTTCATCAGCCTACATAGCTTAGATAATGGCGCTAACGCCCAAATTACCATTAATGAGTGGGAAAGTGCTCCTATTTCTTTTCTTTTTACTTTCTATGCAGACCAGCTAATACCTATACGCGTTTAGAACTTTTATACATTTTCGGCTGATCAGACCAATTCTGTATAATTTCTAACAATTTAAGTATGATATTCACTGCTGCACCTTCCATTTTATATACTCATACATTCTTTAACCATTCTCATATATTTTACCATTCCTAACAACAACCTTTTGATCATAAGACATTCATTTAGGTTAAGTAATATTTTCACAAAAAAAATCTAGTATTTATGATCAGAGATTTATTTTATCAGCGCTAATTTTTTTTTGTTACTATTTAGGTGAATACTGCTTAATTTCACAACTTTCTTAGGTAGAAGTGACTTATACATTATATATGCTGAGCTACTGTCTAAGTTCTAAGAATTTTAATAAAATAAGCGTTAATAATAAATTTCCCTTTTAGTTTATTAATGAATTTACTTATTTATGTCGCAGACTTATGGTAAGATTTAATTTAAAATTCTCAATGCTCTAATAAATATTGAATGTATTAGAATTATAATTAAATATGTTTTGTTTTGTATCTGAAATATGTGCTAGCCTTTTTGAATGCTAATAATAACAAATTATGTTATTTTTATTTGGTAATCTTTTGAGTTAGATAATTATGCATGCTGAATTTTTTTTTTAAACAGTATTTTCAGCGCCCAAGTTTTATGACTGGGTTAGCTTCTCATATTGTCTTTTTTTTTCCAAAGAAAATTTAAAACCAATTTTTTTTTTCTACATAAGTATAATATATGCTCAGATTTCTATTTAACATTTTTCTTTGTTTAGTTTCTGAAAATTTTCTTCAAAAAAATATTCACAATTTCCTCGTCATTTAGAGAAAATCCACTTGAAAATAAAAGGAAGACAACCTGGGGTATTTTTTTTTTCATTAATATGGCGAATTTGTGGGATTATTCAGCTGTGCCTGGTGAATATTCAGCGAGGCAACATGGTAACGCTGAGTCGTCTTAATACCTTGGTAGACGTTGCTCGACTTTGATTAAATAACACATACAACTACGTAACCCGGGGGCTTGTCGTCAATGATATATAATGTAGTTAATTAATATTATAATATTTGTTATTTATTAATATTATTATTTATTATTATTTTATATAGTTCCCAACCAGGATAGCCACTGCGTGTGTGAATTATATTGCTTGCAGTTCAATATCAGTGCATTTAATAAAAATAACATGTATCTTCTGTTATTAATTACCAGTTTCCAAATATGGAAAAGAAAACATTATTTATTCAATATTCTGTAAATTGTTCGAAAATATACGTTAAGTGTAGTGGATCAATAGAATTATATATTTTTAATGCCCAATATAAAAATAGAAAACATAAATATAAGAAATTCTACATTAAATAACTTTGTTTAATTGCTTGAATACAATTAATTGACGAAATCCTGTTATCACTATGTCAGCAGAAAATCTAGGACTCGGTTTTTATTGCAACATATATAGGCTATGAACCCAATGAACTTAAGTTTTTTTTTTATACGCGTAATGAAAAATTTAAAAAATTATTAAGGTTTCTTGGAAATTCATGCATCTACTTTGGCTTTTATTACTATGCAATGTTAGTTTTACAAACTTATTTTATGTGATATTTCGGGAAAGAAAACAGGTTTTTTTTTACAATGTAATAATTTGACCACTATAAATAAGCAAAAATAATCAATTTTCTAGTCTTTAGCACAATTTTTCCTAAAAAAAAATGTAGAGAACGAAAAATCAATCAAGAAATAGTTATTAAGCTGACGAAATTAAAATATAAAACGGGGCCGTCGATATTATTTGATTTGATTTTACAAATGACGTTTTGAATTAAATTTGAAATACCGTACAAAGAAGTTGTAGTACATATTTAATCTATGAAAACTGAACATTGTTAGTTGTGTTAGTTATGAATTAAGAGCCAATTTGTCAATCCATGTGACTTAAGCAAAAATATTTCGTTTTAGTAAGTCATGCTTCAACAAATTAAACTGGCATTTACATATTTCTGTTAAGTACTCGTTTTAAAAGTTTAAGCTAGGCTCCTGTTTAATAGTATATGCCCATTTATTTATTAAACATCAAACCATGTATTTTCAGTCATTCTTAGATTTCATATTGTACTCCGAGTTGTACTCCTTTATCTATATATATATTTTTTTATTTTACAAATGAACCAATGAAAACCAAATTGAAGCAATAATATGACAACTGCAAAAGCTACAGAAAGTTTTAGCTAGGTAATTATTTAGTAATTTTCTTATTTTAAAGTAGCCAAGAACTTAATTATTAATTCTCATTAAGCAATAAATTCAATAATATTCACCTAGTTTAGTAAGACGTGACATCGCATTGTTTTGGAATGCAATAATTGTTTTAGTAACAAATTAAATAATTAGGACAGCCTGAATTTGTTTAGTTATTCAAATTTCAAATATTGTTTTGTTTGCATATTATTCGCAATTAATACGTAAAATGTATTTTTCTTAGACAAAAAAAAAAGATATTTAATAAAATAGCGTAATCCTCAGCACTAGCCGTTTTCGCATAACCCTACGAACATAAAAAAAAATATCTAGATTAATTAACATCTAATGTCCAATATGAGTCTGTTTTTATTTATTTAAAATATTTTATTAATATCCCTTATCAGATAGAGAGATTAAGAAAAACATAATAATTATTAATTATCACTTGCTTCCAGTTCGTGAAATAAATTTGTTAGGTTTTGTAATACTCAATATTTTAAAAATAAAATATACCTCGTATAACATTAATACATGTCAATATTCGTGTTTTTATGCAATATTACACCCTAGTCTAAAATTTAACACTACTTAATAAAAAAAATTGAACACGCCCATATGTTCCAGATGATCATTAAGAATTAATTATTGATTATTCTAGTACCTTTTGCTCACACTCGATTTTGCATTTTTTAGATCCTTATCATATATTTACATACTTTAAAACTCTATAAATTCCAACAACTTCTACATTTCCATTTCTATATATAAATTTACCATATTTTTAAAGTCCTTGACACCAAAATTTGCAATTTCCATTTCCATATTAAATATATTTTTATTGTATCTTGACCTAAAAAAAACCTAAAAAGAGAAAACTCCTTCTGGTCCATATGGTGGTCTGGTGGTCCTCAACATCCAATTTTTCTTATTTATCAAATTTGGTCTGGTTTATCTAGTGAAGTGCCCTTTGGTCTTATTTTGCCCATATATGCAGTGGTATTGACAGCAGGTTTTAAGACACTTATTGCAGGATCCACTTACGAATGTTTTAAGGCCAGATCTTTTACGGCAGGGTCGCCATGTAATGTTCTTGGTTACTCTTGTTCAATGGAAATAATAGACGTTGGTAATAACAATAACTCTATTTGGAATATCAACAATATACAGCCCAAGGGCTGGACCGACAAGGTCCACCCTTGCACTTGCTACCACTCGGGTTAAGGCTAATATCTCTGTGTGGGTGAATGCGTGATGTAGGACACCGTTGCCAAGCGCGCGATGCAGCGTCAGCGTGCTTATTCCGCTTGTATTATAAATGTGAAGCAACTTTAATGAGAACAACTAATACAGGGTGTCACTACACTACAATTTGATAGGCGCTGTACTTGACGAAGATACTATTTTTACCGGTCAGCATTATTTTCTGGGTAAAGATAAATCCGCCCATT
Source organism: Kuschelorhynchus macadamiae (assembly GCA_030620095.1). Classification (NCBI taxonomy): domain Eukaryota; kingdom Metazoa; phylum Arthropoda; class Insecta; order Coleoptera; family Curculionidae; genus Kuschelorhynchus; species Kuschelorhynchus macadamiae. Next base: position 2,009,827 of record JAUTXW010000556.1, on the reverse strand, counting down.
GGCTGGCACATGCTTTGTCACAACTCAGTGTAAGAACTCCTCCTAAGAATATTGTCATTCATCTTCCCGGCGTAGAAAGAGCAGCAAAGCATGCCAAGAATGGTGGGAGTTGTATTTCACACCAGTCATGATAGAAAATATAGTTTGCAAATATTTACCTGAATAAGTTGTCTGAAAATTACGAGCGAGAACGGGATTCTCGACCAACAGATAATACAGAAATGAATGCTTTTATAGGATTTTTATATTTGGCATGCGATAAAAAAGGACAATATTTAAGCATAGAAGAGCTTTGAGTAACCGATGGAACTGCTCTTGATTGTTTTCGACTGACAATGTCAAGTGAAAGATTTCATCTGCTTGCAAGAGTACTTAAATTTGATGACCCTACTGACCAAAATGTAAGAAAGTTTATTGATAATTATAATATAATCCACATTCGCCAATTTTTCGAAGGTTTTGTGAAAAAATGCCAAGAAAATTATCAAATTGAAGAGTATTGCACTGTAGATTAAGTGTTGCCAAATATGGATTAAGATACGCTCTGGTTGATTTCAGCATGTTTTATGTCAGCAATATAGAGATATATGCAGGAAGACAACTAAATGGGCCATATAAGGTAGACAATTCTACATATACTATAGTTAACCAAATAGCATCGCCAATTCTAAACACTGGGAGAAATATCAAACTGATAACTATTTTACATCCATTCTCCTGGCTAGAGATTTGCTTGCTACGAATACAACAACAGTAGGAGCTCTAAGAAAGAACAAAAAGGAGATATCACCAATATTCATAAATTTGAAAAGGCCGGCTCCAAGTAGCATATTTGGTTTTCAGAAAGATACTGTTTTAGTATCCTACAAACGAAAACCAAACAAGATGTTTTGTTGTTGTCAATGTTTCATTTAAGCGATACTATTGATCCTGAAGCTGAAATTATTATAACCACATGAATGGAGGGGTCGAAATAGTTGATGAATTAAAATCCAGTTACACAGCCTCCAGGTTTAGTTGTCGATGACCTCTGCCAGTTTTTTTTATATTATTGGACGTGGCAGGTATTAATTCTAGTATTGCCTATAAAAGTAATACAGAGGTTGTTTACAAACGAAGAGTTTATTTGAAGAAGTTGGCACAGCACTCAACTGATAAATCAATCCTTTGCCGTTTTAAATCTGAACGCGAATCAGACAAACTTTGGATATGCCTGAACCAAAATATGATGCACGTGAAGCCGCAAGAGGCTTTTGTGGAAATTGCTTACGAAGAAAGAATAGAAAGAACAAAGAAGCATTGTAGCAAGTGTAATGTCCCTATATATAACGAGCATACCACCTTCATTTGCTCTAGATGCTCTGGCATATTTGACGATGCCAATAAGGCAATAGTTCAAGTGAATAATTTTTTGGTATCGTATTTTGCCTCTTTTTGAATTTAGTTTTAGGTGACAATATTTTACTACACAGGATGAATTTTTGTGATGCCAGCGTTTTTAGTAAATATATAAAACAAAAAAGTATAAATCCGTTTTGTTAATAAATAATTATGTTTATAAAAATGCATTTAATACCATAGGATGTAGCCAAAAAGCGCGTGTGAGCAAAATGCTCTCGCGCGAGTGTTCAGCTAACTTTTTAATGTGCAGGGTTTAATTCAATGTACCTAAAACATCTTTTTATATGTAACAAAGATAAAACCAACGCTGATATACACCAAATTACGAAAGCGCTCTGCTGTAATTTTCTTTCATTAATTTATTTGTATCTGATGGTATAAGAAAATTTAGGCACATTATATCGTCAGCAATATGCATGAGTTGCGGAAATGACAAAAAAACGTCCTTTTAATTTCATAAACAACAAACAAATTTAAAACTTTATAAAAATAAAAGTATTATCACGTCAGTTTTACCAATATACCTCAAGATCGCATAGACTTAATAACCAACTAATCAGAATATTTGTTTATATTCCCGTATCGGCCCCAAAAAGGCTAAATTAGCCTAAATGCTTGATCTAGATCCACGTGTAATTTGGTCGTTTGAGATAGTTATTAAGCCCGTATTCATGTCGGCGATCTTCGTTAGACCGGGATTATTTGGTAATTACGCATTTTGAAACAGTGGGGTATTCGGAAAATATTAATGTCGTGGTCGAATATACGAAAATTATGTGAATATGTCGACATAAGAGAAGGCTCTAGAAATTATATATTTTCCAGAAAATTTATTTTGTTTACAATTAAAAGGTACTTAAACTAGTTAAAATATAATAGAAATATATAAATTATAAAATAGGGTTGATTTTGTTACTAAAATTTTGAAATTATTTGTCAAGCAATAAACAATTTAAAACCAATTGTTTTTGTCCTAAACTATGATAGTAATAAAGATATAAGTTAGATATATTAAATGCATATTATAAAAGTTATATACATATATATATATATATATATATATATATATATATATAAAAATCGATAAAAATGTGCTCTCACACATCTTTACCAAAAGTTCTTGGCCGGAAAACATATATGTATAATAATATACATATATAAATTATATATATATATATATATATATATATATATATATATATATATATATATATATGTATGAAAGTTGTTTTACAGCTTTTTTGGACAATTTATTAAAACATTCAAATCAGATGCCTATAATTAGTGCCATCTTCAGGACTACAAAGAACAAATCATAACATCAATCAGAAAAAGATTTTTCAAAAAGATTTTCAAGCATATTTAAAAGTACAATAGAAAAGTATACGTGTTCACAAATTAAAAACATAAACTAAATACATGTACAGAAAAATATCACAATAATACTTAAACTTACATAAACACTAGGATTTGTAAAATATATAGAAGCAGAGCACATGTTCCAAAGCTACAAACGTTTAAACCGTTCGTTATTATAAAAATAAACCGAAACATATTTATTTAAAAGGATACAAAACTAACCTAGATTATTATGACTGGAGAGTTCTAAGCGGACAAATGAGAACATCACTTGTGCAGATTGGCATTCGAAACGAAGATGTGCGGTCGCACACCCTATAAATTATCTATGTTTCAGTTCAAGCAACGTTTGACCCACTCTTGAAAACATTATTTAGTGAATATATAATGTATTATTTTATTATGAAAAATTTGTAATAACGTTATGGTAAAACATATTTAGGTCTTGGACATCTCTCTTTTGATTGAAATTCATAATATTCTTCTGATTAATGTTATAATTTGTTTTTGCAGCCCTGAGGATGACACTGATCAGTGTCGAAACGTAGGTATTTGATTTGGCTTTTAATAAATTGTCCAAAAAGCTGTAAAACTTCTTTCAATTGAATTAAATTTTGGACGTGAAATAGGAAAATTCTATATATATATATATATATATATATATATATATATATATATATATATATATATATATATATATATATATATATATATATATATATATATATATACCGGGTGTTACTGGATTACTGAATTATGGCTAACCGCTGTTAAATCTTTGTAAATTAGAAAATCGAAACTCAATATTATTAAACAATTTGTTTTTTTGACAGTATATGTAACATTGTGTCACTTCCCATTTAGCCGGAATGGACCAAAAACTTTTAATCATGAATTTCAAACTCCCTGTATATTTAGGATTATTTAAATACAGGGCGACATTCTGAGTGAAAACCATCCTCACTTGTAATTTTTTGGCGTGCCGCGACAGAAAAAATTAAATTCTATTTTTAAGTCTAAAGTGCCAAAAATCTTATAAATTACTTAAATTTTCGCTGAGAGTTAAGAAAAAAATATAACTTGACAAATGTATTCATTATTTTAATATAATAAAAAATATTATTTTATATTTTATCTAAGTCTATAGTGCCATGACTAAATTAACTAGAACAGGCCCAGAGTTAAGACCAAATATTTTGACAAGCGGCATAGAATTAGGGAAATAAAAACTTACAGAAGGAGGGAGAAAGTTGATGAAACAAATAGGAGAAAAGAAGCCAAAGTAGTTTATGTTAAAAATATTAGTAAATAATTTGTGGGCAACTAGTCAGTGATTTCTGCCCTTAAGGAAGAAATAAAGTACAATCAACTATTGTTATTATTTCCTATCAATTCTAAGTCTTCTTTCCCATTGCTGCAAGCGCAGTTGCATAAACAAAAGTCTCCATTAAACTAATATGCGGATTTTAGATTATTCCATATGTTAGTTTTTTGTTATATAAGTTATATACATATATTTGAAATATATGTCTGATTTTAATTTCCTCTTATATTCGCCGGAACCCTCAAGTATTAGACCTACATGTTTAATTTGCAATTTAGTCATTTAAGGACATTTAGTGGCGCCATATTCATGCCCCCGGGTTTCGTTAAATGAGGATTATTTGGTAATCAGTGGTGTCAGGACAGTAATATATTTGCGAAGTTGGGGAATATACGGGTCTAGAAATACGAGTTTTCTTATAAATGAAATGTTTAAGAGACAATGTATGATTATAACAGAAATATATTTGTCAAACCCATACTTACATTGTCTTGAGTGTTTATTTAATCACAATGCAACGTTTTGACTAATATACTATACCTAGTCATTATCAAGACCGTGTACTTTTATATTAGTTATGTGCAGTGAGGTTCGAAGCCCCATTCACTAGTGACGTAGCTTAAGGGACTTAGTAAAAGACACAAAATTAAGAGATTTCTAAACATCTCAACTCTAAATTTACTGAAAATTCTGGTATTTATTTAATACGTGATGCTTTAGTCAAATTCCTTTTTCTTCTCTGTTGCTATTAGTGTATATTTTATATATTAATAAGGCTATCATAGCTAGACAGAAAGAAAACAGACTCAGATGCTATTTTAATCAGTCTAACCTTGCTGTATTAACATTCTTCTTGGCATCAAGAAGGTGAGGTAACATACAAAACTAATGTTAAAATTTGGTGACCGATAAATTTAGTGACTGATGTAGAGCAAAGATGTTTTTGCCTTTGCAGTCTGCCCCCAAACTATAATAGCATAGGAAAGCATCGAGTAATAGGAGGCTAGACTAGACTGTTCTTAAAACCTCTCTAGAAACATTGTTTGTCAAACCGCGAAGAAGATAGAAGTTCTTCGTTAGCCTGCGGCAGCCAAAGATTCAACAAAACGTCAGCCTGGGGTCCATTGCAATACCGATACATCGAACAGCTTATTGTGTCTCAAGATTCGGGGTGTCCTTAATCCCGCAATATAAAGATCATACAATGGGTTTTTGATTCGTTCCGGATAAGGTTGTTTCTTCTAAACCTCTCTTTAGCATTCGTCTGTGCCTCATCTGTCCTCCCGGCAGTCTCACCGGAGTTTTTTGTTTTTTTAAAGTAGGGCATAGATATTTATTAAAAATAGAAGTTCTTCCAAAATTAAACTCCGCTGCATCCCCACCGTTAACTCGATTCTTCCTTACAAGTCATTTTGCACCTGATATCTATTATGTATTTCATGACTTCTATGCTGATTTCATTAAAATTGTAAAATTTTAAAAACGCAGTCAAATGCTTTATTCAAATCGTAAAAAATGCAGGTGTATTCAAGATACTCAAAGGCAAATTTAATTAATCTACTCACGGCATTCTGTTTTTCTTTAAACCATAAGGTGGTTTATTTGTATGCATTTTTAAACACTAGTAATATCATATACAGTTGCCATCCTCAATTTTATCACCTTTATCCAAATAAAAATTGGTACAACAGCATATTTGAGAGTCCTTGGAAAATACTTCGTCAATTGTTTGTATGTATCAGTGTGACTGAAAAAAAATAGGTGTATCTAATTTAAATAAACACACGTTAAGTCCCTTTTCTTCACTTCCCACTTCCTTCAGCACAAGCTTTCCCATACAATATGCACGAAACTAACTTCAGGGTTAAAAAGGAATGACATATTTACGAAACACTTAATGCCAATAAGTCCTCTGGCTTTGATGATAATAATAGTCATAGTTCTAAAAAGTGCGCTTCTGAGCTGGCCCCTAACCTAAGCAGGTTATTCCAAGTGTCCTATGACAAGCTGGAGATCTATTCGTGTTCAGCCTGTTCCCAGAAGGGATCCAAAACTATATAAACCTATTTATGACAGGCAATACGGCTTCCGCCACCAAAGAACCACCGCAGGTCGATCTTCTTACCTTCGTAACCATCAAGTAAATCAAGTCGATTGAATTTCACGGAGAAGCCTTATTGCCCTCGACATATCCAAAGCATCTGATCAAGTCTGGCATGACGCACTTCTTAACAAACTAATTGCCTATGGTTTTCTTCCAAAACTTTGCACTTTTATTGCAAGATTTATTTCCAACAGAAGTATTTCGGTAGTGGTTGATAACCATTCATCTGATCCTCACAAAAACAACGCAGGTATTCCACAAAGTACAGTGTTGGCACGTACCCTATTCTTCATACACATCAATGATCTGCTTTCCTCTGCCTGCTTCTTCTGTTAAGCGTAGAGTAATAACTTTTTCTCTAACCGCGGATCTCATTAAAATTGTAGAATACGGAGTAAAGAGCCAAGTCAAGTTCAAAGCCAGTAAGACACTATCATGTTTACCATTTCACAAATTGCCTCCCAGTATCCATACCATTTAAATGATTAATCAAATGTTTGACGCCAAAGATTCTTTTAGCCTAGTTAATATCACTTTCCAGAAAGATGTTCGCTAGCATGATTACATCACCTCAATAGCCACAGCAGACGCGAAGAAATTGGGTTTTCTTTTCCGAGCTCGAAAATTCTTTTCACTTCGCAAATCAAAACCAGCCTGGAATATTGTTCGCATATATGGGAGTAGCCTCTACTTCAATCGCTAACATCCTTGTTTCTGTCCAAACGCGAGATATTTGCTTGACTGATAATCCTTACATCACAAGGAAGCTTGTTTCACTAAAGCGTTGTCGAACTGTAGGCAATTTACCACGGATTGTGTTCTAAAGAATTATGCCTTCCTTAGTCATTGATCCTATCAGGGAGACACGATCATCGAACCACATTCATCTCTTCACTGTCCAACTCCAGGACCACTCACTTTGTTTGCTCCTTTATTCCCAAAGTGTCCAGATTATAGATGTGTTACTAGCAAAGGCCTTTCCCTCTTTTCCTAATCTGCAAGTATTTAAACTCCGCATCAATAAAAATCCCCCCTCTTCTCTTTAAAGCAAACACGGCATCTAAACCTTAGGTCTTCAGCCTTCGTGGTCTGCTCATAGATAAAAAACACTCATCCGGTACAGTGACTTCTTTTGTCTTCAGTGTTGCTTCAGAAGCATACTGATATATGATGGATATATTAGTATATATAATATATTATATATAAAAAAAATAAGTTTTTGTTCTAAAAACAATGGAATATTTGTAAAAATTCCGAAGTTAGTTTTCATTAAAATTGTCCAAGTAATTTGCATGACGATAATATCTTAAAAAATGCATGAATATTAAAATCAATTTATAAATGTAAATATGTGATGGATGCATAGAGAAAATTGACAGAATCAACCATATTATCTATTATTGGCTACTCCGATGTTGTCGGCCCGCTTTGACAGGGCTCACTCGTCAACATTACAGGTAATGCAAAAGACATGCATTTGCTATACTACATGTATAAAGTGAAGGGACTACATAAAACCTTCATTTACGCAGTTTGGCTAGCTAAAACTGGCTGAACAAGCTGCGTGATATATATTATATTTAATAGATAGACTCCAAAATCTCAGCCTCAGTACAGTATAATTTTTAAGACGTTAAGATAATACGTGTTTCGGTCTATCGAGCATCATCAGACCTACAAGTACCAGGGAGAGTAAAATATATATATATATATATATATATATATATATATAAATATATATATATATATATATATATATATATATATATAACATGGTTCAAGTGTTCTCTCACCTTTGTAAAAATTCTTCTACCTATTTGTTGTGCCTTTTTCCTTTCTGAATATCTCTTGAATGTATTTATTGTTTTCAATCAAATATTGGTATTTTTATTATTTTTAAAAAACTTCACCAATTGGGAGAAACACTTCCGAAAAAAATACTACCCAATGTATGATATTAAAAGACATTTTGTACTTGTATACAAATTTATAACATAATTTGTTGAAGGAAAGCCGATATTCATAGCAATCTGCATTATAATATCCCGCTCTTTAATAAACTCTTCTTTTGACAATGGTGAATTAAACAACTGATAGAAAAAGGAGTTGAACGCTGGGAATTTATGTGTAGGAGAATTTGAAACATATTGAATAATACTATCATTGGAAGATGATATCCGGTAAACCTTAAACTTTAACCTACAGTGTTTTCTCATTAGCAATAAATCAAGAAACGGTAGTTTTTCTTCATCTTCAATTTCAAACGTACACTCAATTTTAGAATGTAACGTGTTCATGGACTGTAAAAGCTTTTCCAACTGTTGTCTACTGCCATTTCACAAAAAGCAATTCATTAGCTGGTTTTGCAAAGTATTCATGAGAACCTCACTAAAAAATGATGACAAACTAGAACCCTAACTAGGGCAGATGTTTGTCCATTAAATAAATGTTGGTCTAAAAGCAAAGAAATAAGGGAAGGGGGCTATCTATGGGTAAGTTTGGTAAAGAAATGATAACTATTAAAACCCTCACCAAGTGAATACAGTCTGCGGGAGGTATGCTGGGAAAAATTTGTTTGAATTTGAATGAAACCAGTAAAGCACGGCGTCGATGGAATTCGATTGAACCCGTTATGTCCCTAAGAACCTTATTTTAGCAAGATGAAAGTTTGTACATGGAATAATTTACACAAAAAGCCAACTTACCTTCATCAGAAGTTAAGTTTTGATGAAGGCGTGTTTCAGAGTGTACGACGAATATCTCATTTACTACACATTCCATTACAGACTATCGCTGCCATTAAGGGTTCACTTAATTATAACTCCAGTACATATTTTAATAGGTTGCCTAATGCGCTAAAATTCATAGCAAGTTTTAGTTCGTTCATATCAAAAATTAAGAAGTATTGCTCTACTTCGTAGTGCGCGCAGTTTCATCCTGGAAATATGAATAATCAAATTTACTAATATTTTTAAATATCTCTTTTATACCATTTTAATACATTTTTACCAACGTGTCAAGGTTTAAACTAAATACTGACTTTTTGCATTGTTTACCTAAATAGTTTAGTAAATATAATTATAAGTTTATATGTAAACATTTAAGGATATTACTTATAAGGCACTTGTACTGGTACGTTATTTTCAGGTTCGCTTGAAATAACCTTAGCTGCCTGGCTTTATTAAAGACGTTTTCAAGTTGAATTAGAAATTGTTCTCTTTTCTGCAGTCCCTACCGCGCCTCAAACCTTAAGTAAATAATTCTCCCTCTCGTCTAAGCCTTCAAGCTCTTTTCAAATTATTTACTTTAAAAATGGACTAGTCGTAGGTAGGTTAGATCATGGGAGAGTAATTTTAAGTGACTATGACCGATATCGGTTTCAGGAGCATGCCAAAATTTTAATCCAGGAATTCATCATTTCATGAATATCTTTTTTATCTTTGCAAAACCATAATTGAGTTTAACTACTGGCTCTGAAGATAGTTAAAAAATTGTATTTTTTACGTTTAAAAATTATATTACATTTTATACAGAAAGATTTGAAATATGCGTCGAATGACGCAGACGTAATGAAAAACATATATTCTTGCATTTGTCCCTTTTGTCCCACCCCTAGATACTTCACTATTTCTCAATTCCGTCGGTTTGTCTGGGACAGTATGTCTATGGTCTGTCTTTTCGAGGCTAATCCGATTGAGATCCAATTTTGGTCAAAAATTAACATGGTAACATTTTGGTATAATTTCAATATAGCGAAAATTGAGGCCTTGCAATATTCGCGAAAAATCAAATTAATAGTTCTGTTACAGGGGTAAATCTAAATAATATTGTCTGCATTGAAAAGGTGTTTGAGGTGTGTGGTGTTAAAATACTGCTAGAATGTAATAGAATAGTCAAAATATTTTGTATTTATAAATTTCCCTCAACAGATTCTAACCTCTTTATTCGTGAGTTAAGAATATTTTGGGAAAAATATATTAATTTTACTAAAAATGAGGAGATTATTTTCTGTGGCGATTATAACATCAATTTTCTAAAAAATTTTATTGAGAAAAATGTGTGTTAAAAAACATTAACTTATTAAGTACATTATAATATGGTATTGAATTTCATATAGATGGTCCAACATGGTGTGTGGCTGGTTCTTCAACTGCAGTTGAATATGTATGTTCCAATTTGTCCAACTGTTATAAATTAAGTTGTAGAGCAGATTTTAAGGGCTTCTTTGATCACTTAGCTAAGATTTTGGAAATAAAATGTGTGTATTTGCCTTAAAATGATAAACGTTTCTTGTATAAAAGTTTATTTACTTCTGAAAATATATGTGAATATTACTTACTTGGAAGAAACATGGTCGTCTGTTTAAAAAGCTGTAAGCGTGGAAAGCGCATTCGAACTTTTCTTTCAACTTCTTTTAATGTATATAAATATCGCTTTTCCTATTAAAATATTTGTGAATAAAAATAAAAAACCTTGGATAACCAATGGTATACGAGTATCTGCCAAAAATATGAAAGTTTTGTATAAGTTTGTTATACAAACAGATAGCCCTGTCCTCGTTAATTGCTACAGAAAATATAACAAAATATATAGGAAAACTATTCAAGCTGCTAAAAAACTGCAAAATGATAAATATTATATAAACTCGACAAAGAAAAATAGGGCTGTATGGAACATAATTAAATACTTTAGCCTTAGAGAGAAGCACTAGTGGCATTGACTGTCTATGTCTGAATGACAAAAGCGTTACTGTGTGAAAATAAATATAATTTTAAATTAAAAAAACATGTAGGAACTATGTTTTTTAAGCCTGTGTTGGAATGTTATGTAAACGACGTTATTAAATCTTTAAGGAAATCCAATTTTTTTGTTACGGGCAGTATCTCTGTAAATCTTTTAAAGTCCATAAGTGGTTTAATTGTAAGCCCAATAAGTTATCTTATTAACATGCCACTAGAAAAGGCTCTCTATATAAATAAGGAGATAAAGATAATATAGATAATTAACACCCAATTTCTCTTTTAAGTTCAACATCTAAAATTCTTGAGGAAATAGTGTTTAACCAGATATCTAGATTTCTATCTAGATATAAATATACTTACGGATTATCGGCTATATTGCAGTTTGTTGGTGAGCTCTATAGCTCTGTGGATAGGAATAGGAAATGTCTAGGCCTTTTCATGCACATAAGAAGGGCGTTCGGCCTTGTTGATCATTATCTGCTTCGGAATAAGTTAAAAGAATAAGGCATGAGAGGAAAGGTTCTTGAATGGATGGAGTCGTATTTGAGATACCAGAGATCAAGTTGTCGAAGTCGAGGTTATTCGGTCTGCGAGAATGAATTTAAACAGAGGTGTCCCGCAGGGATCAATCTTAGGGCCTCTTTTGTTTTTAATTTTTGCAAATGATTTGCCTTATGTTGTACATAAAAAAAGTGAACTTGTTATGTTTGCGGTTGATAATTCGTATGTGTGTAGTTGTGGAACAAGAGAGCCTTCATTGTCGCGGCTACGTGGCATGGTTGTAAATTTTAATTTGTGGTTTGCTGGCAACAGGTTATGTTACAAATAAAACAATTTTTATAAATTTTATGCCGGGCCACTCGACCTTTGTGGGTCAATTGCACTGCGGTGACCTATGTGGAAGACTGTCCTCAGTGTATTATGCCCTGTATCGCTTGCGAGGTTGACAGAGATATCGTGATGTCATATTATTATGCAAAGTTTGTTTACAGAGTCAAGTGCGATATATTATTTTGGGATCTTCTCCTACCCATTTAAACAGAGTATTTCTCATGCAAAAAAATACCATTAGAAGTATTGCGGGTGTGTCTTGTCGTCATTCATGCAGGGGACTGTTTATGCCATTGAATTTGCTTACTTTGCCGTGTTTGAATATTTTGGAAATTCGAATTTTGTTAAAAGTAATTTGAGCAGTTTTGTGCTCATCGAATCTGTTCATAACCACGATACAAGTAATAATATAATATACCTACACATAATATGGCTTTATATGATAAGAATCTCTTTTTAATAAGTTGCTTAGGGAAATGAAAATTATTCAAAATGTAAAACTGTTTAAAAAAAAGATACGTGTTTTGCTAATATCTGGTGTTTTTACAGTGTGGGTGAATATATGGAATGCATAGACATAAGTCAGTGAATGTACTTCCTGCAGTAGTCTTAGCGTCCTAGAAACAAACCAGAAAATATATATCTATATATTTTCTTCTTCATTGTTATAGTCTTAACGGTTTTCTTGGTGTGGTTGTTAAGACATTTTTGGTCGCCTTTTTCCATAGGTTCGTGTCACCAGTAGGTAGATTATTGACGTTTTTTACACCATGTAATCTGGTCTTTTGAAATAAAAGATTTATTTATTTTAAAAATTAATCCTGAAAAAGCTACATAATGGATTGATTTTGAATTTTGTACAATAAATAGTTCTAATAGTACGAATTCAATATGGCAGATCAAAATGGCGGCCAAATAAAATGTTTTTATTGGAAAAGGCCACCAGAATTTACATATCTTCACGTTTAAGTGTCCCAAGATGCTTTTAAATATATGTTTTGTCAATTCCGTTGGTCGGTCTGTCTGTCTGTTTGCGGCATAGCTTAAAAACTATTTACTCGACCGACTTATAGTAGCGGTCATATGAGGATGACCTGGTAATATTTATTTTGGTAAAAATCTCGTAACGCGGAACATGATGGCGCCCTAGTGAAACGCTAAAAAAGTTATTGTTACCTGAAATTTTAGACACAAATCAAGTGTTGCATGGGAATGAACCGGTAACATTTTGGTATGAATCCAGAATAGCAAAACACAATGGCAGCCTAATAAAATATTTAAAAAATCAACCTAAAATAACTACTTATTATATTAATTTAAAATTTTGTGCAAGCAATTAATGTGGTATAGAGATAAGATCGTAAAGTCGTGGTACGAATTTAAGCTGGCCATCAAATAAAATGTTTAAAAAATCAACGTAAAAAATCTTCTTATTCAATTGGTTTTAAATTTTGTAGAAAAATTGTTATAAATTCAACACTACGGAACAATATGGTGCTGTGTTAATGTAAATCTTACTTATTTCAATTTATTTTAAAGTATACCCAAGAATCAAGTTTGCCGTAGGTAGAAACTGATAAAATATTAATAGGAATTCAATATGATAAATTACTATGTACCAAACTTAATTAGGTCACACTTCACTATTCTTAATAAAAGGAAAGGTTCATAACGAGGGAAGTTCCGGGTAAAGGAAATTTACCGATTTTTTATTTTACTTTCAAAATAATATTGTCAAAACGATGTTCCAATTTAATATAGATTCACTAAGAGGTAGGTCGTCAAAACAGACATTTATCCTTTAATAATTGTCTGGCTTATTAGTTTGTAAGTAGTTATAATAGGGGAGCGCCTCCTCCTCCTCCTCTTTCTCTCTCTCATGTCCCTCATTCTTAACTTCCTCCCCTTTTATTCTCATTCGCATCATATTTTTAATTTTTTCTCTTTGTTCTCCCACATTTGATTTTGCATTCTTAAGTCTTATAAATAGGTGCATCATGATCATTTTAGTATGCCGAGACACATTTACTAAGCTGTGCTCGAGTTGCGTAAAAAGTTATTTTTGAATTTTTTCACCAATTTTGTATAAAACAAAAAGAAAAAATGTGTCAAGTAATAAGTGAATTATGTGTAATCGCGAAAAATTAACTACAACTATCAGACAGTTAAAAGTTAAATATCTCAATTTCTTTGAAGTGATTTCGAAAGATGAATACACCAAGCTGTTTTATCCACTGAAACGAGATTATTTGGAAGCAATTGACTGTTGTGATGATTATTTAGAAGGAATTATAAGCCTTACTACGTTTTTCAATACATTTGGGAAATCATACTTTGTAGGAGAATTAAGCCACCTAATAGAATTTATAGGAGAAGATTGCCAATTTATACCTGCTATTATTGCAACCCAAAAGAGGTTTCAATTATACGAAGATAAAAAACAGGTATTATCAAAGAAAGTTAATCCTATTCGCAAGAGACGTTCCCCTACATATTTAAAATATTATGTTAAATAAATGAAATGGCTGAGTTGCTGATTGCAGTTAAATTATTAGAGCAGAAATTTAGTAATCTTTCAAAAACCTATTTCTCATATTGTATGGCAAGTGGTCCGGAGTGGATAGACTTTTATTGTAATCAATCTGAGGAATTCGTAAAGGCTGCCCTCTGTTGCAACAAATACATTGAAACATTAAATTTTTTTCAACTTATTCAAGATCTAAAAGATATTGGCTTTGGTTACTATTTAAAAGACTTGAAGCAATTTATTGACGAGGATACTATTCTTCAAGAAATTGAAAAGGAAAAATAAATTTAATAATATTTACAATGGAGCAAATGGTTACTGAAATGTATGAAGAGTTTATTATATCTGCTGCATACTTCCAATATTTATCAATTGTAGGCGAAGAAGACGCAGAAGCACAAGATTTGTCAGCATATGTTAATAATATAGATCGAATGAAACAATGTAAATTAGCCGCTAAATTTTGTAATGATTATTTAAAATATAAAAATGAGTATGAACTTTTAAATGAATTTAGAAAATTAGATTTAAGGTATCATATTAATTGTATTCAATCATGGTTGGTTAATGCAAAATAAAAAGGTAATTAAGTTTTTTTTTTAATTTTTATTCATTCATAAAACAATTGTCATATAAAAATAACACATTTGTCAAAGCACACATACAAGGTGATTTTGAATGATAGAAGCATTGTGGTTCCATTAGCTTTAGCGCTGGTTGTTCATCTATTTCAATCACATGCTTTTTAGAATATTTCTGTATAAAATCCTTTTTTTCGCTTCCTTTTACAAAAACAAAATCTGCTTTCTTCGTAAGTGTTTCAATTATTTTTGGGAAATGATGTAATGGAGTAAATCCATTATTCCAATGTATACAATGATAATTTTTCGTTAACCATACCGCCTGCTTGTGACAATCAGGTGAAAGAAACTCCATTGGAAAAGGCTTTTTAAAAATGTAATGAGTCATTTCATAACCATCAAAAGCTGCAAGCTCTTTCGGTATAAATTTATTTTTTTCATCTTTGAATCCTTGAATATCTATAACCAATCTCATATTTTCAAAGCAGCAAATTTTTTAATGAGACTTTTTTTACTTGAATAATTTGCAATTTCTTCTTTCAGTTGATTAATTTTAAAAATAAATTTTTCAATTTGTAGTTGTAGTTTTGATGTCATGATTAAAACTAAAAGCTTTTGAAAATTTCTTTAAATTAAATTGAAATATGAAAATAGTGGGGATAAAGTTTATAATTGTTTCACAATTTTAGTAAGAGAGTTGTAGCTAAATAATTTGTCATGTAAAATAAGACAATAAGCAGAAGTATCTTTTTTAATTGCATTGTGTGTCTCAAATTCAATTCTCATTACTACGGATCCCGTTTGAATTGTTTCTTTTTGATGGGAGCAATCAATATGTGTAATAGGACTAATGTTTTTGAATTGTTCAGGATTAAAAATGGGTTCATTTGGAACACCATAGTAAGACTGTCTAAAGTTGGCAAACATTTCGTATAAAGCAGAAAATTTGTTTTCTTCGAAATTTAAGTACAAATCGTGATAAGGATATCTTTCAGAATTTAAATATACTCTAATATTTGACAAGGTAATATTGTCAAATTTACTCATATCTTTAACAATTTCCCTTTTCTGTTTTCTTGAAAGCCAATCACAACATGACGAGGAGCTTCTAGTTTACTAGTTGTTTTTACCGGCCATGTGTGACAGGTTGTTTCGGTTAGAGAAGAATATTCAACAAGTTCCCAACTCCTGAATCCTATCAATATATCTTTATTTGATTCTAATATTTTTGATAGAGCAAGTTGTTGTGGCATATCAACTAGAATGTGAGGAACTTTCCAATAAATTTTATCGAAAGTAACCAATGGAGTGTCAGGAGCAGTAACAAGGTGTGCCGGATCTTCTTTGAAAATAACACCATCTAAATCATCAGTTGATCTAATAAGAACCAATTCCTGTTTCATATTCATAATAATTTTTCTGTAATCTTCAAAAAATCCTAAAAGCATTTTTAGTGGTATGGATACGGAGAATTTTCCATCATTATCAACTAAAATTGTATCACCTTCTTTCCGATGTGGAAACCAACCTGCATTTTCCAGTTTTAAACTTTCGTTGGTATTGTGAGAAAGGTAGCTTTTTAAGGTTGATGCTAATCCAACATTTCTTATTGAATCTATAGTAATTCCGTTTAGTTCATAGCGGATTTCTCTGAACAAAAAGGCTATACCATTGTTAATAAATAGCAATTCTTTCTTATATTTACCTTCTGTATTAGTTAATTTTCCTTCGATATAAAGTAAACTATCTGATGGTAGAGTGTAAGCATCGAGTTCTTGAATTGGGATCCTTATTTCATCATTGTAATCGAATTTTGAAGAAATATATGGTTGATATGTGTGAAGCTCAGAAATGACGATGGAATTGTCTACATAAAGCTTTTCGTTTACGTTTAATATGTTCATTATTTTAAAACAGTGAAACCCAAGGATGTGAGAAATTTACGATTATCTCGTCTTAACTTGTTGGTGTTGGATTTGATACTGAACTGTTGTTTAGGCTTTTTCTTTTTATAAGTTTTTACTTTGTTGATAGTGGTAGGGGCAAGTCTCATCCCAAGGGCTCTATTATATCTAACAACCATTTTATATTTCACTTGTTTGTAAATGTAACCTTACTGTTATAGTTTCTCCTCTAAAACTGATAAGTTCTCCGTCTTGATCAACTATTTTAACTGTTATATTGTTAATTGCTTTGACGCTAACTGGAAAATACAAAATGGGCAAAGGAGATTCAACTATTTTATACCCTGGAGCTACAGTTGGATAAAACTGGTGAATAATATGAACAGGTTTACCATTATTGTAAGAACCGACACAAATATTACAGTCAATACAAATAGCATTCACCTTAGTTATTTTTGCAACATTATCTGATTCTTCCTCTTTCATAGCTTCTAGTATCCTGCTATTAAAACCCAACATTTTTCCTATCGAATCTTCCTTGGTAAAATCAATTATTCTACTACACATTAAAAAAGTTTTTAGAGTATTAACATTTGCTTTTAAAAGAAAAAAAATTTTTTCATTCGGAAATAAATCTTCTATACTTTCTCTTATGTATGTTTCTATATCTGTAATGTCATAAGTTCCGTCGGGAATAACAATTACTTTTTTATCTATATAAAATTTATTATATCCTTCTTTTATATTGGGGATAGTCATAAACGTTTCAAAATCAGCTAAACCCAGGTAATATTGTTTTTCATCCTCTAAATATATGGGCGGATTAAAATCAGCAGACAAAACAGAACTGTTTCCTGATATGGCAATTGTGGTAGACATTGCAGTTTATTTATGAATGAGATATTACAATAAATAATGAGTTTATATATTTTTTTGCAAAAATTTTAGGGATAGTTGACCACAGTTATATGAATTAAATTTTTGTTTATTTTCATAAGTATAAAATACATCCACTTTGCCATCCGAATTAAAATATTTGAGAAGTTCAAAAGGTGGTTTTAAATTTCCATAACTATCAAAATATATTACATTTTTGTTATTTTTAATATAAGCAGTCCAATGAGATCCTTTATTTTGTTTTTTATCCAAATTTACAATACCACATTCTTTCAGATTAATTTTTTTTGGAAGTTCATCGAGCATAAAAACACCTCTAAAGCCAGTTATTTTTAACAGCTTTACATATTAATAATATCATTGTTGAGGAAAACTTTTTTTTTTTTTTTGTCTGATTGCTTTCATTTTGACGGATCCTCCTTTATAAGGTCTAATAAATAGTCCCTTTCCTTTATATGGTCTAATATATAATCCTTTCCCTTCTTTAGAAGCATTTTCCATTGCAATATTATGTCTATGTATTTCTTCTAGTTGCTGTTTAGCTGCTTTAGCATCATTTACTGCCTTAGCAATTCCTGCCGCGCCTCCACCTAGTACACCCAGGGCGCCAAGAATGGGAAACAAAAGAGGTAGAAATCCTCCAATTTTTTTGGGTGTTCGAATGATACGTTTTTTTCTCAATTTAAGTTTACCCCCTTTTGTATTTTTTAATCCCAAACCGAACTTTCTTTTACCCTTCATTATTCCTGCAACACTTAAAGCTGCAATTTTTTCACCAATAGAAGAATCTTTAGCTTTTACCCTATCCCAGGCTTTTTTTTCTAATATTTGGTCAGATATGTGTCTTTTTGATAAATCTTCAGTCTGAGAGTAAGATATATCATGTTCTTTGCAAGCGGAATCCAATGGATTTATACCAACGTCACCTCTAGTTAATCTTTTTTCCAAGTTGGTGCCGGGACCACAATAATTATATCCTGGTATATGAACTTCGAAAGGTAGTTTGCTAATTAATTTATTTACTAAACCAGAGCCTTTTCTATTACGTGTTTTAATAGTTTTTTTCAACTTATGGCGACCCACAGTCATTGAAGTTCTTTTTATACTAAAAGCACATTGACATTTTTCTGGTATAAATACTTTTACAGCTAAAAATATTTACTAGTGTGATTAAGAATGAGGATTGAAAAACAAAAATTCTCATTACCAGTAAATAATCATGACGAAAAAATTTTAAGTAAACAGTTGAGAAAGCATAGTGACTTATTTTGCGGTGGTTCAAAAAGAGGGCTTATAGTTGGTTGCAGTGGTAGCGGTAAAACCAACGTTATGCTTACACTGCTCGAGCATCCAAATGGAATTAGGTTTGAAAATGTCTATGTTTATTCAAAGTCATTAGATCAACCAAAATATGAATATTTAAGAAAGTTGTTAAAACCTATGAAAGAAATTGGATACTTTGAATATGATAGCGATGAGAACATTATTTCACCTCATGAGATAAAGCCAAATTCCGTTATCATTTTTGATGATATTCCTTGTCATAATCAATCTATTATTAGGGACTATTTCACGCATGGAAGGCATAGAAACACCGATTGTTTTTTTATTTTTCAAGGATATTCCTCAATCCTTAAACGTCTAATTCGAGAAAATGCAAACTTATTAATTTTATTTAAACAGGACTGTTTGAGTTTAAAACATATATATAATGACCACTGTATATTGGATATGACATTTGATCAGTTTAAAAATATTTTTGCTAACTGTTGGATGGATCCGTATGGCTTTCTTGTAATTGACAAAGATTGTGAAGTAAATCACGGCAGATATAGGAGTAAATTCGATTCCTTTATATATTTATAAAAGTAAAAAATTTGCAGTTTTATTTCATTTAAAACTTGTACAGCATGGATAAACGTTTAGCTCGAGAATTAATAAGATCGAGACAAGCCGTGAAGCAGAAATATCAAAGCTTGAAATTAGCTACTTCTACTGCTCAGTCCGAATTAGAACAAACTTATAGACCAATAACACAATCACTTAAACAGCTAATTTCAAGTATTGGTAAATCCGAACCATTCGATTTAAAAGAAGAAAGAGTTTCAAAGTATGAAGATTTCAAAACACCTACAAAGCTTTATAAAACATCAACTCTGACGAAAAATATTCAGAAAACAGGAAAAACTCCGTCACTCCCTACAGAACTATCAACATTTTTAAATGACAGTAGTATCACTTCTTCCTCTCCTGTAGTACAACCATTGTCATCAACTGTTATAGCAGAAACTTCAGATCCTTCTAGTGACACAACAACAAATTTAAACTTGTCAGACATATTGGAACAAACTAGAAAAACAATTCAAACCTATGTTGGTACACCATCATATAAAGATTACTTAGCAGATTTTCATGAATTACCCAGATCATATATTGATGAGGGTGTGAAAGATACACAACATAAATTTGACCATTATTATGGAATAGTTCATGACCTCGAAACGGATAAGTTTTCTTTTGGTTTAACACAGATACCGGTAGAAATTATTGGAAAAGACATTAAAGTGGGAGGAATAACGTACACAGGCACGCCAGGTTTATACGAATTGCTTTTCAAAAAAGAACCGAAAGGTTATAAGAAGGAAGATTTAGATAATTACATGAACATTCTAGCTAAAACAAATGTATATCGTAGGAATTTTGATTCAAATGAACAAGTTCAAGGAAATACATCACACAAATATGTTACAATAATAGGACCATATTTACAAAGAAAGGGGATTACAAAGACAAAAACCTTGCCAAGATTAGTTACAGCATTTAACAAACCAAAACCTCCGTTTAGAACAACTAGAGCCAAATCTACAGGAAAGGGATTAATTTTGAAAACAAACAGATCAAATACAGACTATGTATACTGGAATAATGTTAACGAAATTGTTGATAGGCTACGTTTATTAATTTCATCAAGTGATGCGGGAAATAATGCTCATAGTAACGAGATTATCTCTATTATTGAAGAATTAAGAGAAGATAAAGTAATACTATAAATAACAGCTATCAAATATAATCATATTTATTGTTTAATGAAAGCTCAACATGACAGTTGATAAATTTGGACGCCATATTTCAAAACAAAATCAAGAGAGAATAAGTGACATTAATAATTTAAAAAGGAGATTAGGTGAAAATGAAACAAATAATGAAATCTTTGCTAAAAATCTTAAGGTTTTTGATGAAAATTTTTTAAAGTATGAAAACCAGATTAAAAGATGTTATACCTCAATTGAAAACGTTAATAAACAGTTGCTAACGCTAAATCAAATAAGTAAAGATTTGCAATTTTTAAATGAACATGTTATAAAGGAAGACAAAAAATTAAGTGATGATATCAACAAAATTAATAAAATAATGGAAACAAATATAAGAGAAGTAATAATTGAAAAACACAAGGAAAAAATTAAACAATTAAGAACTTTTATAAAAAGGTTAGATGATGAAAAAAAAAAGAAATCAAAATAGCATTCTTAACAGTAGAACAATTGACCAACTCACTTTGGAAGAAAATCAACAATATATTTCCTTGGAAAATATAATGTCCAGTGTAATTAAGAAATTAGAACAAGAATTAAATAAAACAGAGGAGGAATTAAAAAATAGCGATAGTAGATCAACTACTTTCTTAACTGGAGAGATAAAAAAATCCTTTAATGCGTTAGAAAAGGAGATTACTAAAATTAGTAAAATTTTAAATGAAAAAAGTTATACAATACAAATTGATAAATTGAATGAATGGGAAAAAACATATAAAAGTTATATTTCGAATTATTACAAAACATAGAAAGTGAACTTCCTTAAAATTGAATAAACAAGTTTGTTGTCATGACAACCGTTAAACAAGTCGTTAATGAATTACATAAACCTGCTAGAAAAAACTACAAACGCAGAAGGGTGGTAGTGAAAGGGTTAAATGATCTTTTTCAAGCTGATTTGGTTGAAATGTTACCCTATGCCAAATTTAATAAGGGATTTAAATATATCTTGATTACCATAAATGTATTTTCTAAGTATGTTTGGGCCGAACCGTTAAAATCTAAATCTGGAAAAGACGTAACAGCGGCAATGAAAAAAATATTAATCAGTGCAAAAACTCCACCAAAAAACTTGCAAACGGACAGAGGGAGAGAGTTTTTCAATGTAAATTTTCAAAATTTGATGCAACAATTTCGAATTAACCATTATAGCATGTTTTCCAATTTGAAAGCGAGTATAGTAGAAAGAGTGAACAGGACTTTAAAGAATAATATGTGGAAAATATTTAGCATTCAAGGAAATTACAAATGGTTTAATATATTAGCGGATATTGTAAAAGATTATAACAATACAAAACATTCTTCAATAGGAATGAAGCCAAAACAAGTAAATAAAACAAATGAAAATAGAATCTTGAAATCTGCATTTACTCATGCTAAAACGTTAGATATAAAATCTCCAAAGTTTAAAGTGGGTGATCACGTGCTTATTCGCAAGCATCGAGAGGCATTTTCAAAAGGTTACACACCAAATTGGTCAAATGAGATATTCCACATTAAAGAAGTTAAGATGACAAACCCTTGGACATATTTAATTCAAGACGAAGATAATCAGGACATTCTGGGTGGTTTTTATGAGCAAGAATTACTAAAAGTAAAGCATACCGATGTGTATCTTATTGAGAAGATTTTGAGAAGGAAAGGAAACAAAGTTTATGTGAAATGGTTAGGACTTGATAAAAAATATAATACATGGATTGATAAAAAAAATATTGTTTGATTAAATTGAAATTAAATTTTAGTTAAATTTGTTTTATTTCTGTTCCTCACTTTATGCTTTAGCTGATACAAATTACAAAGTCTTAATGTGCTAATTAATTTCAAATAAAATTCACATTTACTAAACTAAAATTTTATTAAGTAAAACATCAAATACAATTTTTATTAAAACGTGTCAAATATATTTTATTTCTATGTTCCTCAGATAATATCGAATCTAGAATAAGTTTACAATCATTTATTCTTTTTTCAAAACGGAGTCTATCTAAGTACCACATCTGAAAGTTACTCCTACGGGCTTGTCTGTAAGCAAAGCTCCACTTCACTAACACATGCACCTTATTGTTCTCTTCCAGAAAAGATATTGTTTTCTTCGTAATATTTTCTTTTTGATCCATTTTCATTGTTTTCTTTGTAATATTTTCGTTTTGTTCCATTTTGCTTCAATTTGTTTTCCATTTGTTCAGGATATAAAGCAAGTAATTCCATCATAGTTGAAACATTTTCACTGTTAGGATTTTCTGTTGGACTTATTATATTATAAACATGCGTACACAAGTCGCCACAATCAGATGAAATATTATTTTGAAATATTTTGAAATATGTATTGAATTCTTGCCTTTTAAGTATAGATAATCTATAATCAATAATTTCCTTTAATCGCCACAAATTGTCCAAAGACTCTTGTCCTAAGTATATGAAGTGTGGGCCTTTTGTAATTTGTAGAACAGGGGTATCATTTATTTTCTGAACCTGCAGATGAATGTTCTTTATATTCACACTGGTTTGATCAACTTGAGGAAAGTAGAAATTGTTTACAATAATTCCTTGATGAATACAAATGTCTTTCCAATTTTTTTCGGTTAGTGCGATTGAAAATCCAGTTTTTCCACCAATTACAATTTTTGGAGAAAAATCATTTAAACTAATGCCAACAAGAACAAATTTTGACAAAGAATTATTTAAAAAATAAATTTTTGAATTAAGAAGCGTTTCCAAAGGTTTATGAACCACGGCGTTGTTCATAATGACTAAACGAGACTGAAACATATTGTGTTATTCTTGTACTTAAATATTCTCATCCCCACTTTCTTTAAAGTTTCGATTAAAATGGATTAATGAAAAAATAGATTTCCAGTTTGAAATTTGTAATAAAGATAAATAATTAAAATGGTAATGTATAAAAATAATGCAAAGTTTAATGTAACACTAATGATGGAAAAGTAATAATTTTTGAATCCGTCATAATAATTGGTACAGTTGGGGGTTAAAATTTGTAACTGATTATTTTTAAACTCTAACCTTTCTATCCAATTTGTATCAAAAATAGATCGATTTGGATAATGATACAAAATTTTAAAAAATTTACTTGCATTTTCATTTCCATTTATTCGTTCCATCCAACTAATTGTACTATTGTTAATTAATCCAATTTTCATAAATTTACAATATTTACTTAGAGTGACGTCTGTTTTATTAGAAAAACATATTTCCACTGTGTTACGCCAGGGGGATGATGAACATAAAAAACATTTTGGAAAATAAAATAAAGAAGAATAAATTGAGATCTACTGATAGTCATTAAAACAAATTAATAATTATATTCCAAATTTATTAACATTAAGCAGATACTTTCACCACGAAAGCAAAAGCAGTTGTAAAAAAATAACAATAAAATACTTAATTTAAATATATGTAAAAGTTCATAAATAAGGATATTAATAATACTATATAAAATGTGTAGCTTGAAGACTTATTTTGAATGGTTACAATTATTCGATTCCTATTTTTCCATAAACAGTTATTTAAATCACAATTCCTAGCAAATTTCTTATGCTCCACAATAGGATCATCATAACTTAACCAATCAAAAATTTCAATACCACAATAAAAACATTTACAAATATCATTGATTGAAGTATAGTAAAAGCCAGCTCCAGCTAACACTTCTGGTCTCAATTTTCCTTTCCATTTTTTAAAAGTGGAAAGTCGTTTTTCATATGTTTTAAAATAACTGTTATCAATTTCTTTGTCAAAAGTTTCTAAGCACATTTTGTGAAAGACTTATGAAGACTAACTTTGGTTTCAAAAACAACAAATTTAAATACCTTATAATATCTACATAAATATATCTAAATCTTCATGTTCTGCATTCCATTGATACAAAGCAATATCTTGGTGTCCCCAAGCTAATGTATTAAAACTATAGGGAATTTTATACCGCTTATCATCTTCGGAACTTAAAGCCAATTTATTAATTAACTCTGTAAAAATTGTATGTTGTCTAGATCGAAAAACATACATTGAACAAAAGGTTTTAGAATGATTTTCAACAACATCTTTATAATGAATAAAATCCAGCTGCTTTTTAATTGCACTTTTTTTTAACACCTTTTGCTTTTTTTGTTAAACTGTTTTCCGTTTTAATACAATATGTTTTTGCTCCAGTACCAAAGAAAGCAGTAATGGGTTCACCAGCATATTCATCTTTGAATTTTCCTATAACTGACTTTGTAATAGGCATTTCATGAATATTATTAAATTCATAATTAGATGTGTCAAATTTGTGAATATTTTTTATCATGTCAGAATAAATATTTGGAGTTGTGACTTCTAAAATGAACGAATCGGTATCGGTGTATAAAAGTGAAATATTTTCCTGATAAAGAGGTTTTAAAAAATTATAAAAGAAATCATACATGACAGTTTTAGATATATCTAATATTGAGAAGCCTACATATATTGGTTTATTGTAAGTAACTTGAATCTTTTGCATTTGAATAGCTACCAAGTTTTCAGAAAATATTGTTAAGTCCCTGAAATATGGTTTTGCAATTAAATTCTCAGCATCATCTTTTCTTCTATTTTTTTCCCACTCTGTAACAAGTCTTACGTCAATTCTCCTATCAACATTTTCCATAGTCTTGCCATAAACACTATTATTTGCCAACTTGTAAGTATTACGATCAAATTCATTCTTTGAATCATTTCTTAATCTTGAATTCAAGTCTATATATTTTTTCAACCAATCAGATTGAGAAAACTGTAAAACTCTATGAACTTTAGTTAACTTGAGTCCATGTTCCAAACATTGTTTTAATAATTGATAGTGAATAACATATTTTGATTTATCATTTAAATTGGGTATTAATTTTATGCATTTAGAATTTGGCGGTTTAAAGTTTTCTGGACAAAACGGAAAATCGTTATGATAGGAATGTAGACTTGTAGGATATTCTAAATCAACTTCTAAAACATATCCCTTATTAGATTTTTTAGAAATATTCATAATATTTAAATCATTGATTTCTTTATCTGTTAACCAAACAAAATCTCCCGTTGGAATGTGCTGTGACATTGCATAACCATACAAATTTGTTGCATCATAATAAATTATGTATTTAGTTAGTTTTAAAGGATCAAAATTTAAAAGAAATGGGTTATTAGCTTCAGATTTTCTACAAATGCAAGAGCTCACACCACCGCGAACGCTTTTTTTGAAAAAGTGTATCATATCTGGATCAGTTAACAATTCTAACTCTATTCCAGTATAACGCAAACACGCCTCCCAGGATAAACCTGGAAAAGTGTAAAAATGAGCTGGATCGAGCTTATATGTGGATAAACAAGTGCTTCTAAAATTTTCAAAAATATCTGCCAAAAGTAAAGTATCAGAGAGAAAGTAAACGTCGGAGTATTGACCAAGAGATTCACATTTAAACAATTGCCAAACCTTTACAGCTCTTTGGTATTCTGCATCACTGATGTGCTCATCCGTTAAAGTATTATAAAATTGGTCTTTCTGAGGTAAAGTTGTTTCTTCTAATTTTAAATAATCATCAATATAACTGTAAGGAAATACACCTTTTTGCCGAATAAGTTTAAATCTTTCTTCATCATTGAAAATTTTTTTTATTTCCTTACATTGTTCATCTTTTAAGCTTTCAGAGAGTTTTGATAAAGAATGGGATAGAAATTGAAAAGAATCAATAAACCTTAATGATATATTTTTTTTCTTAGCCTTTTGTGTCTTTTTATCAAAATAGTTATCCACATGAATAAGCTTTTCAAATGAAATATATTTTTCCTTGTTTTGTGCGATAACTGTTAGTTGTTCTTTGTTTAAGCATAATTTTTTAAGAAATAGATGAGAATCATAATTACGCAAATTATGCAATATAACTGGAATAAAGTTAGGTATTCTGTAATTTATGTTGCAGAGTGAATGAGCTGGACCTCTATAAAGACCGGTTATATGACAATAATCTGCAACCCTGTCATTTAAAAGAGGTTTATTACAAATATGACAAACGTTTTCATAGTTATGATAAATTTTGTCCAGTTCGTTCAAAGGGATCATTTCTTTAGGAGCCTTTAAATATTTATTGTTTATGTTATACACATCTCTTTCTAAAGAATTTATAAATAATGTATCACAATTTTGACCTCTATATTTTTCAAATTTAGAATAATTATCGTCGAAGGAACATTTAATGTAATAGGCAAATGAATGTGGAATATGTTCATATTGTTTTAAGGTGTATGAAGTATTAGGATTTTTATCAAAATTGTCATTATTTAAAGGCTTTAAAATGCATTCAAAATCTGCATACACCACGAAAGGAACTTTCATTTGTTTATGATAATTTACAAATTTCAAAATATTATCATATGAATAGTTTCCAAACTTATCCTTTATTAATTCTTTAGAAGGTAGGTTAATTCGTAAATGATCACAATCATAGCTATTGTGTTGTAATAAATTTTCTTCTGTAGGGAAATATTGTAAACAACCATCGCAAATATATTTTTTCATCATCATGACTTATTAACAATAAATGGACATGTTGATTTTTTTTATTCGATGAATAATAAAGTGGACCAATTACTTCATACCCCTTTTTAGGATTTATAATTTCTAATCCATATACATTAATAGAAATGTTATTTTTTTCTTCAAAAATCTTAATGTTCTTTAGCAACATTGGAAATTCTATACCTGACATATCCAAAACAGAAGAGTAGTGTGGGTAGGATGAAGTTTCAAAATCTAATCCGCGTGGTTGGTGAAGAGCAGACACAACTGCCCAGGCGAAGCAAAAGTTGTCATCATTCCTAATGTTGATCACAGCTTGACGTCTCTTGATCTCTTGAGGAAGTTCGATAAAAGATGAGGCTCTCAGCGGATTGTGCTTGTTAACATTAATTTCCAAATGAAGTAAATTCATCAAAGCCCATCCTGCAACGTAAAAATTAAAAAATTACTTTTTTTGTTGCTGTTATAAAATCGAAAATAAATTCTTTACCTGAATCTCTTTCTGCAAATTCGTCAGCTTTCTGGTCAATAATGGTGCAGATTTGCTCTAACAGTTCTTTTTTCTGATATCCCTGGCAAATGACTTGGAACGGCGCATTAAAAGATTTGACATCATAGCTGTCGCTGCTGGGGTTAAAATAGAAACCGAACAGTTCCATATTTAGCTTGATACATTTATGTTTCTGCAGTTCTTGATCTATTAGATGTGCAATTTTGTATTCCAAATGTTGAAAATATTCTTTCACATTTATGAAGTTTTGGTGTGAGGAAATCCTATAAGATATTATTCGTTCCCTGAATGCTGACTTGATTATTTCAACACCTTCCTCCAAGCCTATTTTGGAATTGTTCTTGTGCACACTAGATCGAAGATGTCCACCCCATAGACTTTGGTTTATATTTTTCTTGCATTCTTTACAATATTTTACAATATTTGTAGAATCTATATAAATTATGAAAAAAATATTTTACAAAATATAACATGAAAAATAAAATGTTCTTACCTTTAACAAGCTTTGGTTTTTTCAACCAACTGTTGAGTTTTGTGGAATTTCCGTTAACATGTTTTTTAATATGTCGCAGTAAATTATCCTTTCTAGTAAAGACTTTATTACATGTTACACACTTATGCATTTCTGAAGTTTTCTGCATAATAATAATAATAAAATTAATATTGTGCAATTCTATTTAGTTATAGTCAAATTTTGAAAAAAGCAATTGCATTTTTGAAGTTCTTTGTATAATAATAAAATTAATATTGTGCATTTTTATTTAGTTATAGTCAAATTTTGAAAAAAGCAATAGAAATTAATTGACTTTATGAATCCATTTCTTCAAATGAGTCAACTAATTTGTCAAAGGCCTGTTTAACATAATTCACCGTACTTTCGTCTCCCTTTTTAATTGTGATCAAATTAGTTAAATTTTGAATAGCGAAACCCAGACACTTAAGGTTTGCTATTTGTTTTTTATTTTTTTTATTAATTTTAAATTTTTTTTTAATGATAAATGATGGTTTCGAAATTGAATTTTGTTCAACTGGTGAATTATTAGGAGAAATATCCGAAGTTAAATTTGCATCAATTTGTTTTTCTTGCGGATCAGAATTTACAATAGCATATGGTGAATTAATAGAAGATATAGCCGAACTTAAATTTTGATCAATTTGTTTTTCTTGCGAATCAGAATTTACAATATCATATGGTGAATTAGTAGGACAAATAGCCAAACTTAAATTTTGATCAATTTGTTCTTCTTCCGAATCAGAATTTTCACTAAACAAAAAGGGAGAGCAAATTGGTCTCGGAGAATTAATTGGCGATTTTAAGGTTGAATAATTTGGATTAGATTTTTGAAAACAAACAATATCCTCATAGCTAGAATTTTGAGTTTCGTCAATGTCATTCAGTTCTTTAAGAGTTTGTTTAGTTTTTGTTGTAATTAAGTCCGTTTTGTTGTCAATAATGTCATTAAGATCGTCAAGAGTTTGTTGTTGAGTAGCTGTAAATAAATATTTTTCGTTGTTGTGTTTGTTGGCATTATTCTGAACTTGGCTATTGTAAATAATTTCATTCAAGTCCTGAATAGTTTGTTGTTGACTAGTTGTAAATACTTCTGTTTCATTGTTTTGTTGGTTTGCAAAATTTTGCATTTGAGTACATGTGTATAAGTCAAAGTCATTGTCAATTATTTTGCTACTCGATGCCAAAAAATTGTCCATTATGAAAAAAATCGTAATAACAAATAAAAATGCCACAAATGTACATAAAAATGTCACCAATATATATATAAGAATTAAATCTTGCCAAATAAAAATGTTAGAAATAAAAATAAAAATTTACCAAATAGACACAATGTAAACACCAGAAAACTCGCGAGCTCTGCACAGTGTGAATGCAGAAATCAATTGCATTCGTCTCTTCGCTGAGGCGATTTTATATGCAAAAGTTAATCACATGTGTCCTACTTAAAGTTGAACGACAATCTCTAAAAACCACTTTCCCAAGCCGATCAACAACCTTACCCCCCCCCTTCCCCCCTCCGCCCCCTTCCCCCTTCCCCCCGGACCCCTGAATTTCCGAGACTCAAATCCCGGTTCCCCAATTTCGGGCTACCCTCTTCAGGTTAAGTTAGGTTAGGTTATGTTAGGTTAGGTTAGGTTAGGTTAGGTTAGGTTAGGTTAGGTTAGGTTAGGTTAGGTTAGATTAAAAAAAGAAGAAAAGAAAAAAGGAGAAGGAAAGAAAAAGAAGAAGGAAGGAAAAAGGAGAAGGAAGGAAAAAGGAGAAGGAAGGAAAAAGGAGAAACATATAAAAAAGAGAAAGAAGGAAGGGAGAGAAAGAAGATAAGGTGAGGGTGAGGGGGGGTTAAGGGGGGTCTCTCTCTTATGGGGGGTTGGCGGAGCGGAAAGGGGGGCCCCCCCTCCCCCCCCAAGGAAACTGACAGGGAGACAACGAAAAAAAAAAACTTAAGTATTGCAGGTAGTAAAAGTGGTGGTCGATGGGATATATACTTAAGAACATCCACTCGACGATCATACAGTATCATTCGCTGTAATATCAGTTGTCGATATTATTTATAACCTATAACCAAAATTGTTTTTTATCAAATATATCTATCTAAATCTAAAGCTCCTAACGATGGCAGAAAATATGATTGGAAACGCTGACCAAATTGAACAAAAAAAATGTGGAGAACGCCGCTCAAATTAAAGAAAGAGAAGAAATTTTTATTAACTTGGAAGGCGATTCCATCACTTATAAACATTCATTTTTGGACAAATCATCTAGGCTTGTTAGAAGATCATTCTTGTTTAACATCGACATTAATTATATTGAGGAGGAAGAAGAAGAGATGGAGGAAGATGATCAGGAAATTGACGAAGGAGTGGACATGGATGGACAACTGCTAAATTTAGGAACCGAGGCTGACGTAAAAGTAAGCAAGTTTAGGGCTAGTGAATTATTTAATAATTTTGAAGAAAAAGATGTATGTGTTATACAAAGCTACTCTAAAATTGAAAGTCGAAGACTAGGAACATTTGCTATTTGCCTTCCTTGTAGTGCAATTCACATGAGATATTTACGGAGAGGGGAGTCCGATCATGTGAGCTGCCACTACAAAAGAGCTTATGTTGTTAGTGCTTCTGATTTACATTGTGCTATTTGTAGGATACATCTTTTTCTACTAATTCCTGAACATGCTTGCTTTTACTGCAATAAAAATGAAAAAAAAGAGATAGAAGATTATGTTGTTAAATATTAATAATAAACATAGTTTGTAAAGGTGATGTGTAGATTATTTCAACAATATTAATTTTAAATATAGGTTATAAACGTAATGGGTAGATAATGTCAAAAATATTAATTTTAAACATAAATTGTAAAGATAATAAGTAGAATACGTCAACAATATTAATTTTAAAAAATGTCAACTGTTACTATAAGCGGTTATATATTTTCAGTGCTATATGCAAAATACTTCTTTTTATTCTAACATCTGACACTGTATTTGTAAATGAAATAGCTAATCATATGTAAAAAAGTGTCGATTATGTCAACTGCCACTAGAAGCACTCATATAACATTTTGTTAACGCTTGTTTCTGTATTCAATTGAGTTTTCTCTTACTTGATGCAAATTATATTAATATTATTAGTATAATTAAAAAGTAGAAGATTAGGCTATGCCGGTCCGACAATCAAAACCGTAATTTTTACATGCAAATTCCCATAAGAAAATTTAAGCTTCCATTTGCAAAAGTGGTGCCATTTTAGGGCGTGGCACTTTTTGTGTAAACCCATAACAATTGTTTTGTTATGTAATGTGAAAATTAGTATGTATTAAAAAACTTGTTAGATCATTGTTGTCGTTTCAATATAGGAAAAGGAAAAAATGTGTGTCAATTATTATATATATTTACATTTACTTTTTTTTACAAAATTATTTGTTACCAGAGTTTTCACAAACACAAATTATAAAAAAATATTTTCCTCTTTTTAAAATTACAACAAAATGATGTCTAATTACATCTTTGAAGATTTGTACCAAATAGTAATATCTAGTGCGACATACAGGACAATTGTTTACCATTATAGAACAACCATTTTCATCATTCCATCTTAAAATACATTTTAAACAAAAAATGTGGGATTTGGTCTACATGAATCATAATATTCGATTATTTCAAAACAAATAGCACAAAACACTTTTTTCTCTTCACTCTCAGTTTTATTCAAATTTTTTAAAACAATCCCATTATTTTCTTCTCGAACTAATGGTATATTTTCTTCTTGAACTCCTGGTATAATTTCTTCGAGGCTAATTGTCTGAAGCGGAATGGATCGATTTCTTTCTCCAACTGATTCACTCATTTTATTTTAATATTATTATTAATAGATTTATTCAACAGATTTTTTTCTTTTAACAGTCACTCGTACCTTAACATACTAAAATGATCTTGATGCACCTATTTATAAGACTTAAGAATGCAAAATCAAATGTGGGAGAACAAAGAGAAAAAATTAAAAATATGATGCGAATGAGAATAAAAGGGGAGGAAGTTAAGAATGAGGGACATGAGAGAGAGGAAGAGGAGGAGGAGGAGGCGCTCCCCTATTATAACTACTACTGTCAGCCCTATTTTTACTTGCTTATTCATATAACGAGGAAGAGGCATTTAAATCCGATTCTGAAAATATATGTGAATATTACTTACTTAGAAAGAAACACGGTCGTCTGTTTATAAAGCTGTAAGCGTAGAAAGCGCATTCGAGCTTTTCTTTCAACTTATTTTAATGTATATAAATATTGCTTTTCCTATTAAAATATTTGTGAATAAAAATAAAAAACCTTGGAAAACCAGTGATATACGACTATCTGCCAAAAATATGAAATGTTTGTATAAGTTTGTAATGCAAATAGATAGCCCTGTCCTCGTTGATTGCTACAGGAAATACAACAATATATATAGGAACATTATTCAAGCTGCTAAAAAACTGCAAAATGATAAATAGGGTAACACTTATAGTTATCGGACACTATACAGTTATCGGACATTTTAGTTTTAAACCTTATAATAGGATTTCTGTAATTGATAATTCAAGCGTGACGATGAGATGGCGACATCAACTAATTCACTTTTCATCTAAAACAGCACATGGCCAAATTTTTGTAGTTGAGTTCTAACGGTTTAATATACATGTGGTCTGAGGTACGTATTTTATAATACATTTCATTAGGATATATTGTGTTGGAAAATAAATGTTTTTATATTTTAAATCGTCCTTTAAGTTATACCTAATTTATAATGCATGTAAATTACTTAAAAATATCATGTCTTGTTTCAGGTTTTGCTGTATTTCTAATTATAACGTAAAAATAGGTGTCCAATAACTGTATTAAGCATAACCTTGAAAATTATATTACTGGACAGGTGTCCAATAACTGTTTTAAAAGTATATTGCGCATTTTGGGATCTGATAGTCAGTTACCATACACTTTGCCTATATTTTTTTTAATTCTATATTTGGAAATCGTTGTACAGTTAATGGACACGTGTCCAGCAACTATGTTCGTGATGTCCAATAACTGTATTTTAATTTTAAGCTACCTAATACCAACTAAAAATGCCTTAAGTAAAAGAATATGATAAAAAGAAAATTGAGGAAGCGGTACGAGACGTACAAAATAAAGTTGAATCCTATAGATCAGCCGAACGAAAGTATAGAATTCCGAAATCGACAATTGAATTTAGAATTAAACACCCAAAACACAAGACTATTTTTGGCCCTTGTCCTGTTTTAAGTGAGGAGGAAGAAAACATTTTGATAGGAAGGTAAAGAAATGTGATAGGTACCTTGTATATATATTTTTAAAGTATTAATTTTCATTTGTTTTAAATAATTTTATTTAACACAGTTTTTCCGTTTTTTTTTCTTCAGATGGATAATGGAAACAGCTCGCAAGGGATTTCCACGGCAAGCGAATGATTAAAAAACCAGTGTTCAGCGATTTCTAAATGACAATCCTCGTAAAAACCCGTTTGTTAATAATAGACCAGGAGACAGATGGTTAAAAGTAAAAAAAAAGATGTATTTTGGTTTGTGTTTCTTCAAAAAAAAAAACATGTTTTTCAGGCTTTTCTTAAACGACACCCTGAAATATCTCAACGAACAAGTGAGTCAGTGACTGCAGAAAGTGCTTGCGTCTACGAAAAAGATATCAGACATTGGTTTTCAGAAATTAAGTCATATATCAAAGAAAAGGGTCTGGAAGAAGTTATAAATAACGCCTCGCGAGTATTTAACTGGTAAGGTATCTGCCAAAAAAGGTTCAAAATATGTTTATTCTGTGGATAGAGGATCTTCAAAAGAACACATTACTGTCATATTAACATTTTCTGCTAGTGGTGATATTTGTATACCTATGGTTGTGTATTCGTATAAGAGACTTCCTGAAAAAGTCTTAAAATCAGTTAATCCCGAGTGGGGTGTAGGGCGAAGTTCAAATGGCTGGATGACCAGCGAGACTTTTTATGAGTATATTGTTAATGTTTTTCATCCCTACCTCGAAGAAAAAGGTGTCCCGTTTCCGGTTATTCTATTCTCGGATGGTCATAAATCCCACTTGAATTACGCGCTAAATATCTTGTGTAGTGAGTTAAAAATAGAGGTTTTTGCTTTGTATGCAAATGTTACACGAATTTTACAGCCCTGTGATGTAGCTGTGTTTAGACTTCTAAAGAGGCTTGGCAACGAGTTGTTAGAGAATGGAAAGAGCACCCAGGAGAAACTCTCAATAAAGTCACTTTTACACCTTTGTTGGAAAAATCCATTAAAACAAGTATTAAGCCTGAAACGTTGGTAAATGGATTTAGGGCTTGTGGTCTTTATCCTTTAAATCTAAACGTCATTGATAATACAAAATGTTTAGGCTCCATCGGCACAAAATGTATTGCCTATAACGAAAACAATGATTCATCAATTGATTGTACTTTAGCTTTTAGCACATTTACTAAAATAGTAGGAGAAGAAAAGATAAATAAATTTAAAACTTTAGATAAAAAGTTTTCTGCCATCGAAAATGACGATTTTATAACCCTCTTTAAAATTTATAAATATTTTAATCGTACATCTAAATCTAGAGCTGATTTAAATAAAGAAATGTCTCCCAAGAAAATAAATATTCTCGAAAATATTAATATAGTTCCAGCTAAGCCTTCGCCAGATAAATTTAATAAAATTACCATAGAAGTTTTTGGTACATAATCCACGGTCACGTAAATCAATAAATGATTTACCTAATTTCTTATTAAATACAGAGTCAGACCCAAGTAACAGAAAGGTTTCAGAAAGTTTCACTGCTGAGGAAACTTTACATTCAGATAAACGTAGTACCTCTTGCAGTAAAATAATTTCAGAAATTACTGAGGAACATTCACAGTTCCAAATAATCCTACAAGAAAAGGAAAAAGAAATACAGAAAAATTTCCTTTTGCAATTTCAACAAAAAAATATCAAGATATATGCCAAAGAAAACAAGAATTAAAGGAAACTGAAGAAAGGACTAAAGAAGACAGAAAACCAAAACGTAAAAATAAGAAACAAAATTCTAAACAAGAATTCCACGGCGAAAAAGATAATGGTAAAATAAATAAACAAGGATTAAAACCAAAAAGTAAAAAGGCTAATGAAGAAATGAAGTGTTTTGTGTGTAACGATGTATTAATGTAAGGATCACTAAAATGTACTGAGTTTTAAAAATGTATCCATGATACTTGTACACCAAAAAAACACCTGGAAAATATACCAGATGATAAAGATATTGATATGTTTCTGTGCCATATATGTTTAACGAAAAGTGACGAGGACATTGATAGCGAGATGGAAGCTATTCTAGGCGATTTGGAAGGTCACTCGGAAATTGACAGATTTTTTAATTTATATAATGATCATACGAAGAAAAATACTTGGTACTAGAATAATTATACATTAAAAAAGCCGTTATTTTTGTTTATTCTCTTAGAAATTGATATGTTTTTGTTGCTTAATGTAAATATTATTTATTATAGTTTTTATTTTAAAAACTGTTAAACTGTATATATTTATTTAAAATAAATAAAAAATTCCAGTTACTATAAAAAATGTCCGATAGCTGTACTTTTTTTGCATATAATTTTATATTATTTATAACAACAAACAAACTTACAAGTAATAATTGTACGAATAGATTTATTCGGAACATGATAAGCTTCGTTATATAAAAAAAATACTCTGAGAAAACTTATTGATAACAATATAACGTGAATTTAAAAATAAAAAATTCTTAATTGTCCAATAACTAGGCTGTTTACCCCATTATATACACTCTACAAAAAAAAATAGGGCTGAGTGGAACATAATTAAATACTTTAGCCTTAGACAGAGGCACTAGTGGCATTGACAGTCTATGTCTGAATGACAAAAGCGTTACTGATTCAAAAATCATAGCGAGTTCTTTTAATATTCACTTTGTGGAAGCCTCTCAAAAGCTTGTGTCAGGCATGAGACAGTGTGAAAATAAATATAATTTTAAATTAAAAATAATTAATAATTGTCTAGCTTATTATTAGTTTGTATGTTAGCCCTATTTTTACTTGCTTATTCATATTACGAGGAAGAGGCATTTAAATCCGATTCTGCGATAAAGAACATCGAATTACGATTACATAGATCTCGCAGCGAAACAGGCTTTTAAACTGAACTGACCGCTCTTGCAATTTCCGAAGCGATTTGAACCCCCAACCATTCGTACCTTTATTTTCGTTTATTTGTGGTTTCCTAAACGATACTTCTGTAACGGCATTCGGTGTGTCCATGTTTTATTAATGAAATGGTGTATTTTTCGATAGAGCGTTCGGCTTCGGTGCTGTTCTCGTTGTTTTCCACAGAGTTTTATGTGTTTAACACAACAGTAATGGATTGATTGGTGACGTGTTGTTGTTGAAAATAAGTCGCCCTTTGTGTTCGTTCGATTTTGTATTAATCTGTTGCAGCTGACGCGACGCTGATTCTGTAAAAAGAATTTGAATCGGAATATTTCAGTTTAAAGCGTGCAATAATCATAATAGAAAAAATAGTTGCAAGTTTCCTAACAGATATGTGGAGCTTATGGTATATACAGAGTGTACCTTCGAGGCCTCGAATTTAAAAATGACGCATATTTTATGACTACCGAGAGCAGATTTTATAATTATTTTGATTTGCATAAGGTGGCTCAGAAAATGGTGACACATTTTTTGTATGAAATTTTAATATACAGGGTGGAAAGTCAAATTTAACAAATAATAAAAAAATATTTTATAATTGCAACATTTTCACCGGGTGTACATCCATTCACTACTGTCGTTCTGAAATGAATCTTTTATGTGATTTGACCTTTCAGATTAAGTGTCATAACAGCGATTTACTTCCTACTTTTACACGGTTGTCTCATCATACAAAAACTAGGAAAACTAATACCATACTTCGAAATGCTATTGAGACCTTACTAAAGGAACAAATCTATTAAGCCCGAAAACAACTAGACGCGACAAAGAAAGACCTTTTAAAGTTACATTTTAAATTAAACAAGAATATTCACCGTTTATCGTTGAATAGCATAGAAACGTTTGCTTTTTGGCGAACAGAATCAAATAAGAATATTTCGAAAAAGTACGACAATCTCATAAAAAGCCGAGTCAGCCACAATTCTCTTCAGTAAACGTCGATAAAGTAGTGCACAATATATCGGGCTACAACCTCTCAGAAAGTGAAAAATCCGTACTAAGCAAAGGTTTTAATTTTGCGATACCTACTAAGGAAATCACTAAACAAGAAATAATAGCTGGTGTGGAAGCTGTCCTTGACTCCTCTGAAGAAACGAAAGCAGAGAAGATTCGACAAGAATTGGCAAACGTTTTACGGTGAAGCAAACCACCGGAACGAAACCTAAATGCCACTGAGCCGAAAGACCTAAAAACCTTCGAAAAATAAAGACAATCCTTCCAGCAGATAAAGACATAAAAAAGATGCAGGATATTCTAACAGATAATTGCCAGAAGCCTGTTCCAAGGGATCCGACTACATACCTAGACATAGACATAGATGGGCAGCCCGATAAGGGCAGCACTTAGGCTCACTGGGGCCCATTGTGCTATTCGCTCAAGTAGGCGTGTCAGGCCAAGAGGACATTTTCGGGTCATACACGTCCCACGCTTGGGTTCCACATAGGTGTCACCCGTACGTCCCCGTCACTGCGTAAAGCAGTCTGGCATTGACTGAAGCGTCACATCGACAGACTTGATGCTCGATAGTTTCAGCTACCTCAGCACAAAACCACAAAACCTGCAGTATGGATTGTTATCGAATCCAATCTTATACAGGTAATATTTCACTAGCCAGTGTCCAGTTAGGACCTCGGTAAGTTGGCCTCTGTTTAGATTTAGAAGTCTATTAGACTCAGAATGGCTATAAGAGCCTGATATGAAGACTTTAGAATGTCTGAGTCCTGCTAGCTCGTGCCATTCAGCGCGGAATTCCTCGACAGTGCGATTCTTAATCCTAGCCTGAGGAGCAATTCCAAGAGCAGGTTCCGGCCCAGTAAAAGCAGTGTTGCTACCTTTCTGAGCCAGCTGATATGCCTCTTTATTACCCCCAACGCCCTGATGGCCAGGCACCCAAATGAGGCTAACCCTATTGGACTCACACAGCCTCTAGGGCTCTCTTACATTACATGTAATCTCAGCCTGATATACAGTCGCATACTGTCCAAGGGCAAGACTAATTCTTGCCCTGGGTCTCCCCCCGTAGATTCCCGCCCCAGATTCCGCCTTTATTAGAGAGCCATCTGTAAACCAGACAAAGCCCTCCGGTTTGAGGAAGGACGAGGAGGAATCCCTCCATTGTTCTCTCTCAGGAACAATTACACAAAACCTTTTAGAGGTAATTGAGACCGAAATAATGGCATCTCTCCTGGCTAGGAGAGGATCTGATCTGATCAGTTCAGTCCAAACTCGCGTATGCACAAATTCCAGTCACTGTGTATACAGCGACTACAGTCGTTTAAAAGAGCAGAAGGCCTCCATCGATTTGGTCGGTATGGTTCTTATGGCTGCAGTTATGCCCAGACAGGCAAGTCTCTTGAGCTTGTCAAGCATCCTCCTGTATATCGTTCTGCGAGTGGCGGGCCTCCACACAAGAGCACCATAAGTGATCATTGGCCTTATCACTGACGTGTAACACGAGGTTTTAAACCCCAAGTTGATCCGAAGGACCGTCTGCATGCCCACAGATACGCTGTGGTCCTTTACTGCATACCTAGAAAAAACAACTAATAATAAAATAAAAAGTTCACCAATAAACCCCGAGATACAACAAAAAATCATACCACGGGAAAAGTCGAACAGATGTCCTAAACTGTGTGGTTTACCAAAAATACACAAGCCAGGGGCGCTTATCAGACCTATCGTTTGTGTTGTTAATTCGCCCTTACAAAAAATGGAAAAATATCTTGCTGAAATTATGCAACCAGCGGTCGAAAAAGCTGATTTATTTGTCAAAATTTCAGAGCATTTCACTCGAATTATACGAGATATCTGTCTTGAAAAAGACAATATTATAGCAAGCCTAGATGTCAAGTCGTTGTATACTAGTATTCTCATCGACGAAGCACTAAACAAGATTGCTATGAACGAGGATTTCCAAGCACATATAATACAATTCTCGGAGCATTGCCTTAAAAATACTTATTTTTTTTAAGGGGCATATGTATAAACAGACAGGTGGTGCACCAATGGGGTCCTCGCTGTCACCAGTAGTAGCAAATTTATTTATGATATACTTTAAGAAAGAAACTCTTGCGAAAGCAAGTTTGAAGCCCAAGTTATGGATTCGTTATGTGGGTGATATTTTTATTATATGGAACATGGTCCTACAGAACTCGAAAATTTTCCGACTCACGTAAGCTCAATACAGCCCAGAATACCATTTACTCTAGAGTTAGAGGAAAACAACAAACTTCAAGTTTTAGATGTTCTAGTACACAAAACGGACATTTCGAAAACACCATGAATAGAAAACCCACACATACCAACAGATATTTAAATACAAGATCACATCAACACCTAGCACAAGTTCAAGCAGAAACACAGACGAGACAAAATGAACTTAATGTAATATCTGGTGTCCTAAAGAAAAATAGCTATATAAGAGAACGCTGTTAATGCACAGGGTTCCCGAATAATGAACACCAAAAATTATGAATCGGGAAGGTGACAAGTAGTTTCACCATATGTAAAAGGCACAACAGTCAGAATCGGAACAATTCTTAGAAAACGCAACATACAAATATTACATAAGCCACAAACAAACATAAGTAAACTACTTAGAAACTCAAAAGACAAAAACAACCACAGAGTTTACAGCAGTCCGTGCCAGGACTGTGAGAAGCTTTATGTGGAGGAAACTAACAGGCGAATATCAGCAAGAGTAGAAGAGCATAAACTCAGCATTAAAAACAAACAAACAATCTCGGCCATATCCCTACATCATCAGGAAACTGGCCACAAAATAAATTTCGATGGATGTAAGAAAATGTATATATATGGACTTTCTGAAAAATATATAAAATGTTGCAATAAAAAAATAATTTTTTATAATTCGTTAAATTTGACTTTCTACCCTGTATAATGAAATTTCATACCGAAAGTTTCTTTCTGAGCCACCTTATGCATTCAAAATAATTTTAAAATATGCTCTCGGTAATCATAAAATGTACGTCGTCATTTTTAAATTCGAGAAATATACATATATTAGACCCGTAATCTTTTCAGAACGAGAGTAGTGAACGAATAATAATAATAATAATAATAATAATAATAATGTTTATTTTCCAAAAAAAAATGCAAAAATACAGTTTTGATCAAATTAAACAATAATGAAAATAAACATGATAATCACTGAAGCAAATAAATGCTCGTGCGTGATATTAAATAACTATTTTATAAATCTACACTATCTTACAGCCTTCAGATATACAAATAAAATAGACGTAAAATCATACATAAATCATCAACAAAATATATACAGGCTCAAAAGAATTTAATTCACAGCATATACAGTCAGGTAAACCGTTTCAATATAGAAAAAAAAAAAAAAAAAAAAAAATAAATGGTTTCATCCGTTGGGTAAGTAGTCATAATCATGTAAATTCTCGCAATTGGGTAATCTGTCATATTCTGGTAAATTTTGATTTTATAAAAATTTCAAATCTATCAAATCATTGAATATTTGTCTGTCAGTATTATTAATCCATTTTTTTATTTTATTTTTAAACAGCGTAAAAGTTTGAATAGTTTTTAAGTTACTTGGTAGTAAATTATATATCTTTGGTGCCAAAAACTCGACTGAACGTTGGCCAATGGTTTTCAAACGTGCCGGCACTTCAGATAAATTTTTCTTTATTCTCGTGTTATAACTGTGTTCGATGGGATTCAGTTTAATTTTATTATTGTAAATATAATGTAAAACTCGTTGACAGAAAAGTTGTCGAATGTCCAATATACTGTTTTCAGAAAAAAGTTTGTCACTTGAATACCTTATATTTTTTTTAAATAATATCCTTAGTATCCATTTTTGAATTACATTTAATTCCCGCAAACTACTCCCCGCAACACCCCCCCAACTCAAGATACCATAAGTTAAGTGAGATTGCACTAGTGAGAAATAAAGGGTTTTTAGGTTATTTCGGCTTAAATTCTCTGCAAGGTATCCCATTTTGGTTAATAATCCCCTTAATTTGTTTTTAACATGTTTGACTTGAAGATCCCATCTTAAATGCCGGTCGACGATAATTCCTAGATATTTCGATTCAGTTTTTTCCATGATTAGTGTTTTATCTTCCACGCGTAAGGGTCCCAAATTGGGTAAGTGATTAGAGTAAGATGTAAAAGGCAAGTAGTATGTTTTGTCGCTATTTAATGTTAACTTATTGTACTTAAACCAATCACATATATATTTTAAGTCCTGCTCTGTTTTCTGTTTTAGGTTATCCCAAGTCTGTCCCTCATATATTATAGCCATATCGTCGGCGAAACTTACGAGTTTTCCTCTGGACCGATATGTTAATAAATCATTTATATATGTGGTAAATAAAAGAGGTCCAAGAACAGTCCCCTGAGGGACTCCGTATGTGACGACCCTTGTGCTGCTCACAATACCGTCTATTTTTACCACCTGCCTACGGTCTGATAAGTAATCCTTTATTAACCTGAATGCAGGTCCTCTTATACCATATGAGTGAAGTTTTTCTAGTAGGCGTCTGTGACACACAGTATCAAAAGCCTTTGATAAATCTATAAAAATGCACAATATGGGTATTCGCCTGTCTAGAGCCTTATATATTTCTGAGGTTAGGGTTAATATAGCGAATGTTCAACCGGAATAAAAACGCAACATATATATATATATATATATATATATATATATATATATATATATATATATATATATATATATATATATATATATATATATATATATATATATATATATATATATATATATATATATATATATATATATATATATATATATATGTATATATTTATATACAATTACGCCTATTTTTAAAAACGAGTTATTGCATTTAAAAAAAAAATACTTTTTCTGCAACCCTCTGATTAAAAGTAAAATTGATTTTCAAATTCGTTATATTATTTATATCAGAGGCATAATTTTTCGTACTGTAGTATTGATGATGGTTTATGTATTTAATGTAGACTCCACATATCTGTTAGCAAATTGGCAAATAACCTTTGTATTATTATTGCATCCTTCATTTGTATTTCCTGATTCAAATCCTCTCCACAGAACCAACGTCGCGTCATTTGCAACAGATTAATACAAAACCGACCGAACACAAAGAGTGACTTATTTCCAACAACAAAGCGTCACCAATCAATCCATTACTGTTGTTAAACACACAAAACTCTGTGGAAAACAACGAGAACAGCATTGAAGTCGAACGCTTTATCGAAAAATACACCATTTCGTTAATAAAACATGGACACACCGAATGCCATTGCAGAAGTATCCGTTAGGAAACCACAAATAAACGAAAATAAAGGTACGAATGGTCGTGGGTTCAAATCGCTTCGGAAATTGGAAAAGAGGTCAGTTCAGTTTAAAAGCCTGTTTAGCTGTAGGATTTATGTAATCGCAATTCGATGTTCATTTTACGATTGTCAATGTAAAATATTGTCGCCCCGTTCACCTCCAGCATGCTCTTGAGGTAAGAAATTTAGATGGTACTAAAGAGTTAAACTCGCATTTTATACAATAAGGTCGAGCTTTGTACTGTCTGGACTTCCTTTACATTAATGTATAGAGATTAGCGCGTTCATCTAATTCCTACTTTTGGGCCTTCTAGATAAACAATCTTTACAAGACTTGAGTATATAAACTTTAGGTTACGGAGAATAGAAAAACTTATGAAGGATTCTCCGGAGTGCGTTTTCCAAATGATAGGTGGTTTGCGAAATCTCTGGGGAAAGGTATGATAATCGGAATGAGGGAATTATTCGAAATGAATGAATGAATAATCATTCAAAAAACCTGTTTTTTATTTGGATACAATGGCATTGCCTAAAAACTTGCAACAATATCGTATTCATCTGAACTATCAGTATGAAGCGGTATTGCGTAGATGTGGAGTATTATTTTGGGCGAATTTGTGAGTTTATGGTTTATTTTTGATAATCTTTGTGCAAGTTCTTGGGGATGAAGGTGCATAGGTGCGAAGTGTGCAAAAATGTGTACTATGGGGAGCAAATCTAGCTCGCGTCCATGGCAGAATGCTGCACGTGCACCCTGGTTAACGCTTAAGAGCTACAAAAGTTAGCAATCAGTCTATCATAGGATTTCCTGACCATATAAACATGCAAAGAAAACAAAAGACACCCAAAGGTTCTTCTGAGAACCAATGGACAAGAAAACTCGGACCCTTAGTACGAGTTTGCCAACTTAATGTAGAAGGAGTTAGTAGGGCTAAAGCCGAATACCTATCTAAATTCCTTTAAGACAACGATATGGATGTCCTATTACTCCAGAAAACCCACGCTACCTCTGAAGAAGATCTGAACAAGAGATGTCAAATATCCGGCTATGAATTACTGGACACCACCTATAGCCAAGACTATGGAAATGCTACCTACATACGCACCTGCATTGAACACGCCTACCTCATCGAAGCCGAGTACACACAGAACATCCACCTGGTAACCAGTAAAGTAGAAGACCTAACAATAGTAAACGTATATAAGCCACCAAACCTCCTATGGCCTAACGAAGTACTCCCATGCATTAATCATCCAACAATATATGCTGGCGACTTTAATATCCATTACGCATTATGGAAATATGCAAACACTGACGAAAAC
This sequence comes from Kuschelorhynchus macadamiae, assembly GCA_030620095.1. Classification (NCBI taxonomy): domain Eukaryota; kingdom Metazoa; phylum Arthropoda; class Insecta; order Coleoptera; family Curculionidae; genus Kuschelorhynchus; species Kuschelorhynchus macadamiae. The sequence goes on along the minus strand of JAUTXW010000556.1, from coordinate 1,965,577 downwards.
GGCATCACTTTCATGGACCGCGCTAAAGAACATAGTCTCCACTTAGTCTTTGATGCCAAAGATAAAGGTACATTTAGATCAGCCGCATGGTAAAGATATTACAACCCAGACCTCTCTTTCGTCACATGTCACGACATCGGAGAACACCTCTCTACTGATAGAATGGTCTCCAGCGATTTTCGCATAGCTAACACAGACCAGTTATCCTAAATATTGAGTGATTGCATTTAAAAAAAAAAACTTTTTCTGCAACCCTCTCATTAAAAGTCAAAATTGAATTTCAAATTCGTTATATTATTTATATTAGAGGCATAATTTCTCGTACTGTAGTATTGATGATGATTTTTGTATTTAATGTAGACTTTACAAATATTTTAGCAAATTGGCAAATAACCCTTGTATTATTATTGCACCCTTCATTTGTATTTCCTGGTTCAAATCCTCTCCACAGAATCAATGTCGCGTCATTTGCAACAGATTAATACAAAACCGACCGAACACAAAGAGCGACTTATTTTCCAACAACAACGCGTCACCAATCAATCCATTACTGTTGTTAAATACACAAAACTCTGTGGAAAACAACAAGAACAGCACCGAAGCCGAACGCTTTATCGAAAAATACACCATTTCGTTAATAAAACATGGACACGCCGAATGCCATTGCAGAAGTATCGCTTAGGAAACCACAAATAAACGAAAATAAAGGTACGAATGGTCGTGGGTTCAAATCGCTTCGGAAATTGGAAAAGAGGTCAGTTCAGTTTAAAAGCCTGTTTAGCAGTGGGATTTATGTAATCGCAATTCGATGTTCATTTTGGGATTGTCAATGTTAAAATATTGTCGCTCCGGCCACCTCCAGCATGCTCTTGATTTAAGTAATTCAGATGGTACTAAAGAGTTAAACTCGCATTTTATACAATAAGGTAGAGCTTTGTACTGTCTGGACTTCCTTTACATTAAGTTATAGAGATTAGCGCGTTCATCTACTTCCTACTTTTGGGTCTTTTAGATAAACAATCTTTACACGACTTGAGTATATAAACTTTAGTTTACGGAGAATAGAAAAACTTATGAAGGATTCTCCGGAGTGCGTTTTCCAAATGGTAGGCGCTTTGCGAAATCTTTGGGGAAAGGTTTGATAATCGGAATGAGGGAGTTATTCGAAATAAAATATTTTATTAACTATATATATGCAATTCTTATCACATCCGTACCACCTCCAAAATGGAATTTTAAAAAGGCTGATTGGGACAAATTCACTAAAGAAAAAATATGGCCGCTTCTCTAACGCCGCCATATCAACAGCTTAAATTCGCATTTAGGAGTTACAAAAGAGAATATATATACCAGAATGAAACGAATACTGTGAAAACCTCTACCAAGAATTTAACGAAAGTAATGACAGTGAAATCGCTGATGAACCCCTTCATAGTCTTGACACTGCCAGACGGGATAGGTGGATAGAAACAACTGAACAGACGAATTTCCAGCGATCTAGTAGAAAAGCATGGAGCCTTGAAGGCAAGTTGGGCAGCTCTAACAAAAACAGCGTGAGAAATCCCAAAGGTACTCCGGAGCAGGTAGCATAGTGGACTTTTTTAGAACCCCAAAAGATAGAGATTACACGAGAAAGATAAAAAGGGAACTTAAGCAACTTCAAAGAAACACACCACTAATCTCAGAATTCTCTCAACACTTCAAAATGGTAGAAATTAAAACAGCAATGAAAGATGTCAAGCCAGGAAAGGCTACCGGATATGACAACATTCATCCAGAATTATTGGTGCATGCATGCAGGACCAAAAAGAAAAACTCCAAAATATTAGCCCTCCCAAAGCCCCTGGACCAACTGCAGAGCCTATAGCCCCCCTCAACTGCTCATACAAGCTTTTGGAAAGACTTATATTCAATAGGATAAGGGATGCCATTTACAAACATATTCCCATGGAGCAGGCTAGATTTAGACCTAGGCAAAGTTGCTGCGACCAGGTTCTTGCTCTAACCTCACATATAGAAGCAAATTTTCAACTTGTGCTTAAAACTACACTAGTATTTGTAGACCTTCGTGCTGCCTATGAAAAAGTCTGGAGAAAAGGCATGATATACAAGCTGCTTCGGGTAATCAAATGCAAAACAATGGCTCGTCTTATTAATCACATGCTAACGAGTAGATACTTCCAAGTCGTGTTTGGAGGGAATACAAGCAGACCCAAACTTCTTGACAATGGCCTACCACAAGGTTCAGTACTGCCTCCGCTTCTATTTAGCTTCTATATCTCAGACCTGCCACAAACTAAATCCAAGAAATTTTGCTATGCGGACGACATAGCACTGGCCACCGAGCACAAGACATTAAGTGCCACCGAAGCGACAACGACCTTTTTAGGTTTAACGAATACTTTAAGAAATGCAGACAGCCGAGCTCCGAGAAGACAGAAGTGGCAACTTTTCATTTTGTTCTGTATACTTGCATGTAGCCATACGAAAAATAAAATAAAAATAATTTAGTTCTATTTAACTGCTCGCGTCTTTTTTCTCGGGCAAGTCAAAATGTTGTTGTTTTCCTGTATTAATTGGCATATGCGATGCCTTGATTCATCCTAATCTGTTTTTTTAAAAGACTAAGCTAAATTTTTCAGCAAGTTCGTGAGAGAGTTGTACTGCACCAATTTACATGATTTTTTGTAAATGATCGTCTAGTTACCTAGACATTACAACACTATTTTTTGTATTGTTTTATTGCGTGTTTTTCTTCAATAACATTTCTGGACGATTGGTGAATGCGCTATATATTCTTACTATACAACTGGAAACTCATTACGTCATCTAACGGAAAAGGCTAAACAAGGTTTGCCGGGCCATCTAGTATTTTATTAATTTGTAAGTACGTATAAATATGTTTAAAAATATTACTATTACTAAATATTACGCTCATGGCCATTGACACATTATATGTTAACGTTAAGAAGAGAAGAAGTCTGTCTTTATCACACTTACTTACAATACATGTTTATTTCGTTTAACCGTTGTATCAAAACATACACGGTTTTATGAATGAAACAGAACAAGATGTTTGGTCTCCCTCTTGTTATTTATATGGTTACATCCATGTAGTTTTGATTGCAAAGCCAGGCATACATTTTCGTACACACTTGATTTCAAAAGTTTCTTAAAATTTAGTCTCAGCGCAGATCCGACTGAATTTTATGCATATCTCAAGAGGAAACACGGACGTGTCATCAACAAGTGCATTTGAGGTCGATTAGAATGCTCAAACTTGAGTTATCCGCTGCGCGAGGGCTCCTTTTTTACTATCAAAAGAATGAGACAGTCAAAAACAGATTTATACAATTTCCTATAACGGATTTAGATAAAAAATCCTATTAAAATCGTTGGATAATTCTATAGACCGATTTTTACCAATTGTGGCAAAAAAATGATGCCAGCTAATGGCCGTAATCTTCCATCTCACATATTTAATGCACCCTTTTTAGTTGTGAACGATTTATATAATTAGATACTACCTTGGGACACATTGTTGTAAATTTTGGATGTATTAGAGACATATTTTGGTTTTCAGGAATCCAATAAATCACTTTTCAAATCGTAGAACAAGAGATACATTTTTCCTTTCTAGACATGCGGACATCTAGGCTAGGCTTAAACAACCTGCAGAGTATACCATTTCGGTTTCTTAAACGTGAATATTCTTATTATCAAACGACACAACTCTACTATTCATGTGCCTAAAACAACTTTATCCAAAATCAATTCAACTTTTCTCCTGATATTTTTAAGCAAAAAAGATAGGTACTTTTTATCAATTTTCATTCAAGCGCCTTCAATAAAAATGGCGTGTTATAAAATGCTGTAATCAAAACTACAATACAAGAGTGTAACTAACATACCTAAAAAGTATTTTCTTAATTCTAAAATATATTTATTAAATTCGATAGGACCTGTTTGAAAATTTCCTTTACCCGGAACTTTCCTCAGTATGAATATTTTCTTCGTATTCACAACGGTCAATGGAAGTCAGTTATGCCGGACAGACAGACAGACCGACGGAATTAAGAAAACATGTTTTTCGGAATCTAGGGATACTGAAACGTGAAGCTCTGTAAAAACCTAGAAGTCACGATTACAACACGTCCCTCTTACGAGGAAAGTAAGAAGGGGTTAAATTTTGAGGTAACCCAGTTTTATTCATGTTATTGCAATATCACTAGGGTGTTTCATGAAAGATCGTTTTCCTCGAAAACGTTTCTATTTTTCGAAATTGATAACGATACTTTTCATTGTAAGGAATTAATAAAACCTTTATTTAGTGAAATATTTTTATTTAAGTCAAAATCGCTTTGCAAAACATATCTAAAGTACTTTATCCTAGACCTAACAAACCTACTACACATTAAGTAATATGTCGTCAGTATCGTAATCGTGAAAAAAATCACCTTCCGAAATTCTTTCAGGATCTCTAGATGCCGAAAAACATTCTCAAATCCATTGATCTGTCTTTTCGCGGCATAGCTAAAAAGTATTTACCCGATTGACGTTTTGGTCAAAAATTAAGGTCATATGGGGATGACCTGTTAACATTCTGGTAAAAATCTAATAGCGGTCTAGTGAAATGTTAGAAAAAATTACTAAAAAACTACCTATCCAATTTACTTCAAATTTCACACAAAAATCGAGTATTACGTATGAATCAACTAGTAAAATTATGGAACGAATTCAATATTGATAAACACAATGGCGGTTTAATAAATTATTTACAGGGCCGTAGCGACATTGCTTTCACTAGGGGGGAGGAGTGAGACTCGGCGCCCCCTAACTGCTGGCGCCTTTTAAGCGTCCCACACCTCACAGGTAATAATCTAATGGCGAAAAAAAATTTGTGGCTATGCTCAAATTTTACTAATTTTATGCAAACGTGAATTTGCTTATTATAACTTTTGCATTACCATATTACCAAATACACTTATAGTTTTTTTGAGGTAAAAATAATAAAATGTACACTTGTAAATAGAAACACCGGATTTTTAAACATATATTTATTTAAATTTGATTCTTCTTTTTTTAAGTCTTGCCTAAGAAAGCAATAGGTTTTCGAAATTTATTTTTATCAATAACCGTTTTTCACATCTTAATAATAAAAGGTTATTTAATCTTTTATCGTTAATTGTGGTTCTTAATAAATTTTAACAATTTTTAGTTGACTAAAGGTCGATTTATCAGTGCTCGGCTAAGTTAAAGTAGGTCTTGGTTTCGTTGTAACTATCAGTTAAATGGTTTATTAGCGTAGCTGTGATGCTTACGTAGCCGGCAGATAAAATAAAACGTATCACAAATTTTCCTAGCTGCAACATCTTTAACGAGATCTTTAACTTACTTTCTAAAAAATCTATTACATCTTTTAAACAAGAAGCATTACTGCAAGTTGTAAAATGTAATCAAAACTTCTAGCTCTACAAACAAATCATGAACATCAGGTTTTGGGGTATAGGTATTATTATTTGAGGGAATAATTTGCAGTTAAGCTTCTACATCTTCTATTTTCAGTTTACCCGGGCAAATGGAAAATTAAAAAATCTTAAACATCCAAGAAAGGGTTCATTTTTTAATATAGCAACAATAGCACAAAACTTTCTTATTTTAAACAAATTTTTTATTGCTACAGGTGAGAATGTTATGTTTTATGTTTCTTTTTAATTTTATTTATAGACACGTGTGATCTTGTTTAACTAAACAAAACAAAAAATAAAAAATCTAAAAAGTGGTTTACATAAATTTAATATATTAAAAAATCTTATGGATTTCATATATGCTCGTAATTTACCATAAATTCCCAATCTTTCCGAAATATTTCCAGAGAATTATGTAAAATCTCGAGAATTTTAAAAATTTCCATTGGGGTCATAAATGCTCAAAATTTCTTTTAAATTCTCAACCTTTCGTGAATATTCTCAGAGAATATTTCAGTTTTATATTATTATATTAAGAATTGTATAATACTAATTGTGTAGAACAAACTAGTGACTACACTACAAACAAATAGCTTTATTGCTTACGTATTCTCGGGCTTTCTTCTTAAAAATTGCTGCACAAAACCTTTCAGCTCAGCGTTAAAACAATCCTTTTTTGTTTTTCCCGACGATATGCCGCCCCTGACTTTTTAGTAATTCGATTCATTATTCTATCATCAATTCATCAGACATCAAACTAACTAAAATTGCTAATCGCTATTTATTATCCATTCTGAATTATAATAAAATTTACATATGGTAATGTATGAATGGAATGTGATAATAATTATATACCTACCTGTTATGTTATTACCTATAGAAAAAAATTTCCCAATTGCGGGATTCCTTCTGATAAAATAAATAAATATTTTTTTTGCCTTTGCATGTTTTGGCGCCCTGTGTTTTTTTTGCCTGTGCATGTTTTGACGCTCCTATGAAATCACACCCTGGGGGGGAAGCTCCCCCCTCCCCCCTTCCGATCGCTACGGCCCTGACTATTTAATAAAACAGCATGAAAACTTCTTAATAGATTGATCTTAAATTTCGTGCAAGAATTAATTGTGATATATAGACGAATGGTAAAATTGTGGTATGAATTTAAGATAGATTCACGTTAGTTTTAGCATTCCTAGATGCCAAAAATATGTTTTCTCGATTATGTTGGTTATGTGGGTATAACCCGGTAATATTATGGTAAAAGTCCAATATGGCGAAACAAAATGGCGGTTTAGTGGAATGAAAAAAAATTATTACTAAAAAATTAATTACCCAATTAACTTCAAGCTATGCACAAAAATCAAAAAAGTTAATTAGGAATGAACCTGCAACATTTTGGTACCAATCCAGACAGCAAAACAAAATGGCGGTCTAATAAAATATTTATAAAAATAGCCTGATTAAAGTACTTATTATGTTAATTATTTCAAATTTTGTGCGAGCATTAAGTTTGATATAGGGTTAAACTAGTAAAATGTGGGTAAAGACAGAGAAACAAAATGGCAGCCAAATAAATTGTCAAAAAAATCAACGTAAAAAAATCTTCATATTCAATTGAATTTTGCAGAGAAACTAAATGTGTATACAGGAATAAACTACTACGAATTCAGTATGACGGTAGAGAATTGCCGTCTTAAAAAACAACGTAAGAATTTCTTATTCGACTTATTTTAAATTATGCTCCAAAATTAAATGTAATGGTGACCAATAAAAATGTTTGAAAAGACAGTATATATGTGTTCTAAATGAATATGTGCGGACTAAATTGCGTCACGCTTTAGTATTCCTAATAAAAGAAAAGATTTATAACTAGGAAAGTTCCGGGTAAACAAAATTTTCCGATTTTTTAAATTAATAATATAAAGAGACAAGAAAAACAAATTTCAGTGAATTATTCATATGCAGCTAAATGTTGTAGTAGATCATCTCCCACCTTTATCTGCTGTCTCTTAACTTTTTAGATTATTTTATGCGGTTATTGGCCATTTGCCCAAATTATTGTGGAAAAATGTTTTTCACCTAATGGATTTAAATTCTAGTATATCAGTTGGTGATCAGCTCAGAAGAACATCTTATAAGGCAGAGTACTTTTGGTTACTCTTTAATGCCCACATTTTCCCCGCAGCCTCTATAGACAGTGTTACGTGTGTGGGCTGTAACTCGTTAGTAGAGAAAATCCGAGTAAAATCAATTTACCCATTTTTTTTCTGGCTTTTAAAGTGAGCTTTTTGGTTAAATTAATAACACTGTGTCAACACAAAAGATACATATTGGTCGCATTTCGACATATTTTTAAATATTTTACCAACCGAAAAATTTGCTTTTACCCTTTTTGTTTTGAACATGGTTTCATTTGGAAATATCAATATCTGGTATGTAGTTTGCAACTCTCTCAAAAATTAGAGAGCAGAGGGTTGAAAATTGAATTGAATTTAATTAAAGTTATTTTAGGTTCGGTAATAAAAAAAACGAGTTACGTATTTTGATAGTGCAAATAATAGTTATTTATGTTATATAACCCAAAAAAAAACTTTTCAGACTGATTGGGTCCAGAGGTCTGCATATCCAGGTAGAAAAAATCTCTTGTTTTTCAATTTGAGTGGGGTTTTGGTATTATTACCAATGATTTACTGTACTAAATACACAATATTGTTTATAATAGATCCAAAATTTACAATATTGTGTCAAAAAGCAGTACTTAATTACTTAAATGATTCACAACTCTTCACGGTACACCAAAAATGCGAGACAAAAGAATGGCATAATTTGTTGTGTTTAGACAATCTATCAGTACCCTACGATTACAATGTAAGATAGAAAAAATTAGATAACTGCAAAATGAAAAATTTTTGCTAATCCAGAATTCTGTCAGCTGCGACCTCGAATTATGCAATACATAGTTTTTGAAATGGGTGATATTATACCAAGAATAGTTAAACCGTTGTGTTCTAATATTTTCATTGACAAATGATTAGAAAAGATTGCACTGAGCGAGGATTTTCTGGTCCTAGCCCTTATAACTCTCAGAGCACTGTCCTAAAAATACGTATTTTTTGTTTAACTGGTACATGTATAAATAAAAGGAATGTGCATAACTCTACCGAGCTATATACAATATATGATGCCATCTCTTAAGTGACAAACAAACTAGGAACAGCAACTTCGGGGTAGTTTCATTATAACGTCGGATATGCACGGACACAAACAGTATTTATGCAGTATATTTTTGTAATTTCTTGAATTGAGCGGATAAGGTATGTACTTGTGAAGGTAAGAAAATCCTAAGCTACTTTAGTATTAGTAGCTGCATGCAAGTCTCATTGTTTTTTTGCAGACGCCTCAAACAAGTATTTTCGTTAGACAAATCGCTCTGAGTAGTAGAGGAGACATGAAGCGTGCTGTGAGGGCGATTGAACAGCAAACATATTCTATTAAAAAAGGCTGCAAAATTGAATGGAATACCATATGCTACGTTGTGCAACTAATTAAATAACAAATATCCCAATAAGAAATTAAATTAGCCCATGTTAAATGAAGACCAGGAGACAGAATTGGCCAATCATATTTTAAAATTATCAAACATGTTCAACGAGTTGACACCAAGTATATCAAACAATTTGCTTCTGTTTATGGCGTCGCAAATCACGACATAATTTTAAGGTTAAAAATAAACTCTGCGGTAAAGAATGGTTGTGTGGATGTTTGACACGACATACACGAATTTCTCTAAGGCGTCCTGAAGCTACGAGTCCTAACTGGGTAATCGCACTTAATCGAAAAGATGTAAAACTATTTTTTGAAAATTTAAAAATGGTCTTTGAAAAATATATGTTTCCTGCAAGACGCGTTTGTAACGTGGATGAGACTGAAATCAGTGTAGTACATGAACCTCATCGAATGTTGGGAAACAAAGGCAGAAAAGAGGTGGGTGCGATTACGAGTGGTAAAAGGGATCAAACTACCGCTATTGTGTGCTGTATGAGTGCTGCAACAGACTTTGTGCTTAAATTTAGGTCGAATCACTGAAGACTTATTCCTGGAATGAATAAAAAATTTCGGCTCAATTTGTAAATGCTTCTACGGATGATCCAATATTAGTTGTTCTACCACGCCTCACACTCCTCATTAAAATCCTATAAGTTCTTTCGTAAAAAAGGTTTTATTCTTGTTTCGCTACCCCCACACACCTGTCACCAGTTTCGGCCCCTGGACGTCACGTTTTTTAGTTCAAAATTGAATGGAATACCATATGCTACGTTGTGCAACTAATTAAATAACAAATATCCCAATCAGAAATTAAATTAGCCCATGTTAAATGAAGACCAGGAGACAGAATTGGCCAATCATATTTTAAAATTATCAAACATGTTCAACGAGTTGACACCAAGTATATCAAACAATTTGCTTCTGTTTATGGCGTCGCAAATCACGACGTAATTTTAAGGTTAAAAATAAACTCTGCGGTAAAGAATGGTTGTGTGGAGTTTGACACGACATACACGAATTTCTCTAAGGCGTCCTGAAGCTACGAGTCCTAACTGGGTAATCGCACTTAATCGAAAAGATGTGAAACTATTTTTTGAAAATTTAAAAATGGTCTTTGAAAAATATATGTTTCCTGCAAGACGCGTTTGTAACGTGGATGAGACTGAAATGAGTGTAGTACATGAACCTCATCGAATGTTGGGAAACAAAAGCAGAAAAGAGGTGGGTGCGATTACGAGTGGTAAAAGGGATCAGACTACCGCTATTGTGTGCTGTATGAGTGCTGCAACAGACTTTGTGCTTAAATTTAGGTCGAATCACAGAAGACTTATTCCTGGAATGAATAAAAAATTTCGGCTCAATTTGTAAATGCTTCTACGGATGATCCAATATTAGTTGTTCTACCACGCCTCACATTCCTCATTAAAATCCTATAAGTTCTTTCGTAAAAAAGGTTTTATTCTTGTTTCGCCACCCCCACACACCTGTCACCAGTTTCGGCCCCTGGACGTCACGTTTTTTAGTTCACTAAAAGTATATAGCAAAGAATTCGATCTTCGTATGAAGTCCCATCATCATCACAAAATTGAAGTAACTGACATCGTACAGCTCTTTGCTAAAGCGCACAATCGCGTCTCTTAGAAAGAAAAAGACCTTAATGGAATTAAAAGTACAGGTATCTTTCCGTTAAACAGAAACGTATTTGGGGAGAAAGAGTGTCTTGAAACAAAAAAAAACGATTGCCTTAGGTTCGATGCCCGGAACTAGTAGAGATCCAGACCCATCGTATGTACTTAGTAGAAGCCAGGATGAAGTAGTTATGCGTTAAGTTAAACCGCCACCAGAAGCCTCTAACAAGTGCTCGATCAAAGAGACGCAGGTGTCAACAAATGACATCTTCCAACGATAGTTTTTCATCAACAATAACTAAAATTTTTGACAACAATGCAAGCGATAATGGAGATAAAACCATCCAATTAAAGAACACATCGTTTGAAGACTCCTCAATTAACAGAAAACCCTCGATTAACAGAAGTCCCAAATACTAACGTCTACCATCCTGCAGGCATCTTTGAAGGAAAAAGAAGAAGACCGAAAAAAGAAGAAAATTTCGAAGCTACAAAAACCTGTAACATGGAGAGCCTATGAAAGGAGAGAATTGTCTCCTATATGATCGATATTAGCCAACCATAGGTGGTCAATATCCGTCAAGTTATAATTTTGTTCTTTACATTTTACACATGTTTGTATCAGAACACAAACGATTTATTTATGTTGTTATGTTGTAAAATGAATACAGCTTACGTTCTATACAAAAAATAACACTATTTTTTAAATATTGCTCTTGTCTCATATCTTTTGTGACCGATATTCGACCCCTTTCTCCTACTTTGAAACTTAAGAGGCAAACGTAATTAAAAAACCACGAAGCATATAGCATTCCATTCCAAAACTGTGAAAAATTGTATGTTGAATTAACCAGCAGAACATAAACTTGAGTATCAGAACATACATATATACATCAATAGGAAACAAGCTACAAAATAAATTTCAAATAATTTAAGGAAATGGCCAATATAAACCAGTATAATTTATAATAATAATAAGAAGCAGTACGACTACCAAAAGTATATAAAATCGAAAACATTAATCGACAGACAGAGCAAAATTAGTTCAACAGCAACTTCCAGAAAATATAAATAATGAGAAACCACCGCATAGATATAACCCTTGGTTTCAGGTGAGGGCATAAAAAAAAAAAAATATATATATATATATATATATATATATATATACCTATATATACCTATATATATAGTTTTTCTATTTACTTCTCCAAAAATATCGCAGCAAAATAACAAAAACCTGCATACTGCAGATAAACAAATCTTACGGATCGTGATTTAGTCACAAAATGGAGGTAGAAACGTGATACAGGCGCCCCTATATCGGATTATATTGGCATCATTCTCGATGCAATTTGCGATTGTGATTTTATTTTTAAGTCCTCGTTTTTAAAAGACATAGGTCTGAGTGACAATGCTGTTTTACATAACAGTTTGGAAAATGGACAAACCTGGAAAAAAAATTTGGATGTTTATTTTTACTTAAATCTTTTAAGTGTAAGTACATCTTTAATATTAAAGAAAAACTTTTTTTACAGAAAGCAATACAAAATTTTAGATGTATGCCTATGCCAATTAATCAATTACAGGGGAACAGCAAAAATGTTTCCCAGAATAAAATAGCAAATTCTTACTTATTTTATTATACTAATTAACAATCTGTCTTGCAAAAGTCTTAGGTGGCTCCGGTTTTATAGATCCATGCTTATTGTGATAATTCACCTACGTGCCCGTAATGTACGGAAAGACCATTAACTGAGAAATACTGGGATTTACTATACCAGATGTACTTTATAAGGAGGTTTAAATACATACAACATAAATCCTAAATAAACTGCTGGCTACTTGAATCAGTTCACCTGTATTTTTTGGTAAAATTTAAGTTAATATAATTTTTAATATTTTTAAAACAAGACGAGACACTGAGGTCCGGTTTTAAGCTGTATCTTGCAAATTTTATTACATATTACCGACGTTAGGCGTAAAACGTACCTAAGCTAAAAAGTTATTTATACAGGTAGTTAAAAAAGACTCCAAATTTTTCAATTTTTTATTTGTTCCGAAAAATCTACAAAAACAATTTCTTAGTTCTAATTGTTAGATTAGCGTTATCCTTGGTGAAATTGTAAAACACAATTTCAAACTTTTTTTAAAATTTTTAATATTTTTTGAGATAATATTGGTTTTGTCAAAAAATTTAATTTTTCTACATAAGCTGGAACTTTTTATTAGCCATTTGATGTAAAGTTTTCCTGCTAGAGGGCCCTTAAGTCATTTTTTTTTATAATGTGCACGGTCTGCACTACGCAGAACATCTACAAGGTGTGAAAAAAGTGGCAAGTTTATTTAAAAACCTAGCAATCCTAAAGGTCATGGACCTATATTTCAACACCCTGTAGCATAAAAAATAATTCAAATTTAAAAGTGTTTACTTAAGTTTTAAGCGGTAGTGAATATTTTCTCCAAACGGTTTTTTAATTTTATGATATTAGCAAATACAGGTGTTGATTTTTCAGCCAAATTTACCAACATCGGGTAACACAAGAGACATGTAATAGGCTGCCACCTTTTTATTTTTAAAAATATCAACTTAAAAATTTAAAATGTCTCTATAACTCCATAAAAGAAAAAGAGACCAGGATAATAATTGGGCTCCCCATAACTGCTGCAATAAACGTGCATCTAACATTCACGGCTGGCTAAGTGAAAAAAAACCTAAGATGCCCTTCGCTTTCCTATGATCTGGCAAAACGCATTTTTATGAGAATACTTGGATTTTGGTGGGAGTGGGAGTGGATATTGGCCCCTCCCCCCACAATTTTCTACAAAGAGCCCCTTAAATGCTCGTACCCATAAAAAAGTAACTAATAAAAAGTCATCTATAGTTTTCTTTCTGGGCTTCATTGCACCTTATCGCAGTGTCTCCAGCAACAGTTAGACCTCTCGCATTGCGGGGGCTGGCGGGGGTGTAGCTACACCACTATTTTTGGTGCCCAGTATGACACCTAACTTATTTGCAAATTAATGGTATTATAACGGTTAAACACTAAATAGCTTAGTAGCCACTTGTAATGTACAATGCATAGCTTTTAATACGTTTCTATATGTATGTCCATTTTATTTTATTTAGTTAGCTAATTACAACTACAGAAAACATTATCTTTTTTAAACCTAATATAAACTGTTGAAACCTAGGTAAAATAAATTTTACCAACTTCTTGGGTAATGTACACGTAAAATTAAAGAAATATGACAAGAAAATCTTTACATTTTCTTATTTTAGGACATAAAATTTAGACTGGGTTTATAAAATACTAATTATTATTTTGAGAGATTCATTACTACGACAGAAATGTTTAAGTCTAATACATGTATTTTTTTGAATTTGTAGCTTCCCAATATCCTAAGTTGTCTATCATATTTTTGTTTATATAAATGGAAGTGGATTCAAAATGTTATATAATCTGTGTTGATCTTAAAGAGCATTTGATGAAACTATAGGTAACAAAATATATGATCAAAATTAAAATGAAATTGAATAAGTCGTAAAGTAGTTTCGTTCATAATTATGCAATAAAAAAAAACTTGTTAAATGCGAAAATTTACAACAAAAAGAAAAATAATTTAATAGCATCGTATATTTTTAGATATAATTGTTTATTTATAGACATATTGTTCATATAGGCTAATACGTAGCCAAAAAAAATTGAGTTCCAAAAATAAAATACAGAAACACCTGACGACACGAAATACCGCCAAAAAGAAGCTAAAGCAACGCGAAATGCCATGTCCGTGCCACGCTCGGTGTGTTAAATGTTTAAAAAACAAATAATCGGAATGCAGAGATGCAAATCATATGACGTTTGGTGAGGAATAATAGGAAACAGAATTTTGACAAATAAAACTGTGAAATTACTGAAAATTACAGCAGCATTTACCACCAAGATGAAGCGCCTTTTCACAATATGAATGAGGTAACACATGCCTTAATTATAAATACAATGTGTAGCTAGGAAGGCATGGCTCCACAGACTGGCCTGCAAATAACTCACGACTCACACCACATGGAGTTACCTTAAGACTAATAATTATTAAATCAACTTTAAACCACTCATGAAACCAAAATATGATGTAAATGATTTACATAAAAATAATCTGGATTTTTCATTAAATGTTCCAGCTTGAAGATTTAAGAAAATCTTACAATGAGGTATAAGAAATGAAAGTGTTTGGATCAATTACTCAATAGCTTATTATTATTATTTTTAAATATAAATCATAAAATATATTGTTTTGGTTGTAAACTAATATGTTATGTTTATATCCTTCTTTTCAAAAAAGACAAGATCACAGTGATTCACTTCTCTTTAATTTTTTATTATTGTCTAAATAACCTAACAGATGTAAAATATTACTTAAGTAGGTTTTATAACCAGTAACAAATCTGTAAAATACTGTAAACGAAAACCAATCGAACACAAAACCTACTATGTTCATAGAACGTCTGATGTTATTAGATTTAATATATAATATAAATTGAAGTCGTAAGATACCTATTTAGATAAACATAGAAAAACTACACATATCTGGAATCATAAAAACAACCTTTTTAAAAAACCTAAAATATATAGGGTCCTGCCTTTAAAATAACAAAGTTATCGTAATTTTTCAAACTTCCAATTCACCTTTCTTAATTGTTTCAAAAAAATCTAGCGTTTCAGATAAATTTCTAAAACTTTTAAGTTTAAACTGATACCCTATCTCTAAAAATAAAAATTATTGTTATTTTTGAAATTATAATCAATTGACATACAATTATTGTAATATCTAAATATGAGAATTATTAACATGCTTTTCCTGTTAAAGACTATTTTCCAAAATACTTAATTACCAATCTGATTTTATAAACAACTTTAATATTATTATTATATTATCTGTGGTGCATATTTGGGGTGAGATTATAAATACTGTGCAAGGTCAGCTTACAACTGCAATAGTAATTTACATTATAAGTCCGGTAGGACGAGTTTGGAATATAAACGAGTTTTTCAATAACATCTATGGGATGTGTATAATATATTTTATTTAATACTGACTTTATGATCTTTCTTTAAAATGAATAAATGTTATGTTTATTAAAATTTAAGAAATACTAGTTGACAGTCTAACAATCGTATCACTTAAACAATGTTATAGCCATAGGCCCCATTCCAGGTGGTGCGGAGCACCTAGGGCACTTCATAGTACTTCGTAGAACACCGTGGTATTTGTATTTTAAATAACCAATGTTATAAAAATATTTCTTTAGAAGACTTATTTTCCCATTATTTTTAGTATTTTTTTCTAACGATCATGCATAAATGGCTAATTTTTTAGTATTAAAGTTCATAACATTCCTCCGTGTGTTCTCTACATGCAGGGTATCAAAGTTCACAATATAATCACAAAAAATGATTGCAACTTCGCCATATTCGCATATCTGCAAATGCAGATAACTGTAATGTCAGCATTGATAAACAATGACCAGCACCCGACTATCTGATGGCTGCTTTCTACTAGTGAAGCGGCCGTAAAATATTTTTTGACGTACCGTCAATATGACATATTCCATTGTAATGTTTACCGAATCACTGGTGGATTTGTTTTACTAAAATATATCTCGGTTTTAAATATACTATAGTAAATAATATTTTTCCGAAAGATAATAACTTAGGATTTCTCTCACTAAAACCGCTAAGGGCTATATAAAGCCATTACGTTAAGAATTATTGACTTGTTAAATTCTAAAACTCTCCGATTTCTGCTTCCATTTCATTTGGTACGTTGCCCCATAAATACATAACATTTAAGGACATAAAGTAGGTTCTGGCACGCTATCCACTACACACGATATCTGGCTAGACTGTCACTCGTTCTAAAAGATTGCTCTTGCTCTCTTAAAGGAGAAATTAAATGAGCATTTTCGCTCTGTCCTTTGATTTAAAAAAAAAACATTTGCACGGGTCGTTATTTTAGCTGATGGGTGAATTCACTTTCATTATACCTTTGTTGCTGGGTAGACCTTTTAAGCTTATCATTCCATATTTTCTATAGAAATCTTTAGTCATCCTCTGAATTAACTTATGGAATGAAGTGAATTGACTCATTATTATTTTTATTTTTTTTTTCCGAAAAGTTGACCTTTCATAACCTCGTGATAGAATGTGGTTGGATTCTAATGTCCCTTTTTTTGTTTTTTTTTCAGGCAACTCGGAAAAAAATAACAATAATAATTACAGATAGTAATTACTGCTGCTACTTGCAGTAATTGTAGATACCAGAAATGGTTAATTGTTACAGTTTATAATAACTGTTACTAATGCCTAGTATTAAGATTTTTTGTACTGACTTGGTATAATCCCGTCAGAATAAAATACAACCTCAGGAATACTGCGAGACAACAAAACATAACAAAAATAATAATAATAATAATAAATCAATCAATAAATTAAATACACGCATAACTGGAGATGTCCTGGGATAGATAACATTCATGACTTCTGGTACAAACAGTTTACATCCACACATGAAGCTCTCACTCGCCAAATTAATGAAATTATTTTAAAACCTAGCACACTCCCCAGTTTTTTCACCCAAGGAATAACATACCTTAAATCCAAAAATTCAGACAATAAGAACCCGTCAAATTACAGACCTATTACGTGCCTTCCAACCCTATATCAGGTCATCACAGCCACAATTACCAGGGGAATAGAACAATATCTAGCACACAAAAACATTCTAACGGAAGAACAAAAAGGGTGCAGGAAAAACAGCCGAGGATGCAAGGAGCAGCTCATTATAGACAGCGTCATCATGGAACAAACCAGGAAAAACTATAGAAACCTTCATACTGGTTACATAGATTATAAAAAAGCCTTTGATTCGATACCCCACAGTTGGCTAACCAGAGTACTAGAATTATATAAAGTCAATAAAAACATCAGGCAATTTCTTACGCAAATCGTGAGTACGTGGAAAACTAAAATCAACCTGAGAACACAAAAAAAGCACATCGAAACAGAAGAGATCTACATCAGACGAGGTATGTTCCAGGGAGATTCACTCAGCGCTTTGCGGTTCTGCCTCTGTCTCAATCCGCTCTCAAACACACCGAATAACACAAACTTCAGATTCCAAATTAAACACCAAAAAAATAACCTACACAAAATAAACCATCTCTTGGACATGGATGACATAAAATTATATGCAAGCACAAAGGCACAGCTAAAGAAACTCCTTAAAATCACAGAAACGTTTACCCTGGACATCAACATGAAATTTGGTATAAGTAAATGCAAGCTACTTCATATCAACAAGGGACAGTGGAAAGACAACCTTACGGAGGAAACAATCAAGAATGAAACTATAGATAACATGCTCAAAGAAGAAACGTACAGATACCTAGGCTTCCATCAAAGCACCAAAATTAACTACACTCATATCAAATCAGAGCTCAAGCTACCTATTCTTACGTATTCGTTTGGTATCATTAAATGGTCACACACAGACATAGAAAACATTCACATTCTCATACGCTCTGAATTCACTAAACACAGGAAGTTACATCCCAATGCATGCAAGGAAAGACTCACTATCGAGAGAAAAGAAGGAGGAAGGGGACTTATAGATATACAATCGCTAAATAAAAAACAAATTTACGAATTCAGAAACTTCTTCCACAACAAAACAAACTAACCTCCACAAAGTGACGGCAGACAAGAATTATACACCGCTCGACCTGTCTCAAACGAGCCACGCAGCAGACGCACACAGTCACATCCAATCACGACTAGAAAAGATGAACACCTGGTCTGAAAAAACCCTTCACGGAAGACACAGATACCACATAAAGCAAAACCATATACTTAAAAAGCTTTCATATAAATGTTTACAAGAAGGGCAGCTGTTACCTGAAAGAGAAGGCTTCCTGCTTGCCATCCAGGATAAAGTCATAGCAACCAGAAATTATATCAACAAGGACACAACCATTGAAGACGAGAGGTGTAGGAGAAGTCACCAGCAGAGAGAAACGATCGTTCACATAACGAGTGGATATAGAATAATGGCCGGAACTGAATACACCGTGAGACACAACTCAGCAGCGAAGGTCATTCATCAAGCATTAGCCACAACATACAAACTAACAGAGAACACAGACCCTTACTACCATTATACACCAACATCTATACTTGAAAACGAAGACTACAAGCTCTACTGGGACATTGACATCCACACAGATAAAATAATTCCCGATATCACCTTTCAATTCAAAAAAGAGAAAATCACTTATTTAATTGACATGGCTGTTCCCAACGACGAGAACATCCAAGCGAAATACAGTGGGAAGATCGCCAAATACACCGACTTGGCAATGGAAGTAAAAAGACTGTGGAAACAGGAAATAGTCATCAATGTTCCTCTCGTCATATCAGTAACAGGTCTCACCCAACAACGTTTACACCACATTTGGCTCAATTAGAACTTAATACACTCACAGGAACATCCAGAAATCGGTCATTTTGAAAACATGTAGCATAGTTAGATCATTTCTTAATAAACGATAGTTGTTTTTTTTCCATCTCCTTTTTTTTTATTTTTATTTTTTGTACTGACTTGGTATAATCCCGTCAGTATAAAATACAACCACAGGAATACTGTGAGACAACAAGTCATTACAATAATAATAATAATAATAATAAAACCTTGCAGCAACCGATGTCGAGAATACCTATTGCAATAACCCCCCCTTGCGGCGCCAACACACACAGCTGTTTTGTAGTACGACATAATTATTCAAGCATTGTTTTAACGTTTTTTAAATTTAATATAATACTTTTTTAGGATAGGTAACAAAATGTTTTGCAGGGGTATAGAGAAATGCTTTTGTATCTCTCTATTAATGAGCTCGCGCTCTCGAGGTACCCTAGCAAGCTCTTCGCTGTCCTTTACCCTCTTATTTCCTTGCCGTCACCAAAAACCCATCTTATCCCTTACTACATATTTCCTATCCCTGGCAGTTGTTAAAACGCATCTCTCTAATGAAAATGTACAATGGACATTGTACCACCATAACCTCATGTTGGACTAGCGACGGAAGCAACCGATGTCGAGAATACCTATTGCAATAACCCCACCCCCTTGCGGCGCCAACCACTGACGCCACACACACAGCTCTCATGTTTAGTATTATATTTTCTGTTTTGAAAATGATGTATAGAAACATGTTAATTTCAGATAAAATATTTACTAACTTTAAGGCGACGCATGTCATCTTAAATATAGATTTTTAGAATATGTTAAGAATATTGCAAAATTACATTTAGGACTTATGTCGTGCTAGACGGCCGATTTAACTCACTGTGGACCGCGAAGGCTCGAAAGTCAATGAAGCGTATGAAATGGTCGTGGACACCAGAAATGAATTGTTTCATAATGCGCTCTTATTATAAGATCAACAGATTTCAGACCGACTTAACCGCCTACCAGACCGGCCTTCGTGGTGTGTTCCTTCAGAAATACCCGCATCTTCAGAACATCACCGAGCAATGCATTGCTGTATCAATCCCGGAACAACTTAAAGAAGAGGTGCAGCTTGAAGTTGAGAATGACCGCGTTGAGCCCATAGCTCCGCCTACAACAAAGGAACCCGAGAAGGAAGTACGAAATGAAGAAAACATAGGCGAAGGACAAGACATCACTGACAGAGCCAACCAGTCCTAGAACAATGGACAAATATCAGTATATAAATCTCTAAAAAGCTGCTGCTGACTTTAACTACCTAGATGCAATCCAAAGACCTAAGCTCCCGAAACTTAGAACTAGTCGGAAGATTCACAGCAACCTCGAGATTTTCAACTCCATATTAGCAGAGTTTAGTTTGGAATATGATACCCTTGAGAAGCTCCACACACTTATCTACTGCTCTGCCGTTGCGGTCGCTAGATGTCATAAACAACAGGAGCATTCTCAGAAAAAAAAACAGGCAAAGCTACAAACCAACAAAAACCCATATGGCAGAAAAGACTTGAGAAGACGATTGACGATTTGAGGCAGGAACTAGGAAAACAAACAGATTTTTGGAAGATTGAACAAAGCAGACTTAAGAGGCGCATTAAGAAGATATTTAGGAAGATAGGTGCCAAATCTACCGATCTCAATCATCAACAAAAACTAGATGAGTATCAAAATACACTAAAGCAAAAACTAACAGCTAAAGTGAAACGTCTGCAGAGTTACAATAAATGCTCAAAGAAAAAACAACAGAACTGGCATTTCAATACCAATCAAAGACAGTTCTATCAGGTTATCAATAACGCTAAAGATCAAACCAATACTAGAAAGATGATGCCGCGCAAAGAGCATTTAACTGAGTATTGGTCGAACATCTGGGAAAAACTAAAAGAGCATAACGGAAATGCTACATGGATATAATCTCGACGTGATTAGATTCAAACACTACAAATGGAATTTGACTTTTTTGACAGCTTTATTAAGGGACCGAGCAACTGGAAGTCGCCAGGAGTTGACCATATTCACAATTTGCGGTATGATAAATTTGAGGTCCTCCATGAAGCTATGGTCCATCATTTCTAATGCTAGGTACTACAACTATACTTCCCAAAAGCACTAAGACAGAAGACCCGTCCCAGTACAGGCCCATCAACTGTTTGCCCATCATGTAAAAAATCCTAACAGGATGCATTGCAAATCATCTATCACCATACTGATAGTCATAACTTATTAGCCGATGAACAAAACGGATGCATTCGAGACCATTAGGGATGCAAAGAACAACTTATCATCAACTCTGTGTTAATTAAGCAGGCACAGAAAAAACAATGCAATATACACACTGCTTTTATAGACCATAAAAAGGCGTTTGGCAGTGTACTACATTCATTGCTCATAGACGTACTAGGAATATACAAATTGACCCTATGATCATCAATTTCCTGGCAACTATCAAGCACCAGTGGAGAAGGAATCGATCAATCTCTAAACACCGATGATATACACATTAATAGGGGAATTTACCAAGTCCACTGTGGTTCTGCTTAGCGATGAACCCCCACTCCACGTTGCTCAACAATATATGACATGGCTTCAACATCAAAGCTAATAGAGACGATTCCCGAACCATATCCCACCTTCTGTATATAGATGGTACTAAGCTTTATGGTGGAAACTATAACCAACTCAAAATTGACGTGACACACACCTTCTCGAAAGATATCCATATAGAATTTGGAATGGAAAAATGTAAAGCTTTAAACATCGAAAAAGGCAAAGTCATTAATGGTGATGTAGACTAGGATTCCCACAAGCTAGACTACTTGATGATAAGCAAGATGAAAGATCAGTACGTCCAAAGAGTGTGAGCTCTTCTGAAGACAGAACTGAACGCCGAAAATAACATTCCAGCACCTATGACTTACAGTTTCGGAATCTTGAAATGGACTAGCACAGAGCTAGACAACGAACTACTCGTTTAATGATGACCAAGTACAAGTCACACCACCCAAGGTCATCAACTCTACGAATGACCTTACCCCGAAGAGAAGGTGGAAGATCCCTTGTCGACGTGACCAATTCGGACTCCCGACAGGTGCAAAAATTGAGAGATTTCTTAACCATCAAGCCTCCACCGCATAGTGACTTTAAGTTACAGCTCGTGCTCTCCACTTAAACTCGTAAATGATAACATAGATAAGGAAGCATCCAATAGGTGGCTGACAACTATTCCCAGATACCGAAGGATTTGTGATGGCAATAACACATACACCAGAGGCTTGCCAATAAATATGGGCTCCTGAACACATTTGTGCTCTATTGTAAATACCAACCAAGTTCAGTTCTTGAAAATAATTCCTTCAAACTGTAATATGACCGGGCAATTGTCACTGACAGAAGGGTGACGAATAATCGACCTGATGTGGTACTGTTAAATAAGGAAACAAAGACAGCTTACCCAACAATATCATCCATCAATATTAAAACAGCCATCGAGATACGGTATCATCACTTGGTCTAGTTCCAAAAACACTAGAACGGAACCTGAAAATCATAGGACTGCATCGACATCCAGAAAGCAGTCCTGCTCAGTACTTGCCACATAGTGGGAAAATTCTTTCAAGACAACACATGGAACTAATAGAAATCAACCCACTCCTTTTGATGCATGCATCCGGGATGGGCTTAAAACCCAACATTTGTTGAAAAATTGGTGGTCAATAATTATAATAAGTTTGACCGACGAGCACTGACTAAGCGGATGCGAAGAGTGGTTGTTCTTCTACGGTTGGCCTTTCGCGTAAAGCCCCATGGGGCCGGAGCCACGGGATGCTTTGCGAACTAAATTTTGTTACATGGACCCACTTTGTGTTTTGATGTCTATACCAAGAGTATAATGCTTATTTAATACCTTTTTTATCAGCTTATCACCAACTTCATACGAAATATGTAATAAAATATAATTTATCACTTTTTAATGCAACCTATTTTTTGAAATCGAGTTTGTTTTTCAAAACATTTCGATTTCACTCTTTTTCCAACACATTTTAGTTCTATTTACGCGAAGTTAGGTAAAAATTTGGGTCCACTACTTTTAAAAGTTTGCCAGGCTCGCGGCAAGTAATACATATTATATAAAAATGCACCACCTTTACATATATTGGATCTATTCATATTTACAGAAAATCAGCAATAAACATGGCCCAATATTAATATGAATACAAAATTGAACTTCGTGTCCCTAAAAACCACAAAAACCATATTATGAAAAACAATATCTTTACAGTATTTATCCTTCAATTTACCCTCTTTTTTCCCCTCCCATTCCCCGCTATACCTTTCACTTATTGACAATATAAATATTTTGTGTCAAGATGTTTAATATTTTTAACATTCATTATAATATATTATATTATTATTTATATTACCGAAATCACCTGATAAAAACAGATTCTCCCTAGTTGGGATAATGTACCTCAGGATTGTATTTATTTACTTTTTTGATTACTTACTTTTAAAAACCAAGTTTTTAGGCAATAAATTAAAGCGTTTCAAATTCATTAAAGAAAATCTATAGTACATGAAAAATTGAAAAGTAACGATATTGCGCTATTTTCATTTTTTGTATATGCTTGCTATATGAGAACTCCGACACTACCCTAAATATTCCTTGAAAATTTCATCCAAAATGCAAACCATCCTGGAGTAATTAATGACAACATAAAACAGTGGGTCTTACAGCTTACTCAATTAAAATTTAGTACCTATGCTTTACCAAATAGTATATTTATGTTGTTTATTAACCCCTCAAAAAAGGTGGTTTGATGAATTTTAGAGGAATATTTGAGACTTTTCACAAATATATAAATTAGCAAAACGCTGTACTCCGTTTAAAATCAGTGTCTTCAACTTTATAGATAAGTTGAAGTTATAAAAAATTAATTTAAGCCTAACGGAAATGTGCTATACAAAAACAATACTTCATTTGCAAATATAGACGCTATTAGACGGTGATTTTACCCTTCAACTACAGCACTGGTATGACATAACCTTACTTACCTTCGAAAACAAACTTCTGGGTTTAAATCGTTTCTTTTTCTGCAAATAAAGCAAGTTCGCACCATTTTCTTAAAGTTTTTTAAACAGATTCTTGAAAATAGCCACACAAAACACTTGGATTTCTGAAAAACGCTTATTTCACCAACTAGAACAATTACAACGCCGCGCATCAAATAGGTCGAAATCATGAATGACTACGACCGTCTTCGGCGTCTTCCGAATTATCCCGAAAGAAATCTGTAGTATACTCGAAAAAGGTAGAATTCTGACGTTGCCGATTATTCTGGGCATTATTTCTTGAAATAAGGAATTCGGTTTGAGTTATTTATAATAAGCTATTTAATTATCAGTTTTAAAATATTCTGTACGGAAATTTATACTGGGAATTTCTGGATTTCCTTGTTTATTTAGGTAATAGTATAAAAGATGATATCCGTTATAATCTGGCCACAGTAACGGTTTGGCAAACCAGGGTTAATGTTAGATTCCTCCAAAATGTAAACAACTGGGTCTATGTTATTTCCATGTCGTTGGGAATCACAATCAGCAGTAACAAATTCCGTATCAGACTCCCCCCGCACGCCGACTTCCGCGCTTAGATTTGTTTACGGCAGTTGTTATGGCAACGCAATAGTGAATATCCGTAAGCCAAATATAGATGGGAGCGACATAAAACTGCTACTGCAGGCTGCAGGCTCTTGTTACAGAATTAATGTAAATTAGTGCATTTGGATCATCGGAGGCGGAAGCAGTTTTGCATAGATCGAATCAAATCGGAATTAGCTTAAAGATATAGCTACATAACTGTTTTTTAAGAACAAAAAAATATATTTGAAATCTTATAAATTCATATTATTTCCCCTAAGTATTAAAAACCGCTCCAAAGCTATGGATAATTAACCTCATAAAAAGGTTAAAAAATAGCCATTCTGAGCGTGGCACCCGGAAAAATTTTCGCCTGCCTATACGCTACGCTTCACCCTTAAAAATACCATCTACTATCGAGTCTAAATGAAGGCATTTATTTAGTAAACTTGTATTTTCCTATGTCTTATACTAACAGTAATACAACTTTATGTTAGTAAGAATATCAGTTTTAGGAATATTCAGAGTAAACAAGTAGTTCCAACTTTTATGTACTTTTTAAACTAGGCAAAACTTTAATGCTTTTATAAGAATGATGGTTTGTCGAATTTGTATACCAAGCATTATTATTGTAGTCATTTTAGGATTTTTGCGGTAAATTTAAAAACCGTCCTGACCTTATGACTCAAAGACAGTGGCGACTTGTAGGGAGGTCAGATGATCCATAAGCCAAAAATTATTGCAATTCTACATTTCCTTCCGTATATGAGTTAAAAATCAATATCAATATTTAAATTAGATTTTCAGCAATCGCGAATTTGACTGTTTACCTAGTATTTAATACTTGCTTGCATTCTTGCCACAGCTGTTCCAGGAGGAGAAGACCGTTATAGAAGCTTCCAGTATATTAAAGCAAGAGAAAAACGGCTTGTTCCAGCGTCACTCACCACCTATAAGTTATCTCTCTTCAACGCTCGCACGACGTCTTTGACAGAGGTACTATTAACCTGATTGTATTTGCATTAACGGCAATGAGTAGGTATTTTAAATAAAAGAAGTGCAGGACCGCATTAAGTACTTATGAAATACGAAGCCTCGAACTGTAAGTATTCAGGGGCCCCTGAGCCGGACGAGATTTTGGGAGAGCGCCCTTTAGCAAAATCATCGGGTTTTAAGTATTTGGGGGCACATTGGCTCCGCTCCAAAACAGCTGATAACAAAAAAAAGGTCCGCTGTCTGATATTTTACTGAACTATTGATTCTTCTTTGGTACACGTCTAGCGAGACCCCCACCACAGGTGAGAAATTTACAAACTAAAATATAGACATTATGCTAACAAGATATGCTTTAGAGAGTAGGCACGATATAAAAGATTTTTTAAATTAATTAATTAAATTAATGTACAGGGTGGTTTTGTTTTCGTTGATATTATAGGGTATAGGCTGAACGGTAAGAGATACAAAAATCTAAGATACATTCTCCATTTTAGTTTTTAGTTTAATGGTGCGATCAGCTCTACGCTAACTTGATTGGTTTAGAAAATATAGGGTGATTCTCAAAATCTTTCGTTTCTTATTATCTTTTATTACTAGGTTATTTATGGAGATAAACAAAAATATAGATGTTTTAATTTTAGAGATATTATCAAAAGTAGCAATTTTTTAAATGGGACACCCTATATCTAAGTATCTAGAATAATTGCATTTTTTCTTGCGATTGCAACAATATATAATATTTGTCTTTGTCCTAAATAGCCAAAATACAAAAAAATCATTCTGCCATGTATTGAATCATTCTTTTATTTTATAACAGGTATCTTAAAAACTTACCCCCGTATTCACTAAAGAGGTTTAAATTTAGACCAGGTCTAACTTGACAGTTATAGGTTTAAGATGACATTTTTAACAATTGAACAAATAATTTTTCTAAATGTCACAATTACAAAATGACAGTGACATAAGCAAAACATAACTGGCGAACTGACAGTTTCAAGTACCATGGTAACTAGACCTTTTTAGTGAATAGGGGGGTCAGTTAACAAGAATATTAAAACATTGATAAACCAAAACATCTACAAAAAAGTTTAATAACAACTCAACAATTATCTTGAATACTTAACGATTAGAATAGTTGGTTATTAACAAATGTGCTAAAATTGTCTTCCAATCTGCTCGATGCACTTTTGCGCTCGGCTTGCAACTGAACGAGTGGCGTTATAAATATGAATATTTGGCACTCTATGCAATTAATGAAAGTTGCTCTAAGTTGTTCTCAAGTATTACTTCGGGTTTTATACACTTCATTTTTGATAAATCTCCAAAAATAAAAGTCTAGTGGCGTCAGGTCGGTGGAACGCCGAGGCCACTTGTTTGGTCCATATGTACCAAACCAATTTTCGCCGAAATTGATAGTTAGTAAGTTTCTTACCATGGCTGTTATGGGCTGGGGCACCGTCTTGTTGTAGATAAACATTATTTCTTGCTGCTAATGGCACGTTATCAACTCATTTATTACACATTCTTTCAAAATTTGGATGTATTCTTCAGCATTCAAATTTTCATTATAAATCCTGTAGTTAAGGACGCTATTTAGATATAGTGCCACCCACACATGGAACCTAAAGCGTCCTTGTTTTACCCTAGCGGCTGTCTGATGAGGATTTATGTTTGACCAATGTCGATTAAAAATGCCTTCGCTAGATATAAGAGCTTCGTCAGTGCCTATTACATTTTGAAAAAATTGGGATTCCGATTAATCTGTTGCAAATGCCAATGACAAAATTCTAAATACCGTTCTTTATCTCCAGGATGTAAGTTATGAACTTTCCTTATTTTATACGGTTTATACTTTTTAAGTTTACCGTTTTTAGAACGTTTACGTTTTTAGAACTATAAATTTGCTTACACCAATGTCTTTGTTAATGGCACGGCTAGACACAGCAGCACCACAAGCTTATATATTTATTTCATCTCTTTCTCTATTTTCCTTGTTGTAACTCTTACCTCTTGATTTTGCGAATGATTCATACGCACTTACATTTTCATATAATCTTTAAAACATTTGTTTGTCTGGCTGTCATCGTTCCGGGTAACGCTCAAAATATAGTTCTAAAGCTGCGTCTTTATTTTTATTGCTCTGAATAGAGCACTCAAACATGTTTAACTTTTCGTAGTTTTGAAAAACATTCATTTTGGACACCTTTTTTAACAAATATAATCGAAAACGGAATTTGACAATCAATAATTAATTGTTATTTAATTTTATGACATGTAAACAAACAAAAACAAACGCCTAATGAATTTAGTCCATGGCCAACCAAATATAAATGTTTTTTGGTATTTTAACTATTTAGGAGAAAGCAAAATATTAAGTATTATATATTGTTGCAATCGCAAGAAAAAATGCAATTTTTCTAGATACTTAGATATAGGTGTCCCATTTAACAAAATGCTACTTTCGATAATATCTCAAAAATTTTTAAAATATTTTTCTTTAAGTATGCCGCTGGATTCTACGTAAAAAGTCATAAAACTTTTGTATTTAAAGTTTTTTTTATCTCCATAAATAACCGAGTAATAAAAGATAATAAGAAACGGGAGATTTTGAGAATCAGCCTGTATTTTCTAAACCAATCCAGTTAGCGTAGATCGGACTACCCCATTAAACTAAACACTAAAAAAGAGAATGGGACACGTATCTTAGTTTTATTATCTCTATACCCTATAATATCAACGAAAAAAGCTACCCTGTACACTTCAAGATATTTTGACATATTTATTTTTACTGTTACGTTTTGAGAATTGAGAATATGTAGTGATGCCGCGAGACGAGACGAAACGAGATTAAAGTTGCCTCGTCTCGCCTGTTAAAAGTTAAATGGATATGCTACAGAAGATGGCATCTGACTGGATGTTAGTCCTTTAAAAATGCGTTCTAATCATTTACATGATAATTTACAATACATAATTTATAACTTTAAACGGTTAAAACTGACTGTTGATGTTTTATATTATTTCTTATTAAATTATACAACTGTTGTATTAGTTATTAATTTATTAAATACAACACATTGTTACAGGAAAGGGAACGTAATGTGTTTTCTTAACTTCTAATTAGCTGTTGCTTGTGCTAGGCCTATCTAGCGGCACGACTCTAAACTATAACTAAAGCGGGTTCCACACGTTACGACATACGTATGTAACATCCCCCTCTTTTCTTAAAAACTTAAAACAAATTCTTTTAGCACTTAATCTCTAAATCTAGAAGGTCTTATAATATTTCGACCAGAACGGGTTATATATATAAGATTTTGATTTAAAATTTAGAGTTGGTTTGTCACAATCTAAAATCTCATTTCCATTAGTAAAGTTTTCATAATCTTTAGGTGTTGGTCTTACTTCACTATCATTAATACTAGGTGTTAAGTCATTTGTATCATGATTAAGACATATTGGATTTGGATTTTCGCGAATATGTGATGAATTTCTTCTAAGAACTATCTAAATTTTCTCTGACCAGATATGAACGCGGAGTATTTAATTTTTGACCTTTACTAAATGAGTATCTATTTTGAGAAGATTTATCATAATAATATTTAGCTTTGGCTCTTTTATTTTTAGTCTGCTTAATGTCAATATTTTGATTCTTATTTAATATCTTATTCGTAACTGGCAAACACGTACGAAGTATTGTATTATTTAATAACTCGGAAGGAGAAACATTAAGCTCTATATATGTCAATATTTAAGTCATTACATTTTTTTAGAATATTTTTGCACATTCCCACAGCTTTTTCGGCTAATCCTTTTGACTTAGGATATTTAGGGCTAGAAGTTATTAAATTTATATCCCAACTTGAAACAAAACTCTTAAATTCTTTGCTATCGAAAGGCATGTTGCCTGACATAAAAGTAGTTGGACATGGCGTTCCAAGTGGCAAAAATTATTTTAAGATGTTTAATAATTTCTCTTGCTGTATCAATTCTAACTAAATACTAAAATAATCAATTAAAGTTAAATAGTCTTTGCCCGCGTAAGTTAAAATATCTTCTGCCACCTTTAAAAATGGAGTTTGTGGCCTTTCATGCTGAATTAGTGGCTCTTTTACAATATTCCTAGAAAACTTTAAACACGTTTTGTACTTAGAAACAAAATCTTCAACGTCACGAGATAAACCTGGCCAATAAAAAATTTTCATAGTTTGATTTTTCAATACCAAAATGCCCAACGTGTTTTGTCAACATTTTTGGTCGCAATATTGTAGGAACCACCAATTTAAAATTATGTTAAAACAGAATCTTTGGCGGTAGCAGTTTTTAACTCATGCAATCTTTCTTGTGAAATTGGTAAGTCAATATCTACGGAATGAATAATCTCTTTCATTTCAACATCATCTTTTACAGGTGTTTTAATAGAAGACCTAGACAAGAGATCTGAGATATACATATATTTTCCCGGTAGGTATTCAACATTGAAGTTATATTTTAACATTTTTAATTTTAATCAAATTTACAAATTTCTTTTTTATTTAACAAAACTAAAGGTTTGAGATCAATCTTTATTGTAATTCTTCTTCCATAAACAAAACGATGAGATCTTTCAAGACTAAAAGAAATATTAAATGTTCTTTTTCAATTTGTGCCCACCTACACTCGGTCTCTGTGAGGCTACGAGAACAAAACGCCATTGGCTTTCCTTGTTGCATCAGGCAACCACCTATGCCATTTTGGCTAGCATCAGTGTGAATTTCTATTGGCGATTCTGGGTCAAAAATTTTTAAAGTTGAAATTTCCGAAATTATTTTTTTAATGTTTAAAAATGTATTAGTGTGATCTTTATTCCATTGCCATACTACATCATGTTTTATTAGCATTCTTAATGGTGCCAACAAATCAGAAAGTTTAGGTAAGTATTTAGATAGATAATTTATCATACCAAGTATCCTTACAAAAAATCAGTTTTATTTTTAGGTTCTTCAAGACACAGAACAGCTTTGACGGAATCCGGGTCAGGCCTTACACCTTCGGAGGAAACCACTTATTCAACATAGCTTACTTTATTTACTTTGTATTGAACTTTATTTTTATTAAATTTAACTTCAAATTTCTCTGCTCTTTTTATAACCTCTTTAAGGATTTTATCATGTTCAGACTCATCTACACCCCTAATAATGAAATCATCAAAATAGATACCTATAGGTAAATCCCCAAAAATTATCTCATTTATACGTTGAAAAACTTCCGGACTAACACTTAATATAAAGGCTAGCCTATTAAAACAAGATTCTCCAAAAGGGGTAATAAGAGTATACAATTTTTTACTATCCGCATCTAGGGGAACATGATAGAACCCTTTTTTTTAACCTAATACAGTGAAAAAAATTTTATCTCTTAATTTAATAGTCAACTCCTCTACTGTTGGTATTTGAAATTGATCAAGAGATACATACTTATTTAGGTGTGATGGCTTCTCAACAATTACTAGATTGTTTACCCATTCAGTAGACTCACTCATTTTTGAAATAATTTTTCTTTTTTTCCAAATCATTTAAAGCCAACTTTAATTTTGATTTTAATGCCTCTGGTACTCTTCTACATGCATTACTAACAGGTTGTGCCTTTGATCCTAAAACAATCTTATACCTCAAGGGTATTTTACCTGTACCATCAAAAACATTATGATGCTTTTTTAAAAATCGTTCTTGTTCATCTAATATTTTAACAGGATCAATTATTTTCAATAAACCTAGTTTAGTACATGAATTTAAACCTAAAATTGGCATACTGTCACATTCAACTACTACAAATTTAATATTATATCTAACGTTTCTTACAATGCACATCAAAATAACATGCCCTATTGTCTTAATTTGATTATTATTACCATATGCTTGTGAAATTAAGTTTTTTTATATAATTTTATGTTCGAGTTTCAAATTTTTCAAAATGTTTAGAGGAATAAAGTTACAATTTGCACCCGTGTCAAGTTTAAAAGTAACATTTACAATGTTTATTACTATATTTATCGTCCAAATATCATTGTTTTGCTTACAGTTTATATTATCTAGTATTATTGAATCTATATATCAGCTTCACTATTAGTACTAACCTCTTTCAAAACTTCATTTACGCTTCTATATTTCTTAAATTTATTCTTATTTACCTTGTTCTTTCTACAACCCACTGCGAAATGATTAGGTTTATTGCAGTCCATACATATTTTTCCATATGCAGGACAACTTCTTAGACCATGCTTTGTTCCACATTTTAAACAATTGTATGTATTACTACTATTACCAGCTCTCTCTTCTCGCTTGACTCTTATGGAATTTACCTTCGAATCCCTTGTATTTGTATCTTACTTGCCTTTGACATTCTACACTGTGCTTCAGCTATTTCCAGGTTCAAATTTTCAATTCTTAGTAATCGCTCTTGTAGAGCTACATCTTGTAGACCACTGACCAATTTGTCTCTGATCAATAAATCTTTTAAGTCTCCAAAATTACAAATTTGGCAAGCATTTTTACTTTTGTTAAAAAATAATCAAATTCTTTAACTTCTTCTTGTTTTCTAGTAAAAAACTTGAATCTGTCATAAATTTCAGTTCTTAATGGCTTACAATTATCCTGAAATGCTTTTAAGACGGTTTTATAATTCTTCCATTCATCTTGTGTTAACCCAAACGTTTGGAAAACATCCTGGGCCTCATCCCCAGCCAAATTTAGAAATATTGCAATTTTAGTTTTATCATAACCTGAGGCTTTCAGATATATTTTGAAACTATTCAAAAACTTCTCAAAATTCTTTGTAACATGCTAATCGAATATTATTGCTTTTGGCGGCTTAAAATTAGCCGCCATTTTGTTATTACTTATCTCTTTCGTATATTATTTCTTACTAAACTACAGGCTTTTATTATTATTGTACCTGTTTTATTTTCTCATTTTATTGAACACTGTCCATCACTGACACCATGTTTTATATTGTTTCTTATTAAATTACACAACTGTTGTATTAGTTATTAATTTATTAAATACAACACATTGTTACAGGAAAAGTAACGTAATGTGTTTTCTTAACTTCTAATCAGCTCTTGCTTATGATAGGCCCATCTAGCGGCACGACTCTAAACTATAGCTAAAGCGGGTTCCACACGTTACGGCATACGTAACAGTTGACGTTCAATCAAACATCTTGATGAGTTTGACTTCGACATGCAATTAAATGAAATGTTAATATATAAATTGCCAGCTCTAATAAGGTAACTGTTTGACATTCATTTTGCGCCGAATTAAACTTTTTCTGGCAACCTTTTCTAAAAGTGTGGTGTTTGATTTCTGTAGAAGCCGTTTAGTTTCTACAGATCTCGAAGTGCCAAAAGGAGCAATTTTTAACTGCCAATAACTTCAAACCATATGCTTTTTGATATTTTACTAAATTAAATAAAAAATGTTGGAAAATTTTAGTACATTTCAAAAATAAATTTATAGACGTGTTTCATTTAGTCTAAGAACGTTGTTGTCCAGCTCGGAGAAACGAAATACTAAAAAATAAAAATATCATTTCTATCAGGTAGCTTTCGTATTTAAATTTTTTTTAATTCTTTTATAGCTTCGGAGATACGGTAGTATAGATAAACGGACCGACAGGAAATTGTTCTTTAATTTTTAGACTGTTTTTAATAGTTTAATGTATTATTACTATCCCTATTAAACAAAACAGTGCTTCCCCGTTTAAAAATTAACAATCATATTTGTTTGACCAAATAAGCAAAATTTCTTAATCTTGAAACTTGCTACTATAGGGCTAGTTAATAAAAACAAGTTGTATACAAATAATGTCAAAATACTGATTTTTTTTAAATTTTAATAGATAAGATATTCTAAAAATTATTTTTAAGCTGTTGTTTCCTATATTTTAATTACAGAATGAATATGACTCCCTTTTAAGACAATAGAGTAATTGTAATTTTCAAACGTTAAATTTGATTTTTCCTAAAGCAAGATAATTAAAAAATCAATAGTTTTAAAGCAGTTACGTTAAAAGACATTTATTATTGTTTTTCATGCTCTTTTGAGACTACCCTACATACAGAAATATTAGTAAGCTAAAAATTAGGTGATCACCATTTATCTTGCGCCAGCACAAGGTTTCTGTTCATTATATAATATTTCCAAAATTAGAGAAAAACAATAACTTTAAGATTTTATCTTCAAAATCTTCTGAAAAGCCAGGACTTGTAAAGAAAATAAAGAAATGGCAATTGGAAAGTTAAAAAAAACCAACGACTTTCTTACCGACCCTGTTTTCATTAAATGGCTCTCTTCTTCCAATATACCAAGTTTGATACCTTCATCGATAAAAATTACCATTAAAATTGACAAAAACAAATTTGAAGCCATTTGTACACTGCCTCTTATGGAAAGGTTTTTGTAAATGTTTTTCTATAATTTTAAAGATTTCAATATATTTATGAACAGCAAGAACATACCCAATTAATTATATAAAAATATACAGGGTTTTAAAATTAAAATAACAAACTTCATTCTCATTTCTTTACTTTTCAGTAATCATTTGTTTATTTTCTTTTTGGGAAATTCTTGTGGTTTAAATGAAACTCTTAATATTAATTTCTTTGTTTTAAAATTAAGATGTAGATCTCGGTAAAATATAACAAAATAAATCTCTGTACACTTTTAGAGATATCAAAAAATATTGTATAAAAATATAAAAGTATGATGGTTTTCTCTGAATCGGCAGGATTTGCTAAAAATAAACTAGTGACAGTTGGAAAATAAAATAATAGGCACCGACTTTGTTATTTTAAATTGGGCACCACATATTATATTATTTCAATAAATGGTCATCTTCTCGCTGATTATACATGTGCTAGGTTTGTTGCTTTTGTCTTTAAAGACAACCGAGAAATTTGACAAAAACCTTCCCATAAGAGGTAATGTATTTAACAAACGTTAGTTGTTAGAAAGTAATATACGCTTGTCTTTAAGGTACCAACCTGCTGTTTTCATAACCAGCAAGATGCACATTGATTGAAACATTATTACAGAAGGTGTTCCATTTAAAATAACGAAGTGTATGCTATTTTCTTTACTTTCCATATTTCAATTGTTTATTTTTCAGCGAAGTCTGGCCGTTCAGAGAAAACCACAAAAATTTTTTGTACAGTATTTTTTCAAATCTTTAAAATTTAATGTCGAAAAGACCGTTAAAAATATTACCAGACACCCTCGAAATTATGTATTACCAAAAAATTGGTATCACATTAAAAATCATTAAGAGGTGCAAAACCAATACGTAAATTAAAAATCATCAGAAAACTTCTGAAAAAATATTGAAGTACTGAATTCGTCAGGTGTGTAAGTATACCTTTAAGCTACTTGGTAAAAGTGGAGACGACGCGAAAATCACGTCTCGTCTCTCGAGCGTCGAGCTTAAACGGTGCCGGGAGTATACGTTTAGTCTCGTCTCGCGACATCACTAAAAATAAAATATATGAAAAATAGATCATATTCTAAATTATAAAATATAAAATATGGTTAAATAACGTATTCTATGCGTACAAAAAAAATCTTGTAAATTTAAAGACAATGGTTAATTTGGAAATGATATTTTCTGAAACTTGTAATGTGTCATAAAGCCGTAAGAGTTAAAGAATAATAAGGACGTTAAACCAAATAAATTGTTCTATTCCTTCTTATCAATTAAAACAACAAAATACTATCTTTTGGTTTCTAGCTTTATGTTTTTATGGAAGATAAATGAAAAACTGATTAAGTATGAGTTATTTTGTAATACAACATTGTTGTTAACATATTGCTCCGTTTTTGTTTTGATTTTGCTCCTAATTACTTCTACTCTCCCCCTCCCCTGTTTGGTAAACCTCGAGTCGCCACTGCACAAAGATGCAGAGAAACAATTTTAACCGGATAGATTGCGGTCGACGTATCAGACCACGTAAATTAATTGTTAACAAGTTCAAAAGTTACGAATAAAGTTCTCTAAGTTAAGTTTTTGCAGTTTTCATAAAAGTTTGGAATTTTACAGATATTTTTTACTAACTTCTTGACAATAAGAGGCGGTAATACAGCTTTTTAACTAGATTTTAATGAGCAAACTGAAGCGTCAGACAACATCATTAAGGATGCTTCAATCTTTCAACCTTCAAAGACACGCTTTAGTTTTAGAGAAAAAAAATAGTTTTTTTTTTGTTGGAAGGGTTTTTATGTGTTTTGAAGATTTGTTTATTTTATAAAATTAAAAAGTTGTAAAAGTAGCATCAAATCTTCTATATTAAATTAATTTCTTAAACTCGTTCATTTTTTCTAAGTGTCTTAATGTCTAAAAAAATGGTAACAATTAAAAAATATACGTGAAACCAATTAATGTCCCTGTTTACAGATAGTCACTTGTCATTACATTAAAAGTATTAGACTAAAAAATAAAACCGACTTCCAAGAAGAACTAAAAAATAAAAAAATTTCATCTTGAAAACTTGACTTTAAAAAGCAGATGTCCGGCGATTACCTAGTTACTAAGTATATCACAAAAAAAAACATTTATGCTTAATAACTCAACTATAATGTCTATTTACTATTTTTATTTAATTTGTCCCGACTTCATTGAGTAAAATGTTCAAAAAGGAAAAAAGTACTATTTTTAGTTTTTAGTGATTCCTTGAGACGGTTTTGTTTTTTAATAAATAGTTTCGTTCATTGTTTTTAGTTCTATATATTTATTTTTTTAGTGTTATTGTAAAGGTCAGTTTTAAGATTCCGAGGCCTAAAATTTTGACCGTCCCAAATAAAATAAATAAGTACTGGTGTTGAATATATATATATATATATATATATATATATATATATATATATATATATATATATATATATATATATATATATATATATATATATATATATATATATATATATATATATATATATATATATATATATATATATATATATATATATATATATATATATATATATATATATACCTAAAATAATTTTGAAATTTTACAAATTGTTAACATTGATTAAAACTTACATTTAAATTATCGTATATCTTAGAATAAAAAGGAACAATACATTTTAAAATAAAATGTTATTTTTTTCCCTTTTTTTTAAGGCTTAGTCAAGGTAGAAACATTAATTCGAGATAACGATTTAAATCTATTGAAAATTAATAAATACAAGTGATGGAGAAATTATTTATATTTTGTTATAATGCATGTATTAGATTATGCTAAATTTGGCTTAGATTTTTACGTCTTGCTTGTCATTAACAGCGTATTTTTCTTTTTTTATATGAAGCATTTCTTTTATAATAAGTTTATGATATTTTCTGTTATTATTTTGGTAATAAATATGTTTTTCTGTTTTTTGTTTGTAAGGCTGTCGATGCATTTTTTTGTATATATGTCCCTTCATATTTTTTAGTTGAGTGTTACTTTGTAAAACAGGTACTGAGTAGATTAGATTAGATTTTTCATTTTTTTGTTCTTTACTTTTTAGTGTAGTGAACAAAGAACCAATTAAGTTGTGTGCTTTGTGACATGCAATTATATTATGTTTTCCTAAAATGTACTTTATTTTTTCTGATAAATGATTTGTGTAAGGTATTACTACATTTTTTTTAATGTTATCTTGTTTTAATTGATTAGTTTGGTTATAATGTTTGTGGGTTCTTTGTTTAATTATTTTTTGATAAACCCTTCAGGAAAATGATTAGATTTTGAGATATTTATTACTTTTTGGAGAGTTTCGGGGCGATATTCAGTGACGTGAGTATAGCACGATCAGTTACGACACTTCTTTTTTGGTTAATATATATATATATATATATATATATATATATATATATATATATATATATATATATATATATATATATATATATATATATATATATATATATATATATATATATATATATATATATATATATATATATATATATATATATATATATATATATATATATATATATATATATATATATATATATATATATATATATATATATATATATATATATATATATATATATATATATATATATATATATATATATATATATATATATATATATATATATATATATATATATATATATATATATATATATATATATATATATATATATATATATACGCATATACGTATATATAAAGAGATAGAGAATCAGCAACATACATTTCTAAAAAATAAAATGAGTAGGAGAATTGAACTTCATGCCCCTAAAAACTAAAAACTTTGAAAACCATGTGAAACATGATATTTTGATTTTGATTACATTTCATCCACCTTTTTTTTCTTAATAATCGCGAGGGGTAAACAGCTGCAGGAAGTAGGTGTACATTCACAAGGAAGTATGCGGGAATTCCTAGGAAGTACCAGGAATCCTAGGAAGTATCAGGAGGTATATAGGATTTCTTAGGAAGTATGTGAATTTCCCTAGATTTCTTAGGAATAAAATCAGAGAAAAATGGACAATTTCTTTGAATTTTCCTAGGAATTATCAATAAATCAAACCGTGAATTAATCTTGACGTCGTTTAATTACAAAATTTTCTGAAAGCATAATAGCACTGAATTGGTACGGCTATATAAGAAATATTGAGAAAAATATCGACGAACACGGGCATAGAGTTTCTAATTCTTATTTTTTCTAATTTTTATGCTGGTATTTAGTATAGGAAATGTAATGAAGTTTATGGTCGAAATAGCACCTGATTTAATTGAAAAGGAAGATTATATCTCATATTATAGAATATACCAGAAAAAAACCCAATTTGTTCCATTTCATGCAAGGTCAAAAAAAATGATCGCATTAAATATTAAGCTACTTCAGAGAAAAAAGTCGAAACTCGTTGGAAAAGCTGGCAGGAGATGACGACAGTACACGAAGTCACGAGGTCAACTTGGAGATGTCCACAAGCAACAGCAAACTGAATGTTCAAAACAGCAACTACAATGCAGGTATACTCGTAATTCTTGACACATGACAAGATTATAAAGTTGTTATAAAATAATACGTCTCGAAAATGAAAAATATTTGCTAAATATGCTCTGATACGGTCATGTCGAAATAATTGTATTTCTTAAAATTATATTGGACGATTCACAGATGTTCTCATATGGGCAACTTTGATTGTTTTTTAGATCGGCCCAATTTTTATTTAATTGATTTCGAGATTGATTTGAATCACTATGTGTAAAATTGAATTTAAGATATTTGTTTTATGTCGTAAATAAAACTGTCAATTTAAAACTCGATTTAAACTTACTTGACTATCTTATAATAGGTACCTGCATACTAGAATTAATTATGGAAAATGGATGGAGGATTTGAGGCTAGAAATAGAATGATTCAAGAAAATTAAATCGAAGTGACCGTTCATTTTTAGCCTCGTTTTTAGCAAATGTGTGATTTCTTAAAATTATATAGGATGATTTACAGATATTCTCATATGGGCAACTTTGATTGTTTTTTAGATCGGCCCAATTTTTATTTAGTTAATTTCGAGGTTGATTTGAATCACTATGTGTAAAATTGAATTTAAGATATTCGTTTTATGTCGTAAATAAAACTGTCAATTTAAAACTCGATTTAAACTTAATTGACTATCTTATAATAGGTACCTGCCTACGAGAATTAATCATGGAAAATTGATGGAGGATTTGAGGCTAGAAATAGAATGATTCAAGAAATGTAAATCGACGTGACCGTTCATTTTTAGCAAATGTGTATCATTTTTGATATATTATTGAATGCATTCCTTAATTTACTACAATCCTGTATTCGCTATATACCGAGCTGCCGAGCGAGCGACTTACATATTTTTATTTTTCTTTTTAAAGGTACTACCTCAGGTGCTTGGCTACACACCGTCAACTTGCTAGAAGAACAAAAACACGTTTCTAAAGCCCTAAAAAACTGGCTGAATGGAAAATTTATTACAGAAGTTCAGAAGAATTTTCTTAACACCAAGTGGCCTGAAGTTTCATTTGATGTAAAATTTGAAAATACTCTATAATAATCGAAAATTTACATCTGATATGT
This sequence comes from Kuschelorhynchus macadamiae, assembly GCA_030620095.1. Classification (NCBI taxonomy): domain Eukaryota; kingdom Metazoa; phylum Arthropoda; class Insecta; order Coleoptera; family Curculionidae; genus Kuschelorhynchus; species Kuschelorhynchus macadamiae. The sequence continues at coordinate 1,925,662 of JAUTXW010000556.1, read as the reverse complement.
TGATTTGTCATGTTAAGTGTTTCTGTAGAACCCTTTGCAAAATTCAAAAATTACCTCATAAACAAAATTTAACACCGTGCTGGGTTTATGGTAACGCTCATAAGCATTTTTTGCGCCATTTAAATTGCACTTTAATCAATCAAAGAGAACATACCACCCATTTAGGAAAAAGTATGCAAATAATGATGAATTTTGTTAAACCTGTTTCTTTTCCTGTCTGCATGATCAAGCCACCAATAACCACATCAAAGCCTATAATAAAACAAAAACATTCTTTAACTGAAGAAAATAATATGTTAATTAACGATAAAGCTTACGGTTTTGTTTCTACTGAAGCCTTGACTGAGAGCGAGGGTAAAAACAATTCTGCAACAGAGACGCATATTCAAATATTGAGTGACATAGTTTTACGGCCCGGGTCTACAAATCGTACAGAAGATGAAGCTTCTGCAAACAATGTAATTGAGATTAATGATCATATACCTTCATCTAGCAGTTCAGCAGATTTTTCGACTTGTACTTCAAATTGGACTTTGGAAAAATATCAAAGGAAAGCCCGGAACGAAAGAAAAAGACTCAATGTGTTCTTTCCTCTTCTTAGAAAAGTATACGACATTACAGAGAACGTTATAAATAAAAACGATATTGCCGGGGAAAAAATAACTTAAAAATTAATTTTTAGAGAAAGTTCCACTATCTTGTGTCACCAGTAGCACGCTAATAAAGACTTTGCTTGAGATTTCTATTCAGAACTCTGGCTGTTCAAAATTCAAAAATCGCTACAGTGGCGTAATAAAAAAGTTTGCCGTTTATTTGTTTTATGTAGGTGGTAAACTTCTATATGAAGTGTTATATTTCAATTTACAAAATATGTTACCATCCATATAATCGTTAAACAATTTTGTAAACAGAAACGGTCCTAAAGTGGAAGAAGGAATCTTCGACTACGATGGACTGGCTCGTTTTCTAACAAAAAGGAACTTACCTAAAGTTATATGGCTCAGCGAAGATGGTACAAGGGTAACTGGCAAGATCGAGTACGATTCAAAAAGCAATAAATTGATAGGTTTTTTTTTGCCCCTGGTTGATGGATTTCCTAAGACAGACACGTTTTTGGTCTAATTACGCTTATGTTATTATAGCGCCTCTCTTAACCGCAGCGCCTGCCTATTGCCTTGCAGTTTTTGGTACTGACAACCGATTTACCTCTCACGATGTTTTAGTGCGATGGAAAACAGTAAAAAGAGACTTTGAAGATCACGGGATTATGGTATTAGGGATCTCAACTGATGGAGATACAGGGCTATTAAACGCTATGAGACGTGGTGCGCAATTACCGTGTACCATCAACAATGTGAAATGGGAGTGGTTCCAAGCAGAAATTGGTGTTTTAGTTTGTTACGTGCAAGATACAATACACATTGCTACAAAATTAAGAACCAGATTCTTAAATCCTAAAGTGAAAATGATTTTGGGTAAATTTTATGTTTCTCCTCAACATTTGGAAGAAATAATCTCATCAAATCCTAAAGATAAACATCAGTTAACTCAAACTGATTTAAAATTGGAAGATAAAATGAATTTCAAAGCAGCTCAAAAAATATGTTCGATGTAAGTCCTTGAATTATTAACGACCGTTGCTGGGGGTGCAGGAACCAAGGAATATTTAAGAACGATGAACTTAGTTATATATTCCTATTTGGAAGAAAACTTGGATTTAAAAACAAGGTTATATAATTTATGGTATTGTGTATTCTTTTTACGTATTGAGTTTTTACGCTAGTGATGAATAATCACAAAATTGGGGAACGTTTTATTTCAAGTAACTGTTACACATGCATCGAATTAAACGCTTATGCTCTGATTAATTTAATTATACATTTCCAGAAAATCCAAACATCACGGAGGATATGTTTCTTCTGTTACTCTTTAGCAGTCAAAGCTGTGAGAAAACATTCCGAGCCATAAGGTCCATGACAACAACGCAATCTACGGTAGTAAATTATAGTATTAAAGATATACTGCAACGATTGGATAGAATTAGATCGTTTAATAATATTACGCATGATTTAAGAGATATAATACATTTCCCAAGAAAGCAGGAAAGATTTAAAAAAGTTCGTTCTAAAGGCAAAAAGTATGCAGAAATTAGAACGCAGAGTGTCAACAATGAGGTGAAGGATATTAAAAACTTATTTATTGATCAATATATTGAGAATATTGTGAATGACTCTTTGCAGGAAGCACTTGCAGTAACTGAAAAGCTGGGAATGCAAGTTGAAATTCTTTCATGGAATCGGACCACTATACCGAAAATTTCAGAGGAACAATGAACAGAAAGTGATGAAAATGAATCTGTTATTGATGATTCAGAATTATCTGAAGAAAATATTTTTGATAATCAGGAGGAGGAGATAGATGGTTTAAGAATAGGAATCGAACAAAATAATGAGAATAACGAAGAGAACATAGATGAGTTGTATAAAGACTTATGTAAACTAACCTGTTGTGGTGTTATAGAATCTTTGATGTTAAGAACTTATAACGATAAATTAAGTCATACAGAAATTGAACATGGTCCTTATGTAAAAGTGGATGTAGGCGACAAGTATGAAGTGATCAAGGAAACAACTCTATGCTGGCTGTTAGATGAAATAGTTGGTAGGGTAAGCACAGATCGATTAAGACGATTTTTGACAAGTAAACGAAAACCGGTTCTAAATAATGATTCGGTTCAAAGCAGAAGCAAAAAAGCAATTAAACGAGGAAAAAAGTTGAAGGCTCAGCAAAAAAAATGAAAATGTCCAAGAACCAGTATGAATTATCTTCCTCCGATCTAGATTTCATTACTTCTTCAAAGAATTCTGAAAGTATCCCCTATGATGATAGCACAGATACCGAGACCTTTACGGAAAGGTCTTCTGAATCAAATTTTGGTGAAGACAATATTATTGGGGAATAAAAATTAGTTGATAATCTCGTTGAAAATCGAGTTGAAAATATTATAATTGGAAAGTTGTATGCAGTTTATGTTCATGACAAGCGCTATACTGATTGTGTCATGCAAAAATGCGAAAAGGAGAAAGACACTTTTAAAATTACCCATTTAAAACGTCCGAGAAAAAATGTAAATAAAGATATAGTTGAGTTTTCTTGGCCGACACAAGAAAATATCGCCAATATTGAGTTACAATACATATTTTATGGACCTATTAATTTTTGTACAAATAAAGATACATTATATTTGAATGTTGTGAGGTCACAACAATCGGTCTACTATATAAAGAACTGAAAAGTGAGTTGAAATAAAATATTATCGAGTATATTTTTTTTTTCTATATTATGTTTTTAACCACATCCGAGTTCATTAAATTTGTCGTGGGACTACTTGACTAAAAAATTTAATCTATTCTAGAACACACATCATCACAAAATGTATTTTTGTTTGAAGATGCATATTGAAAAAATCAGAGTTAAGAGCGTTGCCAAAAATGTTCAGTTTGTAAATCAGGAAGATATTATCAAAGCTTTTTAGACTAGATTAAGTTGATATTTAGACCTAGGACAAATTTAAACAATTGTACTAAGTATAATATAATTAGATTCGATGTTCTTTTATTATTATTATTTGTTTACTACTCCCCGAGTTACTACCTTAAGTTAAGTTAATCATTTCAGTTATTTATTGATCATACACTTTGTTACTTATCAATATGAGTTTTGTATTTTTTTTAAATATTGTGTTGTGTGTGGATATTATTGATACCATTTTTTTATAGTATATATACCTTCATATTATAACTCGCTATAAAACTGTTTATTTTTTATGTTTCGGATCTCCTACTTTTTTGCTCTCTCTCTTAATTTTTTTTATGAAGTTGATTTTTGACACTTTTTTCAAACTTTCTGGAAAGTTTACAAATAATTACAAATTTCCTATGCTCAATAGTATCAGGAATTCCCAGGAAATAAATGGGATTTCCTAGGAGGTATAGAGGATGTCCCAATAATTATGCAGGAATTCCTAGGAAGTATATGGGATGTACCAAGAAGTATGTGGGATGTACCAGGAAGTACGTAGGAATTCCTAGGAGGTACATGGAATTCCAAGGAGGTATACCGGAATTCCTTAGCTATTAGGAGGTTTTGTGTACAGAATTGCGTCAGCTGTTTACCCCTCGAATAATCGTGAATATTCTGCGACCTTTCGAATGCTTTTGATTGCATCATCATTTCTCTAGAAAATTGCGGGTTATAGGATTAAAGGTAGCGCAATGCCATGATTTAAGTAATATTTGACTGGGCGTTCTTAAAAGGCAACTTTTAAAGGGTCAACGTCATAGTAACTGGCATTAAGCTGCGTTGTGCCTGCCTAGGTCCTGGAAGCACTGCTATACTTGTTATGTATTATCGACCTTGCTTTTATTGACATAATTATTCGTTAATGATGCTATCATATAACATATATATATATATATATATATATATATATATATATATATATATATATATATATATACATACATATTAGTAAAAATCTTGATGTACTTAGAATTAAAGATTAGACTGACATAAATGATTTATCACTAAAAGTTTAAAAAATGTATGCAAATTACGATTGTCGCGACGTGTTTGAAAAAAACTCAATTTTAATTTCGTTCGCCAAACATTAGTTCTGTTGAGAATTAACATAAAACAAAAATAGTAAAGCGGCAAAAAACTATAAACTCCAAAGCATTTAATCGTCTATAGTATTTCCGCTGTTAGAGATAAATGGACATATATTTGAATACATTCAATTTTCGTATTTTTGAGGTTGGCGGAAGAAAATTTGGATATTTTTAGGAAGGTAGCAACAATTTGGGGTGCAATACTGTCCCCAATTTAGTATGAACTGCTTAAGAAAACTGGCCTATTTGGAGCCAAAGGCTGTTGTAAACAAAAAATATGTAGTTTTCTCGGGGTAAGGGGGTTGGTTAATATTGGGGTAGTGTTCGTACTTGTATTGATATTGGCGTTAGGTATCTTTATATATAATAATTAATCTGAGCATATGACAATGGTTTTAGATCACGTATTTCTATTATGTGCTTACAATTCGTCCTTTAAAACCAATACTTGCTCATGAGTTACCAATGAGTTAAAAATTAAATATGTTCAGTCATTAATTTTTTTGAAGGTTTTAGTTTTGTTCTACAGCCTACTTACGTTTAATTGTTTCAAAGGCTAATGCCCTAAATATAGATTTATCAGGATAACTTAAGACTAAAATATTTCTTTTGCTTTTTGCCTTTTATTATTATTAATACTATAATGAGTTAACAAAAAATAAATATTTTGGTAATATGTCTGGCAACAAAGTCGTTAATATCTTTGGTTAAAAAAATATATCAGCTTGGAATTTGATAGTTATCTTTTAAATTATTTAAAAATATATAAATCGTCGTATTTAAAAATTTGTATTAAACGTAGATAATAGTATCGTTTTTCCAAACTGCGCCATTTAACGACATCGGCAAAATCCAGAAAAACTTAACTTATAAAGCAATCTACAAAGCAACAAATTTGATCAATCTAAACCAAACATATTATTATTTAAATTGTATAAAATTCAGTGTAATAATTGCATTGTTAGAGAAAAATTGTTCATCATTTTTTGTAAATTATTTGCAATTTAAATTTAAACAATTTAAAGAGGAAACACTTTTATAGTTAGGCATTAGTGTTAAGCCCCCTACTGGTCTTCCTAGGAGCTTAAAAATAATTTTCAGCCATTTCGATTTCTTTTTTCAAAGCTGTGCATATAGTTTTAAGAGTCCGGAGCAAACTCGGAAGAATTTAGAAAAAAAACATGTTTTTTTTGTTTTTTTTTGCACATTGGAACAATTGAAATAAATTCGTGTATGTTTTAAACATAAAAAATAAATACTAATTGTTATATAAATATTAAATATAGTTTTACAATAAACTTGAATTTGCCTAGAACAAAAATGAAGGCTCAGTGAGACAATATCTCAGTTTCTATCAGGGTTAAAAAACAAGTTTTTGTTTATTTTTAAAGAAAACTTATGTTTTTTAAATGGTTTTTTTAACATGCTTTTATTTCCAAACTGATGTTTAAAGTACTATGTATTTGGAACTCTGTTTTTATAGTTCAACCTATGTATTTTGACTTTTTTATTGTTTTGTTTAATTAGAGAAATAAAAACATTTTGAGATATTTCAGCGAAATTTATAACCAAACACAAAATGAAAAAATCGGTAAATTTCTTTAACCGGAAATTCCCTCGTTATGATTTTTTTTCCATTTGTTAGGAATAGTGTAGTGTGACCCAGTTTAGTTCAGTACATTGTCAGAGTATATATATGTAACATAATATATTGTCTTTTCATTTTTATTTGTTCGATCATATTGGGTCCCTACCAATATTTTACCATTTTCTTTCTACCTATGCCACACTTGACTTTTATTTAATTTATCCATCTAATTTTTCTGTAAAATTGCAATTCAAAAGTCAATTGACCAAGACTTTTTAAGTTGCTTGTTTAAAAATTTTATGTGGCCGCCATTTTGTTTCGTCATCTAAAACCCATATTATCAGTCTTTACCTACTCCGTTCGTCCACAGATACTTCCCAGATATTAAGTTTCTAACTGGTTTTCGTTAACTTGTTATGTTAAAGTATTATTTAGATCCAGTAAAAAAACAAAAGCTTTTTTTAAAATGTCGACGTTTAGCCACTTTATTGTTTCTCCGTTGGTCTGCAGATATTTCCTAACCCCAAATAATACATCATTCTAACAACAAGAAGATCATTAACGAAAACTATTTAGTAACTTAATAAATATCTGCGAACCAACGGAGTAGATAAAGATTGATAACATGGGTTTAATGCAGGATATAAATTCTATATATGTGTCCTGAGAATGCAATAAAATTGCGAAACGTCGACAAGTCAAAAATAATTGTTTTTTTTTGCTAGATCTAAACCCTAAATAATACACCAATCTAACAAAAAAACAAGAAGATTGTTAACGAAAACCATTTAAAAACTTAATATCTGGAAAATATCTGCGGAACAACGTAGTAGGTAAAGACTGATAATATGGGTTTCATGCAAGATATAGACTCTACATATGTGTCCTGAAGATGCAAAAATAAAGTTGCGAAAGGTAGACAATTTAAAAAAGTCTTTTGTTTCATTACTGGACCCTAAGCCCAAGTGATACACCACTGTAATATAACAAGAAGTTTGTTAACGAAAACCATTTAGCAACTTAATATCCAGGAAATATATGGGAGCCAACGGAGTAGGTTTTTTTTACTGGATCTTAACTCCAAAAAATACACCACTCTAACAAAAACTTTTTATTATTATTCGGCCATATTGGATATTTAACAAAAAAAATATAATAATAAATATATAAAATATATAAAGAGGAAGGTATTTTATCAGTGCGTGTTGCCTGTTCTAACGTATGGTTCAGAAACATTGACCTTAACCAAAAAAGCCGCAAATAAAAACAGAACCACACAGCGAGCAATAAAAAGATCAATGCTGGGAGTGTCTTTAAAGGATGGGTTGCCAAATGCAGAACAACGTAGGAGAACCAAAGTTGTTGATGCCTTAGAAAGAACAACAACCTTGAAGTGGAACTGGGCAGGACATGTCGCAAGACTGACTGATGACAGATGTACGAGGAAGACAATCGAATGGAGACCAAGGCACGAAGCATTTCGAAGTAGGGGACGACCACCAACTTGATGGCACGACGATCTAAGACGCATCCACCCAAACTGGATGCAGGCTGCACAAGATAAGAAGCTATGGAAGCGATTAAGGGAGGCTTATGTCCAGCAGTGGACTTTAGAGGCTAATTGATGATGATGATGATCTTGAATTAGTAACGCAGTTTTACTAGTTGAGCCCTATACCAAAATTAATTATGGCTCACAATTTGAAATCATTAAGTAATTTTTTGGTTTTTGTCTTATTTTAAAATTTTACCAGTTAATTCCAAGATAATACTCGTTGTTTATGCAAAATTTAAAATAAATTCGACAAGTAGCTTTTTACATACTCGATTTTTACCAAAATATTACCAGATCACCCCCATATGACTCTTATTCTTTTATCAAAATTTGAAGTCAATCGGGTTAATTTTTAAGCTATGCCGCGAACTGACAGGCAGATCGACAGACGGGCCGACTGAATTGATGAAACTTATTTTTTGGCGTCTAGGGACGCTAAAACATGAAGATATGTAAAACCTAACCGCCATCTTGAAACAGTACCACAATTTTACTAGTTGACCCCTATACCACCATTAGCTATGGCACACAATTTGAAATCAATCCCTTAAGTTGTTTTTCAGGCTGAATTTTTAAATGTTTTATTAAGCCACCATTTGGTCTTGCCATCTTGGATTCATACATAAATGTTACAAGTTGATTCCAACATAATACTTGATGTTTTTTGCAAAATTTGAGATAAATTGGATGAGTAATTTTGTAATAATAATTTTTTTAACATTTCACTAAGCCGCCATTTTGTTTCGACATATTGAATTTTTATCAAAATCTTACCAGGCCATCCTCATATGACCCTTAATTTTCGACCAAAATTTGAAGTCAATCGAGTAGGTAGTCTTTAAGCTATGCCGTGAACTGACAGATAAACAGAAAGACCGACAGGCGAACCGACGGAGTTGATAAAACATGTTTTTTGGCATCTAACGACGCTAAAACAAAAATATGTGTTAAAGTGAGAGGGTGACTTTTCCACGATTACAAAAATTTTATTTGGCCCCCGTTTTGTTCGGCCATTTTGAATTAGTACCACTAATTTACTAGTTATCACAATTAGTTATGACACATAATTTGAAATCAAACCATTAAGCAGTTTTTTTAGGCTGAATTGTTTTATTAAACTGCCATTTTATTCCGCCATCTTGGATTCGTACCAAAATGTTACGAATTGATTCCAACATAATACTTAATGTTTTTGCATTTAAGATGAATTCGATAAGTAGTTTTTTAATAATAAATTTTTTAACATTTCGCTAAGCCGCCATTTTGTTTCGCCATATTGGATATTTATCAAACTATTACCAGGTCATCCTCTTATGACCCCTAATTTTTGACCAAATTTGAAGTCATGCGGGTATGTAGTTTTTTAACTACGCCGCGAACAGATAGACAGACAAACCGACGGAATTGAGAAAACTTGTTTTTCGTCCTCTAGGGTCCCTGAAGCGTGAACATCTGAAAAAACTTCTGAGAGTGATTTTTTCACTATTACAATACTGCCGTTTAACGAGAGGAGTAAAGATCAATAAAAAATATTATTATTTTGCTAAAATACCTAGCATATATCTTTTACTCGGTTTTTATTAAAATAATTTATAGTCTATTGAAAAAATATATGTGATGATATAACTGGTTAATTAGTCTACTTTTTCAAATTTATGAAAATGTTCAATATATCCGTATTTTCCCGTTTCTTTCTGTTTTTTTTTCACGCACTCAATTTTGAAATTGTAAATCTCTAGCCGTGCAATAAACGGTTTTTCAGATATAGCCGACTGCCCGACTACCTTTCTTAGATACCTACCTTGCACTTGAGAACAAAAATACTTATACCCTTTTATAAACAAAGTAGTAGTTTAAGTTTCATTATTTAGAAATATATATTTTTAATATTTATTAATTTATGTACTTCTAATATGTTTTTCTGCGACAATTAATTCGGAAGTCGTTTTTAAAAAGTTAATAAGAATTCACTAAGGCGACCTCACTAGCGAAGAAATTAAATATTTTTGTGCCCTTTGCCTTAATGTCTTGCTCACTGTTGGGATTATCATTGCTTGCTCCTTGTGTCGTAATTCGTAATCGTGGTTTACGTAATTTACTAAGTGATTTCGGTTGTAATCTTAGTTCTCCTAACCCACATTAATATTAATGTGTTTATGCCATTTTAGATGATTGCTATAATTTTGCCATCTTTGGCAGAATCTATTTTAAGCTGCATATGTTTTACAGCGAGCTTATGTTCCGAGAATCCTGGTATTTGGCTACGTTGGCAAAGTCAGCTTCGACTGTTTCTATCAGTAGTCCCGGCACCGATTTTCATAAAAGATAGCAGTGTCATTGGCAAAACTAACGATTTTGTCTTGCGTAGAAATAAGACAAATATAATTTAACAGGGTGCCCGAGAAAGTGGGGACCATTTTTTGATTCAAATAGAGCAACTGAAAATAATGCTAGTTTTTTATATAAAATGTTCTACCCAAGAACTAAAATATTTTCCCATAAATATAGGATGTTAAAGACAATTTCTTGAAATAATTTTGTTACACTTTAATGTAACTTAATTATATTTATATAATTGATGTTGTCACTTAAGGAGCTCACAACGAAATAAAAAAATATCAATGGGTAGCAGATCAGGGAGGCCCGTGATTTTTTTATCTATGAGCAGACTACGAATTAAGGCCTGAGTAATAGGCACTAATTACTAGGCACTATTTACTAGGCACTATTGCTTCCTTAAGTAAAGAGACAGAAGTTTTATTGATGCAGGAGTTAAAGATTTTCAGAGTAGGAGAAGAAGACCCAAATGTTTGCAGCTGGGCGGTGAAGGGATGCACATAGGTCGATGCTCGTATCTTCTTTGTAGAACTTACTAAGAAGGACATAATTAATGGTATTTCATCAGAACAGAATTAGTGGTAGTATCTGTAAAAGAGAGTCAAACCGCCTACAATTCGACGACGCTCTAGTGAGGGAAGCTGCAAGGATTTCATTATTTAATTTAAATGGTGTGGGTATTAGGAAATAATTTGTGAGACATTAAACATGATTCCCTGTTCGGAGCATTAAAGTGGTCAAAGTTATTTGCTGCATTCTATCATTTTATGGAACTCCTCGGTTAAGGATAAAGCCATAATCAACGTCTATCATCCATTTGAGTCTTAGAAAGAAGTTTGAAAAATTGTATGTTTGAGTGCAGTATACTATCGTCAGCATAATTGTGAATAGGATTGATGAGGATCCAGTTGTGAGTTACAAAAGTAAGAACAAATGCTGTGGACCTTCAGTGTCGGAAGCCGTATTGCCTGTTATGTATAAGTTTATGTTACAAGCCCAGATAAAACCAGACCAGATGCGAAAGACTGTCACATTTATCGTTTCTTTGGCCGTGACTTGTCAGATTTAAGCGGTCTACACCATCATGTCTTTATGGCTATTGCAACGTGTGTTAGAAAATTTCCCGCACCAATGCAGTTTTATTTAAATCGTGTTAAGTTTGTAAAGTTGTAGCAAAAATAAAGCACTCATTTTGTAGTAAATATGTCGTTTATTGGTAACTGAAACAAATAATTAATTATTGATGCAATATTATTCTAGGCAAATAAACTGAAAAAGCAAAATATATACGTATATACTTATTAAAAAGCTGTCTAAATTACGAGCAAATGTTTATGGCATTAGTAATGCAACTCTTAGAAATCATGTGTCATTTCTGAAAACCTTAAATCTAAATTAAACCATTGTTTATTATAAAAGAGATAAAGTTGCAACAACAGTGAAATAACGTCCATAATAAAAACGGAAAAACGTCCTAGTTTGTGCATTATATTGCATTCTTTTAGGAAAGGGTAAATTTCAACCCTTCCTTTGTACCCCTTATCCTTATTAAAGTTACTATTAAATATCAAATAGGTTCTTAATTTGGAATCTGTATATCCGGCAACCCATAAAACGATATATTACCCGATTTTTCAACTTCTTAATTTTCATTCCCTTTTCTTTTTTCCCTAACCTCTTACTTTCGACAGGAGTATCAAAGTGGGCTTATTATTAAAATCCATATAACCAAAGACACATGAAAGGACATAATACACGATCATTTACAAAAAAATCTCTATATATTACCAATTAACCCCCGGTTTCAACTCCTTCCCCTCAGCTGATTTTGCTCAAAAACAATCCGAATCGTTCTCGTATGGACCACTCCCTGTGTACCAAATTTTAACTCGATGGCCTAATTAATTGGACAATTATCGCATAAACTAACACACATTTTTTTTTCGCCCCACTATTGCTCTAAAACATTTATTAGAACACTGTTAACAAAATTAAGATTATTTGGTTAAATCTATGATATGCATTTAGATATACTTACTTTTGACGACTTTTTGGGCACCTGAATAAAGTCTTTCCTCCACTATCTTTGCTATATCATAACAAGTAAAGACACATCTAACCAGGCATTTTCGCTCTAACAAAGTAAAACGTCTTTATACGTAGGTATAATGATATTGCACATACGATTAAATATTTTTTTTAGAATGTCATATAATGACAAATAAAAGTAAATTAAAAATATCCAAATTCTGAAAAAAACACCTGTACTACATGGCAGTTGGAAGACACATTACCGAGATGGCCGTAAAACTTTATAACCATCGGTCCCCGTACTTGTTGCCAAGCGGCCTGCCGCTCGGCTCCCCACTACTTTGTTCGCCGTCGCATGCAGCACAGGCGATACGGAAATTTTCGCATCTGATCTGTTTTTATCTGGGTTACAAGGTGATTTAAGTGATCAGAAAGTGATGAATTACCTTTCATATTTTTTGCTATTGCTAAGATAAAATATTACAGACTTAACTCGTAGAGGTATGTTAAAATAAGAAGTTGAACGTCAAAAAAAAGTGTTTTAGAGAAAAACATCCTTTTATGAAACACTGCACTCATAAGTACATTGCAATAAATTAATATATAAATTTACTTTGTTTTTACCAAAATCTCTACTGAGCTAAAGAAAACAATCAGATTCTGCTAATTTTCTAATATGTCTATTGAATTTAAATGGAATTTAAAGAAATGCGTTGAACTTGTTTGTAAATAGCTGACATTACAGTGGCCCTGAAAGTTAATACACTTTACAAGAAATTATTTTAAAAAATTCAAATATTAACAAACCCGTTGTGTGACACAGAGTGTCTCATAAAATGCCGAGCGAACTATGCCATAATAATTATTCGCCACCGGGCTTCCCTCAGAATATGATACAATTTTAAAAAGTAAATATTAATATACAAGGGATTTAATAAATAGTTCAGTATTTTATTTTAATAACTATGAGGTATTACCGAAAATAGTAGCTATCAATATATTCCACTGCAGATTTGATACTCAACTTACAATACAAAAAGCTATTAACAAGAATAAATTGTGGAACGCTAAACTACCATCAATATTCTTATATTTAATACTCCTTTCTACACATATTTTAAACTTATTAACATAATTCAAATACAAAAAAAAACTAACATAAATTAAAAGATAAGGATTTTTCTCTTACTAACATTAGAGAAACAATCTAAAAGAGCTTTAATTTTAATATAAAAATATTAGTAGTAATTATTTTATTGTAATGTTACATTAGTCGCATAGTTTGTCTATAATTGTATTTCCCTTCCAATTTTAATATACATACCACAAAATCAGCAAAATCGGATTGTTGGCTTAGCATAATAGTCTTTTTAGTACAAATTGAATTAATGGAAAATATTTTAGGTGGGATTGAAAAGCTAAACAAAAATGAGTGTTTAACCAACATACGTTAATTTATTTTCAAATACAATCTAAGCCATTGACATATCCAAATGCTATTAAGTATTTAAAAAAATAAAAGTAAGAATTTTGCATAAATTGTACAGATTTTCATTAAATAAGTGTCCGAAATATCAGCGGCATATAATATAATAAAAAAATTCGTTTTCAAGATACAAGGTGTCCAAGTTTTCATATTTTTCATTTATTTTTTACGCAACATGAATATTTCTAGAGATATTTTATTTATATTTGGCACAGTATAATAAGTACTCAAAAAAATCTGCAGGGTCTTACTTTTTGGCTGTTTCCAATTAAAAAATCAGAGTGTTCATTGTGTTCCCTAACTTCTTGGAATCTTACTTTATTTCGATATTTTTTACCGTTTAGAAGTTATTTAGCAGAATGTCCATTCGTGCACAGGAAACTTGACAGTTAAAGTGCATTACACAACAATTTTATATTTGCCTAACTTAAAGCTCTAAAACAAATTTAAACTTACCTAATCGTTACAGCTAAGTAACCTTCGCTAACATCATTTCTAGTATGAAATTAGTTTAAATGGCGAAGATGAAGAACTTATTTTTTTTTAATAATTATACCAAAAAAGTGTATAATGAAAATGAAACTAAAACTAAAAATTGGTGCTCAACATCACAAGGTGAAAAAGATTCTATTCCAGTTAAAATGAGCACGTCGAAATAACCCTAGCATGCTTCTAATATCCTCGCATCCTTGAATAAAATGCCGCCATATGACTTTCATCTATAATGGGCACGGCGTACTAAAAATTGAGTGATGCCCCATCATGAAGAAACCATATTCTATTCCGGTCAGCTAATGGAGTATCTTCCAATAAAGCCGGCAACACATCATTTTAAAAATTGAAATAGTGTCCCCCCCTCAACCTAAAATAATTCAAACTTGTCATTACAAAGAATACAACATAAATAGTGCCTTACTTATTTAGCGGAAAAACTGGTCCGAGAGGTTTATCTTTCAAGATGCCTATCCATGCACTCAGGGAAAATCTAACTTGATGTGGACCTTCAAAAATAACATGAGGATTTAGGTCAGTCCAGTAATGATTTCTACGAAAATTTAGTGAAAAAATTACTTCTCGAAAGAAAGTCAGTTGACATTAAAGCTTGTACCTTTGTAGGTGACAGTGGTACATTAATTGCTTATGCAAAGTAAACCAAACGGCTTGACGATTTACGCCTTCACGTAGACTTATCCTCCTTACAGAAACAGAAGGCTCATTTTCGACAATTCTTAATATTCATTCTACAAGTTCTGGAGTACCAATAGTTCTGTTACGCTCATAATCGTTTCTCCTTGGCTTAAACGATCCTCATATAAACGAAGAGGTCTCCTGGTTATTTCCATCTGCCAACCCGCACATGAAATGCAAATCAGCTAATTCAGCTGTTGTATGATTCATTTTCATTGATAATGGAAACTGATAAACTCAAACAAAATTTGAAGCTAGAAACTAAATGCAAAAAATTAAAAAGTGCGAGAATGAAAGAACAGTTTCCACGATAAAATCACTTCTGAAATAGAACAATAATCATGACCTACTTAACTAAAAAATGTTTTTTTTATAACTCTACTGTAAAGCTAGTTAGGGACAAATAAAGTTGTTTTGTTGATGCATTTTGACAGTAAAGTATCCTGTGCACGAATGGACATGCTACTAACTAACTTCTAAAAAAGGTCAATAGTGTCACGACTCAGAAAAAAGTTATACCCTGTAGATTTTTCGAAAACTTGTTATACCCTTACGGTAGACATGGATCACCACATATTCTATGCCAAATGTAAATACATTATTTTTAGAAATGTTCACTAAAAAATATGAAAATTTAGACACTCAGTATCTTAAAAACAAAACATTTACGAACTTATTTTCATAGAATTTTTTATAGCACTATACGCAGCTGAAATTTAGTGACACTCTGTATAAAACACCAAAATTCCAACTTTGACACCAGTCGTTGCATTGAGTTGGGGTCCTTAAAACTTGTGATCAGAGATTGAGAATTTACTAATACCAAATTTCTAGAGAAAAAGGGACTGAAAGCTATTTCCCTTAAGGATTGTACAGGGACCTATCCTATATTCCGGTTCAAAAACACTTTTGTCACATATTCCGCTTAATATTATTTTTATAGCTTTATTTTTCAAAGGTATCTATTTTATCCTGTATCTCAGAAGTAAAGCCGACTGTAAGAATTTTAGTTACGGCTCCGTGAGTTATGCGAAAAAAATAGTACAATGTCGTGAAAACCTTAACTCCCTGTCTTTTCTAATACTTACCTAATAACGAAAATTTGTTGAAGTCATCGAAACTTGAACACCCTGTATCTGTACACCAATTACTCAGGGTGGTGCGGGAGAAGTCCGATAGCAACTATTACAAACAAAAAGTTATAACCAGATAGATTAGCTATCTGAAAATAAATGAATTATGCAATAGCATAGAATATTTAAAAAAATATACCCAATTTTGACTCAATTTTAAAAAAAGTATCTCCTGTTTTTTGTTGAAAAACTTAGCTTTTCGATATTTGGTTATTAAATTGAGATAATTTTTAATAATAATAATAATAAACATCCGCGCGTTTTTTAAGGTCACCCGACTCGTTCGCTAGACTAATGCTGTCAGTGACCCACATCGAGAATTTAAACATACTCCGATATCTTTTAGCATTTAGATAAAATATTTTCTTAGTGAGCACGCATAAATATCCATACTAATCCTCTCTTCTCATAAACAAAGTTACTTAATATCATTTTAATCGAATACGTGACTTAAAACTAAATAATGCTGATAGCATTTATGAGAAAAGGCGCACGGAACTTTTAGTGCTTTTATTTGCAAAGCAAGATAACTTAATTTATTTGAATGCAACTTCTGTGCCGTTGTGCGATATCTTTATACCTTAAATTAACGCCAAGCCTTTAATAAATGCCAGTAATACAAAAAGTATTTCCTCAAATTATTCAAGGATATTATGGATGTTGTATTGTTAACGAAAATTTTAAATTCAAGACAGGCGTTGTTGCCTTACCATAATTAGTTAGTTTTATGTATTGTTTATAATAATTTTAATCCTAACCACAATTCTGCAGTCAAATTAGATTTCATTTTTGTTTGTTCTACCCTATAACTTGTGAACTTATCATTATTTTATTTGCAATAAATAATTTTATTTTATTTTTGATTATTGCTTAGTTTACTTTAGTTGCTTAACAACCTTATGTGCATCTCCAAGCTGGGCGTTTCCTGACAGTCATGGCTAAAAAAGATATAATACAGGAATGACTGGAGAAATTTTCTCCCTAATAAAACACGCGTACTTTCAGTTCGTTTATAAATTTAATTTTTCAGTATAATCTCTACTAACGTTTACGTCCCGCAAAGACTTTGTTTCATAAGGAAATGTTAATTTTCAAAACAGATAGCAAGAATGTCTTCATCGTAAATTGAACTCTCTTTTCTACTATATTATAGTTCTTACCGCGTTAAAAATACGATTATCTTACTAACTAATTTATTAAGAACGAATCCGATCGTGATTTTTCTAGCGGATGCCAAGGTGAGAATTATCCTTTCAGCTGCTTCTCTTTTAAGACCAGGGGCACTTCTCACTAATAACTCATAGTCCGTTCGTCCAGTCAAACATTTCGCTCAACTTTTCCATCTCAGAACACTATTTTTAGATATCATTACCGTCTGCCTGGATATCATTACCGTCTACCGGAGTTTCGAAACTACCTATGGACGCCAAAATTGATACTGCACTCTTACTGTTTCGTTCTTGCAAAGCTTCCATAGAACTCGCGAACATTCTAACAAACCCTTGTGCAGTGGTTGTAACTATAGACCACAAAATGTAATAATGTCTCTGTTACCTGCGCCGGCGTCGCAGTCAGGGTAAACTTGGATACTTTCAAGTACCACAGTAATACAACTTAAACACAATACCTGTAACCGTGAGCACTATCGCAACTTCTGATTTTGGGAAAAAAACTCGAGGTTTGTTTAACCTTTAAGGTCATTAAATAATCATGGCCCAAAAAAGACCTTAATTAATTTTTTTTTGTATTGAGAAGTAAGAAATTGACGCCCCGGAATCTCTGGACTCCTGGTCCCCCAAACCCTGGAATTGTCTTGCTTAAATGATCCCAGTAGTATATTCCGATTACACTCGCGTAAATGCCGAAGCTGACATTCGAACTTTTTTTTTATAAAGAACCCGATAGTATTCCCAAGAGCGTTACACTTACGGTAACCATATGTACCCACTTTAATAAGACCTTTCTTACTTTTAGACATTGTTTTTATGTCCTTTAATATCTTTGTAAGTTCTTACAAATGTATTTGTTTTTGAAAGCAAACTCAAAACTCATCATTCATATCAGTTTTAACATATTTTGACATTTTTCTCGAAATTTCAGTCCACTGGGTAGATTCATACGTCGTTTGATATCTGTCAATAATGTCCAAGTTTGGAAACGGAATAGGCCTAAATAACGTAAATATTTAGTTGTGTTGGGACATCTCGGAGCATATAAATATTTTATTTAACTGTATTTGTTTTTGTCCTTGATCTTGTCTATAAATCAAGTCCCCTATAATATTGCTCCAAGACGATAAGGACCATTTTAATATGAAGGTACAAAAATACCATCCGTTTATGGAACTCAAATCAAACTTAGTCCCATATAAGGTTTGCAAAATTAACAAAGGTGAAATAGATATTTCGAAGTTAACAGATATTTAGGAAAAAAGATACATGAGCTACCGTCAAACGCATCGGTAATAAGTAACGAGTTTCAGACTTTTTTTTAAGTCCTCACAAGTAAACCCTGAAAATTCAATAATTGCTGATGAAAAGGGAAGATTTGCTTATCACACTATTAAACATATTCAAAGTTTTAGATGGTTAGATTTTACATCAAAGTTGATCTCCAATTTATTTAAAAGAAATTATATTTCTGCTCAAATCAAAACTGAGGGCTATGTGAAAAATTAAGTTGCAAAAGAATCGGAGCCACCGTTAAAAGTAGCTAGGACAACTTTTTAATTATCATTATTGACTCTCCAAATTATGATCACATTAAACTTGTACCCCTACTAATAAACATTTTGACGTTAAGAGAGCAGGGGCGTGCAGTCCATGGAAGCAAGGGAAGCAGTGCTTCCCCAAAAAAAATTACAAAACATCTTCTAAAATGTAATTCCTGAAATAGGAAACCATTAGTTTAGTTTATATTAAAAATGCTAAAATATTATCTTAATTATCAAGCCCATAATAACTGCGGCCTTGACTTCGACCGAGAAATAAAATCGAATAGAACCTATGCGGGCCGCTAGCTTCTCTGCAGCCAACTCCTGTATGCTTGATTTCCTGTGAATCGAGCCAGAGGTTATTGAACTTTCCACCGGCTGTTTGCAATTTTTGCATTTCAGTCGCGTGCTTTAAATGGGGGCGGAAGCTATCGTTGGAGTAGGTTCTTTGTTTGAACGGCTATCCGTGTGTTGTGTGATAGGTACATCCCTTCGTGCATGGTGCGATATGGAAGACAATAATACGGACGTGGATATGCACGTACCGTCAACTTCGGCTGTCGGTAATAACGTTGAAAATGTTGGAGAATTTAGTAAGAAGAGTATGTGCGAATGTGTAGTGTGCGTCCTAATAATAAAGGGATTTTTAACATTAAACTTTGCTGATTAACCTCAAATAATTTCCAAAGCAAGGGCAAAACTGCCTATGAAAAATTTAACCACAAAAATGAAAAACTGTATTAGACATTTTTATCCAGAAAAACAATACGAACAATTTAACAGGGTGTGAAAATATAAGTATATTATTTTGTTGGCCATGTTTACTTTTTGAAAATAAAAAAGGTCTCCGGAATTACACTGGTTTTTCCGATTTAAACAATTTCCATAAAGCTGTAAAAAGACACGTTATGTCCAAAGCGCATTTGCAGGCCGTCATAAAAGAAAAAGTCTTCTGCAAAACCAGAATCGAACACGCTCTTAATAAACAGTTAGAAATTAGTCACCGCCAACACAAAGAACTAGTCGATAAAAATAGGCAAATATTAAGAAGACTTATCGATGTTGTTTGTTTTCTTGGACAGCACGAATTGGGATTTAGAGAAACAAGGGTTTCTTCAAATAGAGGAAATTTTCAAGATTTACTTAGTTTAATGGCTAAATATGATGATTGCTTAAAAAATTATTTAGAGCAGTCTAGCGTTTTTCGCGCAACGTCGAATCGAATCCAGAATGATTTAATTTCCGCTGTTGCAACCATTATTCTAAAAAGAATTAAGCAGGGGATTGGCGAGGAGCGGTTCATTACTATTGTTCTGGACAAAACAACTGATATCACCAATTTTAGCTAATTATCTATAGTAACACGCTACGTTAAAACAGACGGAAGTATTCAAGAGCGATTTTTAGGTTTTAAGAATGTGTCCGAAAATCGTACAGCAGATGCATTATATACCGTAGTTTATAACGTTACTAAAGAAATTAATGGAGAGAAAAAATTAGTTGCTCAAAGCTATGATGGAGCTGCAGTGATGGTAGGACAATTAGCTAGCTAAAGTTCGAGAAACTTACCCAAGTGCTGTGTTTGTCCATTGTTTTGCTCATAAATTAAATTTAGTTTTATCCCAGTCCATCAATCACATTAAAGAAGAAACTGTGGCAACATTGCAATAATATTTTGACAGTTAAAATATGAAAGAAATAAAGAGATTTTTATAAAAAAACATTGATTTTTGGAGTTTCGCCTTTCGTTTAAAGTTTCATGTTAAGGACATTTTCTCATTTTTTATTTAGTTTTTTTCTAAACTTCAAGTCGCTTCAAGTAGTATAATAAGTTTAATTATTAAATCAGACTCACGCTCAAAAAAAAATTTAGCTTAGTAAATCTAGCAAGACTTGGCCGAAATATCCAATGCAGTCTCTGGCTGCAAGCCAGAATGGGATAAATGGAAGAGGGTAGGCATAATTTCATAAAATAAAGATTCTACTATAAACACGCATATTGCTAAATTGATCTAAGTAGACACATAAAGAAACAAACGAACAATATAGTCTCCACTTAAGGTAGGTTAAGTTAAACTTTTCCGTAATCGAAATGTCAAATCCACCCGCTTTGACAAAGTCCACGTACAAACCGCATACAGATTTCCAAGAATACTGCCAGTAAGATATTTTCGAGGCCATGCCAAATCTGATGCGGATATATTTTAAGAATTTTGAGAATATATATTAAAGAGATTTTATCTTTCACTTCAACAACAGTCAAAAGGCCAAACAATCGTCCCTAAAAAAGCTACCTACAGAAAAAGCTTAAAACTGCGGAAACTCTCCATGTTTAAAGAAAAAGATCAAAACGTTTATAACAAAAAAACTTAACAATGATATTACGACTTTTGCGTCACCTAAACAAAGGCCCTTTTCAAAGGAATGCTAAGAGAAAACAGGCGGAATTAATAAACATATTTTCCGAAACTTTTCGCGGAAACGGTTTTCCGCGAAGTTTTGTTTTCAATACATCAACTGAGTTTTCTCAGGTGTTTCCCGTGTTTTTCTCTCCCCTGCAAATTTAATAAACTTTCGAAATTATGCGCTGACAAGACTTAATTAATGTTTGCCAATTATCCAAGCGAATTGAGTAAACTTTTTGTTGCAGTGTATGTAATAGGGCTTCACTTTCCCGGAGTCGAGGCGTAAAATAAAGGAAATACGTGCCTTCTGGCTTCTAGTTAGTAAGATGCAACCAAATATCATACATAGCTTAATTAAGAAATTATGCGATACAACCTTAGCCTACATAATGCAGTGAATCAAATATAAACATAGTTTTGGGCCTACATAAATGCGTAAAAAAGAGGCAAAATTAGACACGAAATTACTTATTATCAAAATGTACGTAGACTCCGTAACAAAACTGATTGTCAGTGACAGACATTTCAACGGGTAGTTCAGTCCGGCGACCGAAGGCCTAAGCCAAAAGGGCCATACAAAAAAAACTAATTAAAAACAATTAAATTTGTACAAATATATTTATATCAATCGACATTAATAATCCATTCTACAGCAAATTCCTATTCAATTATTTTTTTAATAACATGGCTGCTATTTGTCACTTTGTCACAGTCAAACCGACATAAAAAATTGGAGCAACTTTTTGAATTCCTGTATTTTATTATTATAAATTTCCCCAATTTGTTTTTATTCAGAATGTCAGACATATTTTATTAAAATTGAAAAAGTTAACTAGTTTTCGTTGGGACACCATGAACCCAACAACTAAGACCGTAAGCCCAGCAACCAACTACGATAATTTAACCTATTCAATTTTATGTTAGTGGAGTATTACGGTATTGCAGCCTTCGGCGACTACAGACCGATAAGGTTCTTAAATAGGAACTGAACTCATTCATGATTATTAGTTATTACGATCTATGTATCTATCACCCGAATCCATCGTCGACATCTAGCAACTTCAGCAGGAATCCAAAGCATAATAATTATAATCCACTAACATAAAATTGAATTAGTTAAACTGTCCTAGCTGGTTGTTCAGCTAGTTCGTGGTTCAACGGTCAGAGCATTTGTCTAGAATGCGAAAGGCCCTGGGTTCAAGTTCCAGGGAAGACAAGTTAACTATTTCAATCTTAACAACATTTTTCAGGAATGACTATTTATAAAAATTAGGAAATTTATAATAATAAAAAACAGACAAGCAAAAAGCAAATACAAATTAAAAACTATCCCGACTTGATATTATTATTCAGAGAGCTGCTTTGGATTCCTGCTAAAATCGCTATATGTTGACGATGCATTCGAACGATAGATACATATATCGTAAAGACTAATACGTCCGCACCGATTGCGTCCGAACCGTGTCGCCTCTATCGAAAAAACACGTATCGCGAAAAAGTTGCGGGACCTGGAAATACATACGACAAAGCGTTAACGTTGCGGATACGGTGGTCCGTTTCACGATTATAGGCCAAAAACTATCTTTTTTTTTTTTCTACCCATGAATTATTCGCGGGGCACATATACGTCCGCACCGATTACTTGGCTAGGACGTCACTCTGTGCCATGACTCTCCTAAATATACAATTAATGACATATTCGTGTTTTATTAATTGAATATATCCTGTTATTCTTTATTAATACTATTATGTTCAAAAAAATTTCCTTTTTTCCTAGGAGGCTCACTCGATTTTATTCTTTAAGTAAAATATCATGATGTTTAATTCATAATCTAAGAGAGAAAATTTTAAATCTGTAGTAATAATAATATCAGTTTGCATATTTTTTATAAAAACAAAAGAAAACATTTTCATCTTGCGGGATTCTATCCTGTATTACTTTGTAGCTCCGTCGATCAAGCGACACTTTAGACCATAGGACCACTTCAGGTGTCTAAATCATACGGCCACCTCAGCTGTTAACAAGTTGGTTGTAAAAATGTATGTTATAACGCATAGCAATACATGACATTAAGATTTCTGGTGTGTACCGTTCGCAAAACTATTACTTTTGTTACACTTTTTGCACTCCTTGCAAAAAAGGTCTTTGGCATTTGTTAACACCCATCAAAATCAGCGACGACTAAAAAAAAGGGTTTCACTTATAAAATCGTAAAGTACTAGAAAATAATTGTTACTTTTAAATATTTTGCTTTGGTTACTAGCTCTGGGGGGGGCCTTTGCCCCCTTTGTCCGCCCCTAAATATGCCAGTGATCAATAACCACACAATTTTTTGGTATTAGTTTCACAATTTGCGGCTTTTCTATGTTATTTAATAAACATTTGGCTTCTATTAATATTATCTTCCACTAATTTGTTACATCGGATAAACAAACAAAACTTTAATTTCTGAGCAAAATTCATATGGAAATATGCTTTTATTTGACTCTAAATCGTGGCTTGGTATTAAAATGCTCTAAACTTTATATACATACACTAGCGTTTTATTTCGTGCTATTAAGTTATATATCAAAATATAAGATTTTAAACTTAATTTGCTTATATAAAAAATAGCGTTATCGGATTGCAAAAGGTGAACAATGGACTTGGAAAAACTCTTTAAAGTAAATCAATCAATCGATCACACAAGGGGTTGATACTAGAACTGCTCCAAAAACATGCGTATCTCGACTAGGACTGGATAGAAACCAATATAAGCATTTACTATACATAGAATATGACGGCCAATTTTCTTAATCAAATCTTCCCAGATTCTCGAGATCATTCTGTTCCAAAATTTGGTTAACTACTTAGAAGCATCCAAATTACATCCAGCCAATCTCGAAAATACCCAAGGAATTGTTTTAAAACCGTTAAAAGTAAATCAAATTTAAGTAAATCTTTATTCATTCATTTTTGACAGATCAGGAAATTTTTGCCTAAGGATAACCGATGTTTCTGAAAAGCTCCGATTTTCGTAAAAAACGGAACAATAATAAATTGTAAAGTTGTAGAAATAGCATCTAAATTATAATAGATTTTAGTGATGGTTAGTGCCCACAAAATCTAAAAAAAGAGAAAATTCATATTTTTGCGAACAATTATTTTAGCGTAAATCTTAAAAGCGGTTTGCCTCCTCATTATTTTTGTTTCGAGTTATTTTTCAAAAGAAAATATTTTTACGGGAGATACATCCAAAAAAATTTTTTTTTTGAAAAATCTCTGGTAAATGTAATTTCTTTAGACGTCTTAAACACTAAAAAGCAGTTAGTATTATTTTCTCCTAGATATGCCCAATTTTTGTTTTTGCTGAACATTGCAGCTATTTAAGCGTTAGAGGACGTCAAGGTTACGCTAATTTTCCAACTAAAATTAACAGAATAAAAAAATAAATATTTCCCAACCTTTAATCCCGCCCAATTTAAAGACGATTCGGAATACTATAAAGTAAAACATTTTTTTTGAAAGTTTTATCAAACTCGGTTAGTTTTTTTCGACAGTTATCAGTAAAGGAGTGCATAATAACGTATTTTTTTTTTGGGACACTACCTTATCATCCATATCTCCCCAAAAACCAGCATAATCCATAAATACGTTTTTTTATCGTTCGAAAGCCTCAACATTGGCCCAAAAATGTGTCAAGTTTCAATAATTTATTACCACTTAAACAAACATAAAAATTTGAGCAGTGGAAATTATTTCCAGTGATATGCTAAATTGCTCGTTTTCAGACCTTGCTGGCAGTATGTTTTTATACGTTTTAATAGCACTGTTAGAAAAAAAAATTAATTAAAATTATCTAAAAAAGAAGAAATTTAAGAAGCTCCATTTTTGTAAAAGACAGGAGAATTTTGAATCTATTTTTGAATTTATTTGTATTACCTTCTTTATGTTTAAAAGTGAAAATGAAGTAAATTTAGCTTCAAATGCTTAACAAAAAAAATATGTCGATTTAGTTGAAGCAGCGTTCATTTGAGATACAGTTCGGAAAATCATTTCTGGTTTAAGAGAAGAGGAGGACTATAACAGTTTAAAACGCTACGTAATCAATCTGACGAAGTAATATAAAAGGTATAGTTATATAACTAGCATAAAGGAGTAATAAGCATGTTTTAATGATTTTTACCTGGAGCCACGGACTTCTGAATCCACTACTGCTGATTTTTATTATACCTCTGTCACGCCCTGCTCTTACGAGAGCATTCGTGTTACTGAATTTTGCGTACAGTAAGATATTTTCAACTCTATACTTTTTCTTGTTACATATCGCTATGATCGCTATATTATTACGATTAATATATTTGGAGGTAGTGGCGTTCTGCTAAAGATAAATAATAAGTTTCTTTTCGAGAACCTGCGCCTCTCGGCCATTATTCTTATATTTAATTGAAATTTTGGGCTCTAAAATTACAATACATTACTTTGTGTTTTACATATTTACTCTTTACGAGTTTTTTTCAATTACTGTAGGTCAGAAGAAATTATGTTTTCAACTCTTTATTAGACTAGACATAACTAGTTTAAGAAGTAACATAATAATGAGCGATATTAATGCTCCTTCTTTTCATACCAATGTAGACAACTCTAAAAATCTGTTCAGATGACAGACCCCATTGAAACCTCCGCAGAATATAGTAGTTACCTTGTCATCTATGCCCTTAACCGGAGCAGAAAATTCCGTCCTCTCCAAAGGCCAACTTTTGCCAATTGCCCGAGAAGCATTCCCGTAAAAAACACAGTGCCTTCCGTTAATAAAAAGTTTGCCAGCAAAATAAGCTGATGGACTAAGGTATGCACCAGCAAAGATATTATTAGAGTTCAAAACCACCAAAATCGAGTCTTTCAACAGCCGAAAAAATAGCCACGCTAGTGATCCAGGAGGGTTATCAAACAAAAGGAATATATAGAATTTTTTGCTCCTGTAGAGAAGTATATACTGGGAAAACATAACCCTCAATATCCACGACATTCAAAGAACATGAACTTTACATTAAAAAAAAATTTTTCAATCTGCCGTAACTGAACACCAGCATACATTTAAATGTATTAAACTTATATATTGTATATATTGACATTTTTAAATATACAAAACACTTCAAAGGAGATACGGACTAAGGTGATCATCACTCTTGGAAACTGATCTTAAAACGAAGTCATGATTTGGTGAGCACACGTCGGGTATAAAAGCCAGCCTGAATCTCTCAGCTCTATCTGAGCTCATTTATTGTTCAGTTCTCGTAAAGTAAAGATCCTTAAAGTTGCCTCATCAATCGAATACGAAGTGTCTAGTCCCAAGAATCATGGTTTCTGAATCGTCCAAAGCCGTAAAATCTTCCGGTCTATGTTCTGTTGTAAGCGAGGAGTCATATCAGCCAACACGGCTTATCGATTTTCAGCATTGTTTTTGCAAATTGCAATTATTTCTCTGTAAAAAAAGCCAACACTCTGACTTTGCACTTATGTAGCATGTAGCAGCTTATATTTGATACCGACTGGTCCCCATTGTAACTCAATACAGTGTCACAAAAACCTGCGTAAAATTTTATAATATTATAATTCATATATTCAATATTTGTGTTCCAAGTTGGGTTTTAATGGTGCACCAAGTTTTGTTGTTAAATATAACGCTTAATTTCTAACCGTCCCTTTGTACCACATTTTTAATATTATCCTAGTATATATCCCGAAGTTCAGAAGGAGGTCAACGTGCGTTCCATCATTAAAAAATATGGCGTTAGTGATATTGTGAATTACATTTTTTGTACTGTTTGCGCTGATATTTTTGCCAATTCAATTTTTCTTCCATCGTTACTTCATCTATGCTCTTAATATGTGATACATAGCTTCAGGACCTCAGATCTGCCAACTCCGTTTTGTAATGTCAGTAGTAATCCCTCACTCTTTGTTATCTTAACCTTTTTAATATCTACTTCGATTTGTCAAGTCCACCTTACGTTCTTAAGTAGATCTGAGAAGGTTAGGTCTTTTATTTTTATTAGAACTGCGTCTTATCTTGTCTATTTAAGTTTAGGTCGTTTATCAGCTTTCTCCGTTTCGGTATTTAGTCGTATTGTTCTTGAGGGATTTCTTGACTATGTTGCCTTGCATATCAAAACTTCTATTCCACTGTCAGTGAAAAGGAAATATTTCACTCTGGTTACTCTGTATCCTTGTCTTTTTCTATTTCTGGGATTGCTATTCTTATATGTTGATTTCTAGTCATCAGTTCTTTTACCTTTTTAATTGCGTTAAAGTGTATTTTTAGAAACAATTGATTAATAAAACGAGTATGTTATTTGGGCGGACTTCCTCTGGACTTTTGTTTTGCTTCCTGAGACCATTTTTTTCGCCAATTATTTCCATGGCTCCTCCCTATTTGTATAAAGCACAGAAGTTCCAGTTGATATTTTATGGGCTTTTTTCAAACGAATGTACTCTAAATTAGTATTTTTTGAAAGACTCCATTTATTCAGTTATCTTCGATTATTGTTTATGTCTCATATCTCTTTGACTATGTCTCTGAGTGTTTTGTTGCACTTATCGCATTTCTTCTCTTTTGTTTTATTTCTGCTTCTATATCTCCATATCATAAATTAGTTTACGGAAATTTTCATTTTCGAATTGTTATTGATGATCGATATGCTTTAGTTCGTTTGTCCGTATCTGCCGGAGAAGATCCTCGATTTTTCTGCGAATAGCCTTCTCTATACTGAATCATTTTGACGCGTTGCCGTCGGCGTCGTTTATTCCAGCCATCTTTCCGTTTTCTTGCTCTGCTTTGTTCTGCTCTACCTATTCAGCCGTCTATCTACTTACCTTCCTATCCATCCATCTATCCACCCACATACCTAGGTATATATCTATGTATTTATCTAATGTAATGTTGAATATCTTTTACTCCCAGTGACTATTTTATAATCCTCACAAGTACTTCTATGTAAATAAGTATAATATAATTTAGCTGTATACCTACGAGTTTTTTCTTTAACATATTTATATCTTTTAAGAGTTTTGTTATATTAATAAAGTTAAAGCTTGAAATTGAACATAATTATTGCATATTTAACTGCTTTTACCTTATTAGTAGGTGAAAGAAATCAAACTTTATAATTAAATTTACCTGTTTGTCCTAGTTGATTTCTACTGAACTTTTTCTAGATAAGTGATTGAGATTAGTTTTTAAAACCATTTACTACTTGTCTATAAAAATAATAATTGAATATATACTTTATTTACAATGCAACCTTCAATAAGAGAGAAACACCGCACACACACATAACATAACATTAATAACACAATGGCATAACATAACATTACATAATTCAAGATACACATGCACACATACATATTTTTAAATGAGTAACACTAAATACTGATTCAATCGATAAGTGGATATAAGTAATATATATATATATATATATATATATATATATATATATATATATATATATATATATATATATATATATATATACAAAAATTGTTACAAACTTTTAAAATTCTGAAGAAATGTAATTATTGAATCCGACTTAAAGGATGTGAAATGTCAACTAATAAAGCAAGCAACATAACAATCCGACAAAAGAAGTAACCTTAAGGCAAAAAGAGTTCTTCTCCGCAAAAGCTGTTAAGACTAACACTTCTGTGGTAAAAGTGGCATTTTGTTTAACTTTATTTGTCTATTTATATCTGTTTTAGCACACTTGTAAAAAGGGAACAAGATATGAATATATTATAATATATTTTATGATACCCGACAATGGCAAGGTACTAATCAATTTCGTTGAATCATAAAGTTGGTCAGGCTCGATTTAGTTAGGTTAAAACTTGGGGTAGAAACAATTTCAATGAGTCAGAAAACAGGAAAGCTCAGGTGAGCTATCTCCTCCGGAGAACAGAGGATGTCCAACGCATATAGTATTACTACTATTCTGTTTTCTTTCATTCTTTTTCTAATCAGACTTTTTCCACAGTCGGGTCGCTTTTAAGAGGTGTCTTTTTCTGTTTTTTTTTATATATAAATTAATTGTTACTACATTACCCAAGGAATATAAAACATAATGGGCATCAAGGCATCAAGTTTTTTTCTCTTTTGTTAAGACGTACATATTTTTCAGCTCGGTGCCAGCTTCTACCATAAATTCCTATCTTGCATTGACATATAGAAAGCTCCGGTCCCATTATGATGAACCCGTAGTGGAAAAATACTTTAAAAGAATGACAGGAGAAAGATAAAACTATTTATCTTTGTTTGGCCAAATCTCCGTCTGTTCGATTCACAGATTTAAGGGGCAGAGATACATGGAAGACATTTATTTCGTTTTACTCTTAGCTGGGTTTGGACTTAAATTCAAATTGTTTATTTTCGTTTGAATTTTTATCGCATAAGTAGGGGATATTAAGGTGAGCGTAAAAGTCCGTTTCGTTACTTACCGTTTCGCCACCTATCGTGATTTTTCCTAAAGTTGTTCACTTCTGATATTAGATGCGATGTTAAATTAACAAAACTTCATTCATAAGAGAGACAACAAGAAATAAGAGAAAATTAATTTAAGTACAACTTGAAAATAGTTTAATGCAATATAAAACAGCTAGAACATTTCTGATCTGATTAAAAATAAAGAAGAGAAATAAGGTGGCATGTTTCAAAGCTGTTTGACAATTAAGAAACGAGAGGTTTTTTTAAGTTTTAAACATTAAATGGCCTATATAGATTTCCAGCTATTATAATAAATTTAGTTTATTGTCTCTATTACAATCATTGTAATATTTACATATTTTAAGATATATCGCAATGATGTTTAGGAAACAAGTAAATGATGAATAAAAGAAATTTACTAATACATAACAATTTTTCTTAAATTATTTGAAGATTTCATTCGGACCCCTAGTTAAAAACCTGTATTTGCTTAAAAAGTTACCCTGACAGACCCCAGTGTTTTGAAATGTTTGTCCCTGTTCTACATAAGTTTAGATTTTTTTGTATTTATTTAATGAATCTAATAATTTTTAATAATTTTCGGGGCTAAAACATTAAGACTGCAAGGGCAAGTTTGAGAGAAAAAAGCTACCAGTTAGAATAATGAATAACTCATCAAATAATAACTAAAATTTTCAAACCTATAGAAGTCATCGGTTTTGGGATTAGACCGCGTCCAATCGGAATTAATTTCGGACTTTTCATATTAGATTGCACAAGGCATCCTTAGGGCCATTTACTTTACGAGATCTCAAACCCGAATGAGCTCGAAGAGCAGGTTTTTCATACCCGATTGAGACTGTGCTCACCGTATCATGACACAGTATTAAGATCGCTTTGCACCTGTCATGTAGACCGTAACTCGTATTTCTATTGAAATTATTTTTTTTAATGTCAAGAGATTCTTTAGCGTAGATTGAACAATTTGTTTATTTTTAATGCATCGTTCATCTTCAGTCTAATGGACACGGAAAGCTCTATTTTTTCTTACATGCCCACATGAACAAAAATATTTCTTCTATTTGAACAGGTACAACATCTTTAGGGCATCGCAAGCATTGTTCAATATCCTCGCGTGTATTGAAGATTGTACCTATGTCCTATGCTGGGTCACCAACGAAACCTTGATGTTCTGTATGTGGTGCATGTATTAACGGAATTACAACAATACCTAACGGTTAATCCTTATCGCTCCCCTGCATTGAATTTGGGTTATTGGTTTTTCTTAATGAATTCATAAATCCTTTACTGTTAGACCCATTCATTATTAGTGATCTAGTCAGGTTTTCTGTTCCACTGATAGTTCAAAACTCAAAATAAATATTATTATTAATTAATAACGAATTTATTTTGCGTTAGATAATAATGGGAATTTGCATTTAAATATATACAATGCATATTCCTTCCGTTGAACAAGTATGTCTAGAAAGGGAGTCGTTCAATTTGAATCAATTTCCTTCGGAAATATAAAATTATGGTGCTCTTGATTTAGTTGATCCAAAAATATTCTAATATTATCCTGTCCATGTCATCTACATATCTAAACCAATATTTTGGTTTTATTTGAAAGGACGGTAAAACAATATCTTCGAAGGTATTTATAAAATATTGGCTACCACAGGTATTAGAGGAGATCCACTTTTGCCCCTGGGGTTTGTTTACAAAATGTCTCTTAAAAAATTAAATAAGTTGAGGTAAGACAGGCTTTAAATAAGGTCTAGAAAAGTAGTATCAGGATTCTCACATTGAAATATGTTTGATATAATGCAAATTGAATCGTTATTGAAAACTTTCGTATACACTGATCAAGATGTCTTCGGGTTCCAACTGGATTGTTTTAAGTTTTTCCTCGAAAGGTGAAGAATCTATTTTTCCTCTAAATAGATTAAAAACTATTTGAGAGGTATTTACCTAATTTGTAAGTAGGCAGGTATTCTTCTCTGACGATTGGGCGAAGTGGTACATTATCGAGCTGCTTAGTATTAAAGGTTTTTTTCTGCGCTGGTTATAAGTTGGATGGGTTACTACGACTGTGGTATTGCCCTTGTCAATTGGAAAGATCAAAATATCTGAATTTTTATTTATTTGACGTCAATGGAGATACAAGTTACGATCTATATTACAGGTGCAAACTAATCTTAACATCAGATCACGATTCGGTGAACAAAAGTCAAGTGCAAAAATTGCCTAATACTTTTCGGGCTAATTCAGCATTCAGATTCAAACTCAACTAAAAATACCTTACGCAATCAAAGGAGAAACGTTTTATATTAAATCCAATTTGTCACGGCATATTCCGGAATCATGATTTCCTAATTGCAGTGAAAGCTTCCGCTCCATGGTTTGGTACTCTTTTAAAAGTCATATTTCTCTAGTTTAGATATAGTTAATCGAATGCGTTTCTTTGCGTTAATTGGATTGTTAAAACGTGTTACATAACGTCATGCAAAATTGCAAAAATTTTAACTAGCTCCCGATTTCGACTTTTTTTTTTATTTGATCTCATGATAGTATTTATTCTCTACTTTTTTTGGGCCACTATTTGGTTGTTGATTTACGTCTTTCGTAAACAAAAGTACCCGTCCAAAATCAGGTACATGCTTGGATCACTTTTTTGTAAAAGGAGAAAATAATTTTAAAAATAATACAAATTCTTTTATATTCCACACAGACATTACAGATCATTTTCCAATTGCTTTGGTCACTTCCTTCAAACAAGACATTTATGAATGTGAAAAAAATATTACAAAAAATATATAAATTATATAGCACTTCGAAGTGATCTGGAAAAAGAGAGCTGGGAAGACATATACAACCTGTCTAACCTTAACGATGCTATGAAACTTTTTATAGAAAAAATAAACTTCCAGATTAATAAAAACACTAAAATAATTAAAAACAAAATCTTAAACAAAGTTAAGAAAGAATGGATGACATTAGGAATTTTAAAATCTATTCAGGAAAAAAACAAACTATATAAAGAGCTTTTGAAAGATCAACAAAATGTAGCGTTAAAGATTAGGTATAATGTCTACAAAAACAAGTTATGTTGGATAATTAAATCAGCAAAAAAAAAATATATACAATCTCAGTTTGACAAATGTATAAACACGTCCTCCGCATTGTGGAAATGTGTTAATAAAATATGCAATAAGACAAACAGAACAAAAACAAGTATTGAACGAATTAGTATCGATAATAATCAAACTATTACTGATAAAAAAGATATTTCAAATGCATTTAACAATCATTATAGTGACTTGGGAAAAACCCTAGCGGAAAAAATTAAATCCCCAACAAATTTTTTATTTCCAATTGATAACATGGAAAATTCAATGGTGTTAACCGACGTTACAATCGAGGAAACAGAAAAAATAATAAAACAATTAAAAACAAAGAAATTCACCTAGCTGGGATGGAATCAAAAGCGAAACACTTAAGGAAATTACGTGTCAAATATCTAAACCGTTAACATTTTTAATAAACAAAAGCTTTGAAATCGGATGTTTCCCACAATGTCTAAAGATTGGAATAATAAAACCACTATATAAAAGTTGAGAAAAAGACAGGATTATTAATTATAGGCCGATTTCTGTACTTTCTGTTTTTTCAAAAATATTTGAAAGGGCTATTAAATTTAGGATGGTTAAATTTTTAAATAAGTATAAAATACTTTCTGAAAACCAGTATGGTTTTAGACATCTATGACGCCCTTGACTCAACTGACCCTTGTATGTGTATATTCGTAGACCTTTCAAAGGCGTTCGATACTGTATGTCATCAAAGGCTACTTAAAAAGTTGCAACGGTATGGACTGAGGGGAAAAGTTTTTAATTTGATTAAAAGTTACTTGGCCGACAGAAAACAATATGTGGACATAAATGGAATACAAAGTAAAGAAAGAACTGTAGAATATGGAGTACCGCAAGGTACTGTTCTTGGCCCCATTCTATTCATACTATATATAAATGATATGCTTCAATTAAAAACAGAAAGTACTATAATCAGTTTTGCAAATGACACCGTATTGTTCTGTCGGGCAAATACCTGGCAGTCCCTAAAAAACCTGGTAATTGATGACATCACAGCTTTAAAATTATGGTACCAACAAAACATTTAACCTTAAATTTGGAAAAAACAAAATACATACCATTTACATCGTATAAAAATTATCTCCCAAATTTAGGATCTTTAAAAGTTGACAATACAGATATCCCTCAAACCTCTTCCATAAAATATCTTGGGATAGAAATTGATTGTCATCTTAAGTGGGACTTGCAAATCAAAAATGTTGTTAATAAATTAAGGGGACTGCTGGGAAAATTTACTTACTTAAGAGACTTTCTTGATACGGGCCAATTAAAAATATTGTATATGTCCTTGGTTCAAACTCACCTTTCTTATGGCATAATAGGTTGGGGCGGAGTGTCAGAAAACCATCTTGAAAATTTGAAGTCAGTTCAAAAGTGGCTTATCAAGATTATCTATCGGAAACCCAAAACCTATTCAACAGATTTGCTATTTAGAGAGAGTAAACTTCCTGATGTTTGTCAGATATATTGTTTAAATATAATTAAAAACATAAAAAAGGGCAATATTAAAATTGTTAATAGTGATCACTCATATAATACTCGAAATAAGGCTGCGTATTTAACATCTACCCTTAAAACACACGGACAAAGATCGTGTAATTATTTTTCACCTGCACTGTACAACATGTTACCTGATAACATAAAATTGATAAAAAGTTTTAAAAAATTTAAGTGTTCGCTTCACAATTGGCTACTGGACAGTGACAGACTTACCTTTAATAACTTAATTAATTTAAAATATCTAGTTTAGGTATCATTATAAACAAAAATTCACTAAAATAGACATAAACTCTAATATAATAAATGATTATTACACTTGGCTAATCTCAATCCCCGAATTTGACTGCTTTCTCGATAGTGACACAAACTATTTCTCTCAATATAATACATATTCTCGATTTAGACTCAAACTGTTTAAAATGTGTATTAAATTTACATTATTATTTGTTTATTTGTTTGTTTGTTTACTTTGGCTTTATTATTATAAGTATATTAAGTCCACCACTCACGAGCGTTCTTAAGACATGTTTCTGTGGCTTCACTACGTTTATTACTTTCCTTCTCAATTCTATTTGTCCTTATTATTTAATTTTACTGTTATATTTATATTAGTCTATGTGTTTGATATATTTCATGTATGTTTGTATGAATTTAATAAACGTTATTATTATTATTATTATTATTATATTATATATATATTTATATATATATATATATATATATATATATATATATATATATATATATATATACTTTTTTTATTATTTTGTGCAGATTTTATGAAATATGTCTGCATGGTATTTTAGAAATATTTGATTAGCTCGCGTCTTAAAAAGTATCCCTTATAACAACATATAACTAGGTAGTTTCTTAATCCTCCATGTTAGTCTATTTTTAGAATGGCTTAACCTCTTAAATTTCGAATTCAATGCAGAACAATCAATATGTATAAAAAATATAAACAGCCTTTTTTTTACTTGAAACTTAAAAAAGGCGTAATTTTGACAAAAAATGTGTTATTTTTTCTTATTCTACATAATAATATCAATTTTTTAAATAAAACCGTGTTTCGCCCTCGTTATATTGTGGAAAATGCAACATGTTCTTATTTGAAAAAAATATGACACTGTTATACATAGAATGAAGAAAAAGTCACACTTCCTGTCGAAATTACATCCCTAATACATTGATTTTTTTATAATATGTCACACTGTCATTTGACTTACATACATATGCAAAATTTCAGTTCAGTTAAATATCGCAAATAGTCCTAAATACGACTCTGTATCAGCTCAATAAACCAATATCTATAGTACACTGTCATCCAAATTATGTATGTACATATAAGTATAAAAAATATATATAATACCTACCTGTCAAAATTTTTATTTCTTTATTTTGGTAGATATTAGATATAATTAATTATATTAAATATTTGTTTTATAATTGTTTCGAATATATATCTGTGTTTTATTTAATTATCATCTCCTACATCCAATGTGAATGTGAACATAATATTACTTTTCGACAGACCAGGTAATTTGCCCCTCGGAACATTACAACTTTCAGACTTTTTTTTAAATGTCTCCGGTAGGCACACACGTCCGCCGGCAAATGGGTCGGGCGCGGCCTCTTATAAATAATGTCAAAAGAGAGACCACAACTGCAGTAACTTATTTAAATTATTAAACTATGGTGCAAGAATTATTCAGATTATAATGTTGTTGGTATATCCCTCTTTTTAAAACTTATCCTCGCTTTCTGCCATCTGAGATACAAATTATAAAAAAATAAATCGTCCTTACAGAAAAAAAACAAGAGGTATATTAACTTTTACTAAGCGGGGTTCTAAATTTTAGATTTTACTCGATATTATTGTTGGAAATAGAATTAGTTTTTATATTTTATTTGACGTTACAACAACGTCGTAATAAGGACACTACGATCCTTGTCTACAACATGTCCTGCAATGCTGCAGTCATAATGATCAATTTTAATCAACCGACAATAGCGATTTCGCTCTTTTTAGAGCTCATCAGACCGCCATGTACTAGCGAGCTCCGTGTAGGGCAAAGGCAGAAAATGTAATCAACGAAATAACTACTGCGTTGACTTCTGACTTTCGTTGGAAGCAATAATGTTAATGAATTCAATTAAAAAAATTAGTAATTTATCGAGTTAGTCGTTACTTGATGGAAATTCATTGTTACTGGTATATTTGTTTAGTAATTTCCACTAATGTATGTCCGTTTGACAGTTTTTTCGACACATTGTGTCTTTTTCAAAAACCAACTTAAGACTGATACTAAAACAAGATTTTTTTTAACACTAATAAGAGTCTACCTACTTAACCCTACCACATTTTAGCTATAAAGATTTAACAGTGGGGAACCGTTTAGGTCCATTTGATTGTTCTATAAAATATTGCGGTTTTTCCTCTTATTAATTTCTAGACTTTCCAAGTAATTTGTAACTTTTATAGGCTAAATGCAACGTTTTAAATTCATTATTAAAATTATGATTTGTTTCTAATAAATGTTTTGCATATTTAGAATCAATTTTTGTTTAATATATAATGTTTTATTTTCTTTGATACGTTTATAAAAAGATCTACCCGTTTGAACAATTTATACTTTTTCGCAAGAGCTACATTTTAATTCATATACCCCTGATTTTTGGTTCTTATTTGTATTAGACTTTTTATTCTTAATATGTCTACCTAAAGTATTATTGGTACAAAAAGCTACCTTATGATCTTTTTTAAAGATATTTCTCTATTTTAGTGCTAATTTTTCCGATATATGTTAATGTGTTAAACTTAATATTGTCTTTTGTATTGAAATTAGGATAAATTAAATTGAGTGTTTTTTATATTGTTTCTTATTTACGATTTTGTCTTTTATGGTTGCGTCATAACCATTATTAACTGCAATCTGTTTTATAGTATTAAGTTCCTTGTTAAAATATTCTGTTGACAGAGGTACATTAATTAAACGAGGTACAAAACTAGGAAAAGATGCCATCTTGTGTGTGAATGGGTGGCTTGATGTCTGATGTATTGCTATATCTGTATTTTAAAACCTTCAGATTTGTCTGCTGGCCAATTTTCAAATAATTTTATTATAGTTAAAAATATTAGGAAACAAATTGTACAAAATAATGTTATATTCACTAGGGCGGATAAAGGAAAAACGGTTATTGCGCTGAAAAAGAAAACTACATCCAGAAAACTATAGATTTTCTAAATCCTGAGAGGTTTAATACAATGGATAAAGATCCGACAGATATAGTTCCAAAAATAATTAAAAATGCAATTAAAAAAAGTAATTTATTTAGTGACAAAATAAAATACAGTTTAACGTTAACGAACCCACAAGCACCAAAGCTATGTTCTTTTATTAAGTTACACAAAGACAATATGCCAATTAGGCCAGAAGTGTCGTATGTAACAGCTCCAGCACACCGAGTATCTAACAAATTAATAGAAATTATTAGTAAATTTTGTAACTTCAAGCCTAAATATAGTATAAAAAACAGTCTTGAATTAATTAATAATATTAAAGATAAAACAATTCCAATAACGCTATTTTAATTTCTTTGGATGTGCAAAACCTATTTCCCAGTATCCCCCTATTGAAGCTATGAACTTAGTGGATAATCTGCTATTAAAAAATAAAGTCAACACTATTTTTAAGAATGACATATCAGATTTGTTGGCAGTGTGCCTTGATCAAAATTATTTTGAATTTAATGGCTCGATCTATTTAAGTAAAGAAGGTTTAATAATGAGTAACCCGTTACGACCTATTTTAGCTGAAATATTTCTTGATAACTTAGAACAAATAATAGATAATCTCCCTGTACGAGACAAGTTTATTTATTGGTACAAATACGTTGACGATATTTTGGATTGTTTCACAGGCACAGAGAGACAACTTAACCTCATTCTAAATTCTATTAATAAATTACATAAAAATATAGGATTTACTTTAGAATTAGAACAAAACAAGTCTGTAAACTTTTTAGATTTAGTAATCAGAAACATTAATAATAAACACGATTTTGAAATTTATCATAAACCATCCTATAGATATAACAATACATAATACATCAAACCACCCATTTACACATAAGATGGCAGCTTTTCATAGTTTGGTACATCGTTAAAATAATGTACCTCTGGCAACAGAAAATTTTAACAAGGAACTTAATATTATAAAACTGATTGCAGTTAAAAATGGTTATGACGCGACCATAATAGACAAAATAGTAAATAAAAAAACAATATAAAAAAGCACTCACATTCGTTTATCCTAATTGTAATACAAAAGACAATATTACGTTTAACACATTTACATATACCGGAAAAATTAGCACCAAAATAGAGAAATACCTTTAAAAAACAAATCGTAAAGTAGCTTTTTGTACCAATAATACTTTACGTAGATATATTAAGAATAACAAGTCTAATACAAATAAGGACCAAAAATCAGGGGTATATGAATTAAAATTTGGTTCTTGCGAAAAGGTATATATTAGTCAAACAGGTATATCTTTTTATAAACGTATCAAAGAACACAAAACATCATATATTAAACAAAAAACTGAATCTAATTATGCAAAACATTTATTAGAAACAAATCATAATTTTAATAATGAATTTAAAACGTTGCACAGCCAATAAAAGTTACAAGTTGAATTACTTGGAAAGTCTAGATATCAATAAGAGGAAAAACCATAATATTTTATTGAACGATCAAATGGACCTAAACGGTTCCCTACTGTTAAATCTTTATAGCTAAAATCTGCTAGGGTTAGATAGGTAGACTCTTATTAGTGTTAAAAAATCTTGTTTTAGTATCAGTCTTAAGTTGGTTTTTGAAAAAGGCAAAGTATGTCGAAATAGCTGTCAAACGGAAAAAAATTAGTGGAAAATACTAACAAATATACTTTATTTATTTATTATACTAGTGAAAAAAATTAGTGTTATTCTTATTTTTTTACCTTACTGTTGAATTTTGATAGAATTGTCAGAAATTATACACAAAGTAACAAGAATTATATCCACATTAAAACAAATGGAGCTTCTTATAATTTTTAGCTAAATATGTTGTGAGAAAGAATAATAAAGATAATTAAAAAAAACTTTAGGAAGAAATTTGGGAGAGTGTGGCTCTTTACGGGGTTTTATGTGACGTTGAGGCTATTATTAATCAGCGTCCTTTAACAGTGCTTCCAAGTTTATAAATTTTACATCAAATTCGGTAGATTCAAAAAGTTACTAAATATAGTAGATAATAAGATCTTTAAAGGAAGGTTTAAATATCTTCAAAAACATAGGGAAAGCTTACGATGGGATTTTCGAAACGAATACCTGGCAGCACTATGTGAACACATAGTTATAGATTTCAAAGCTAGGGATTATTGAAAAGTTGGTGATGGTATGGGTTGGAAATGACGCAGTCAAAGGGGTTTCATGGCCTATGGGAAGAATCGTGGAAGTATATATGGGAAATAAAGAATCAGCAGAGTAGCTAAAAAAATTTAAACAGAAAAAGATGCGCTTTAAAGATTGTGTAATATAGAATGAGAAAAATCAAGTTTTGTAGAAATAACGTAGCCCGATCCAAATCTAGAATCCAAACTAAATACTAGACCCGAAAAAAGTCGGTTTTATCAAGACAAAATGGAAGATGTGATAAGATCTCAATATTAAAGAATCTTAAAGCCCAGAATTTTAAATCGATAATCTGACAATTAGATTGTACACTGTGTCCCAGATTGCTTGTAAACACAGGGTTTCTCGGTAACCAGCAGAGATAGAACTTTGCGGTTTTCGCGATTCTGTGTCAATTTTTCGAGAAACTTTGAATGCCGCAAACAGAATTGTGCCAGAAATTTTGCGCTTTTGGGGGTGGTATCATATTTTGGACACCCTGTCAGATAAAGAAAAGGTAAAAACTGCTATGGATAGATATTTTTACGTAGAGTCCAGTGCTGTAGTCGAAATTTTTTTTTAGACAAACCGTTTTTGAGATATAGCCCAAACTTAGTATTTTTTAAATGGGACACCCTGTATTTTTTGGTTCCAAAAAATTTGCCTTTTTTTTTCTCTTTAAAATGATGTATCACACTATGCACTTTTGACGTAAACTAAGTCTTATAAACGCAATATTAAAAGAAAAACGTAAGTTGGCCATGGAAATATGGCATGGAAACAAAAATCAAAACTATTTGTTTCTTAAATATATCAAATATTGCCGTGTTTATCCTCTTATCATACGAGTTACCAATAATTCTAACAGGTAAATTAATAGATATTAAGAAGAAATGAATAATTTTGAAAATAGTCATAAGTATGATATGATGGTTTGTTTTATTGAATGTCATGAAAACAGTGATCAAGCATCTGATTTATATTTTAACAGGTAAGCACCAAGCGCTTAAATTAGTATGAACCTTCTTTCAAATTTTTTTTTTCAATTCCACTTTGAGTTATGGACTATTTCCAAAAGCTTTTTTTATATCGTAGATATCCAGAAAGGCCTCAGCCACACAAGGCAATTTTTCGCCGAATTAAATTAAATTTAATTAATGATGGATCATTTTCAAAGCACAGGGCTAAAACATATAATAAACGAAATCACGAGAAGAATGAGATTGCTGTATTAGCAAGTATTCAGGCCAATCACGCGAATTCATGTAGGCATATTCAGGAAACAGTGGGGGTGTCAAAATCACAAACGCAAAGGATATTAAGAAAACATAAATATAAGCCTTATAAAGTAAATGTAGTACAACAATTGCATCCTGGAGATGCAGAAAGGCGTCTAAATTTTTGTAACTGGTATCTTCAAAAAACCCAAAATGACCCTGACTTCGGTAGCAAGGTTATATGGTCCGACGAAGCCTATATAAGTTGTAGTGGTATTTTTAACAGGCATAATAATAGGCACTGGTATACGGAAAACCAATTTTTAACAAGAGAACGTCAGCAGCAAGGAAGGTTTGGGTTTAGCGTCGCTTGCTCTATATTGGGAACAAAGATTACGTTCCATATTTACAATAATAATTTAACAGCAGATAGATATCTAGCAATTTTAAATCAAATACTACCGGATTTATTGGATAACTTGCCGCAAGCAAATCTGTTTGCTAGCGATTATTAGAATTTAAAACTACCGAAATCGAATCTTTCAGCAACCGAAGAAACAGCTACGCTTTCGATACGCCAAAAATGTGGTTTCAGATAGAAGGAATATGTAGCTGAGCACCAGCATACCTCTGGACATACTATAAAACATTTCAAGCACTTTAGTAGAGATATAAGCTACAGTGTACATCACATGTGGAAACCGATCCGAGCACGGGGTCACGGTTCGATGAGCACAAGTCGGGTATAAAAGTCCATCGGGATCTTACCGAACTCACACGAGCGCCATTGTCCAACAAGGCTTGCTAAATATATTGAAGAAGTCAACGTTACAGTCGGGGATCTAGATGCACAACTTCTTTCTCATCAAAATCCTAATCCTGTCTCCCCCGGGGGAGTCCGAGACATCATTCGAGACATCATAAAGACGTTAAAAATCAAGAAAGCTCCTGGGGCCGGCAGCATCTCCAACAAGATGCTAAAATACTTCCCTACAAAAGGTTACGTTGCGATGGCCAACATCATTATTTTTGTAATACGTACATGCCACTTCCCCAGAATGTGTAAGAAGGCAGAAGTCATTGTCTTAGAAAAACGAGGCAAGGACCGAACACAACCACAAAACTATAGGCCCGTAAGCTTACTCCCTGCACTAAGCAAAGTAGCTGAACAAGCCATAGCTAGAAGACTGAAAGATGATACCCAAGAGCTAGATGTCATTCCAGATGAGCAATTTGGCTTCAGGGCAGGGCACTCATCTGTACAACAAGAGCTACAGAGTACATCACAAATGGATTCAACAACAGAGGGGCTACAGGAGCAGTATTCCTGGACATCGAAAGGACCTCTGACAAAATGTGGCACCATGGCCTGGTGTACAAAATGTAATAATACGCAGCTATAAAAAAGAGAGGATATTCACCGTTAAGGTGAATAACACACGCTCAGGACATAGAGGACTGATAGCTGGAGTACCACAAGGATCACTGCTGGAATTAATACTACATCTTCCCTCATGGTGTTCCAATAGGAGACGAGGGCGTAACAGCGCTCTACACAGACGACACCGCCATCCTACATAAAAGCAGAAGCACCCGTATCCTAGGTAGGCAACTGCAAAAAGAAATAAATGACCTTAATGACTGGTGCATTAAATGAAAGGTCACGATCAACCCCCAGAAATCCCAAGCCATTCTTTTCCAACGAAGGAGACTGA
Source organism: Kuschelorhynchus macadamiae (assembly GCA_030620095.1). Lineage (NCBI taxonomy): Eukaryota > Metazoa > Arthropoda > Insecta > Coleoptera > Curculionidae > Kuschelorhynchus > Kuschelorhynchus macadamiae. The sequence goes on along the minus strand of JAUTXW010000556.1, from coordinate 1,883,076 downwards.
CTACCAGAGCTACAATCCGGGTTGGAGAAGTAGAAGTCCCCTGGTTCAATAAGATCAAGAACCTAGGAATGACCATGGACAAAAGGCTGACTTGGACTAAACACATTGACGCAGCGAGAACTAAAGCCAGGCAGGCAATGAATAAACTCTATCGATTGCTCTATCGGAAAAGTAAAATGGGATTAAGGACAAAGCTGCCACTGATCAAAACAGTAGCAAGGAGCCAACTCACGTACGGCTCCGCAGCTTTTGGCTATACTCCAAAACACAACCTACTGAAGCTCTAAAGGTTAGAAAACGAACTATTCAGATGCATCGTGGTTTATCAGGAACGAAGACTGCAGAGAGATCTTCAATGGACACAGTGTGCAGTCGAAATCCATCACAACGAAAACTTACGAGACCTGTTAAACTACGATCGATTAGCTCTAAATTACAACAATAGGACAAGACACAGAAGACCAAGACATGGACTTCTGCGTTAAAATACTGGAGGATAGATGAAAGTAAATCGAAATTTCTTAAGTAGCTCAAGTGGCCAACAAAACTCCAGGAAAGGGATTCCCGGGTACCTCAGCTGGCTCCGGAGTGAGCTGCAGCTGAACCTGAGGTAAAAGAAGAGGATCTCTGGTACCTCAACTGACTCCGGCGTGAGTTGCAGTTAAACCTGAGGTAAAAGAATACCCCGCCTCGGTTCGTCACTTCGGGTGCGCAGAACCGCAGTGACACTGAAGAGGACACATAAAGAAGACCAGCACACGGATGGACGGAAAGACTCTGGCGGTGGCAAACTAGACCAAGGACCAGTAGGACGGTGGCATTGGCAACCAGACAGGCTTTTGATCAGAGAGGCAGTCATGCGTAGATGCATTCCCCATCGTCAAAAAAAAAAACAAGCTTATTTATTGATCAATTCTTGTCCCGAAGATACCTCATGTTATCGAACGCGAAACATCTAGTCCCAAGAATCATAATTTCGTAATTAATCACAACCGTGGAAGTTTCCATTCTATGTCAAAATAATAATGTATTTTACACAAGTAAGCGGTGCCTGGATTCTGTTGCAAATTTTAGTGTCAAGGGGAGCAAAGCGATATTTCTGTTTTAAACGAGGATTCATATGAGCCAACACTGCTGATTGATTTTCAGTCTTACTTTGCAAATCTCAATAATTTCACTCTAAACAAGTTAGTATCTCAACTTTTAGTTTCAGAAAATCCAACTTTCCACTTATGTACCAGCTTAAATGCCGACTGTGTGCACTGTCACAAATTTTATAATCATATAATTGACATATTCAATACTTATGTTCCACGCAAAGACGTTTTCACTCTAAACTAAACTTACTTTGGTTATTGGTGGCACATATTATGCTCCATTTCTAACCATTCCTTTGTGTCACATTTTTAATGTTATCCTTATATCCAGTATCCCTAAGTTTGGAAGGAAGTTAAAAAAATGCATTAGTGTTATAGACAGTTAGAGGTCATAATTTTTCTATACTGTTTGCGCTAATATTCCGTCATCTAATTTTTTAAGGGTATCTCAGACAAAGATGTTCTCTATCTCTTCTTTATAATCCCACTTTGTATGTCTTAGTTGCCAACGCTTAAAGCACTTGACTTCTCTTTGTACTCTCCAAGATGTTGCACATGATTAATCCAATTCTAATTTTGCCCATTGGGATCAGTTTCTTGGGGTCAGGGTTAACTACTTGAACGATTACATTCATTTTACTACCGCCTACCGCGAAGGACCCTAACCTCAACATTCCGATTTAATTTAAATGGCTATCTTAATTTTTTCTTTTCTCGTTACTTCATCTATGCCCTAAATATGTAGGATCTTTTAATTTACCGGCATAGTTGCGGTGATCCCAGAGGTTTTATTATTTTTTTGAGCTTCAGGACCTTAGTCACCTTTGTCACCTCCTTTTTGTACTGTCAGTAGCAATTCTCCACTTCTTCTGTTCTTAACCTTTTTAACTCTCATTTCTCCACTTTTAATAAGAAATTAAAATGCTGATTTTACGTGACATTGCGGCTGTTATTAATCAGCGTTCTTTAATTTCTTCAAATTTTATTAATTTCACATCAGTTACAAAGAAGAATATTGGAAGGTTAAAGATGTGGTATTGATTGGAAATGATGCAATCAAGAGTTTTATGGCCTATGGGAAGATTCGAGCAAATATACAGGGTGTTTCCTAACTACGGTACCAGGAGGTAGTTCCTTAGGCCATTTAAAAAAAATGAAACATGAACAATTGAACATGTGTCCGGAATTGTCTCGATTCTGAGATACGGGGTGTTAAGGTTTTTTAAAAAAATCGGTTTTTTTCATAAACATCATAAATATCCTTAAGCCAATTTGGTTGAAATTTGGCAGTGTCATTTTTAGTATTAGGGCGCTAATTTAGCTTTAACTAGATTAAAGTTATTAAGTCCAGTGGCGTCGCAAGGGGCACTGCAACCATTATTATTGAGAAAAAAAGTACGTTCGCCACTGACTCTTGTTGCAGTTTTTATAGTTCTTTCAGTTTAAGCAACTAAAAATGACTTTAAACCACTTTAAAAATTATCCATGGACAACATTAAAAAAATACAAACTATGTATTAATTACTGTACATAAATTACAGAAAAATAAAAAAAAAACAATTTCGACCTTAAAGTAGATGAACAAAATGACTATCATCTGATAAAATACACGACTGCAATCGCTTTGTCATTGATTGTCTGACACGTTCAAAAATCCCTGAAGTTTTCCTTATGACATTGCAATTGTCGATTATTCGGTTTCTCAAGTGGTTTACTTCTCGTACAGGAGTTTTATAAACCAGAGCCTTCAGATGACCCCATAAACAGAAGTTTAGAAGATTCGTATAAGGACTACGAGCTGACCAATTTTAAGGTCCTGCACGTCCGATCCAGCGATTAGGGTAAGTATGTCGAAATGCTGACGAGCAAGAACACTAAAATGAGCTGGGGCCCCGTCGTGCGTAAACCACATATTCGCTCTTACATGTAGGGATACATCTTCCAACGAATTAGGTAGATGTTCTCGCAAAAAGTCTGTATAGAATTCACCTGTTAATCGTGCTGGTAAAAAAATGGGCCAATTAAGTAGTGATTCCTAGTCGTACGTTAAGCGAAAATTGTTGCTGAAAATGTCTTTCTCTAATTTGGGGGGGATTTTCGTCGACGCAAAAATGGTTGTTATGATAATTAATGATAGCATCTCGTGAAAAATTTGCCTCACCCGTAAATAAAATGTTTGTTAAAAATTGTTATTGTGTGCAATCGTACGTTGTTAGGTTAGGTTAAAAGTAAGTGGATCAAACCGACCCTTCACTGTGACTCTGTGGTCTATTGTGGCTCACACCTATATCTATACTTTCCCATGCAAGTTTAAATCCTCAATGAGTTTTATCACTGCATTTCGGGAGGTATTCTTCAAGTCCTCGGGCGGCAGAATATCCCTGCCGAATATGGAGAACCTGATCCTGACAGCTGCCGGGCATTCACACAGCACATGGCTGGCTGTCTCGTCATACATAGGCGGCACTCGGATTCATCTTCAAGCCCATCCTATGCATGTGATGTCTTAGAACACAATGGCCAGTGTATAGGTCTATTGCTGTTTTGAGCTTAATTCTGTTCATATTTAACAGATTTTCTGTTATCCTCTTCTTCATTGGAAGGGGGATAAATGCCGTTGCATAGAACATTTTCCACAAGTGATAGGTACAACAGCTTTTCTACAGACGTGCGAAAATAAGTACATAATTCGTAGTGATAACTATAACTAGGGTTTCATCAAGTCAAGTAGCTTGATATTCTTTTCAATTACTTGACTTGACTCAATTATCAATCTTTTCACCAATTCGTTACTTGACTTGACTTGAATCCCTCTCGTTGGTACTTGACTTGGTATCAAGTAATTTCAAGCTACTCGACACTTGATAAAATGTTATGTTTACTTAAATAATATGACCTTCAGGAAGCGGCAAGAGAGTTAAAGCGCGTTCTATCTGTAATAGTAGGGTAGCAACAGGGTCTGGGGTAGTAGCAACACTGGGTTGCTCAGGCGGTAAAACGATAAGTCGCGCAGTTCATGTGGCGTGATCGCGTTTAGAGTTTGTTTATATTTCCTAGAGTATAGTGCTTAAAGTTTAGTTTCTTGAAAGAAATAGCGACAATGTAGTAACTCGGGTGGTATCTGACTTATTTTACTATATAAAGTGAGTAGGTACTGTTCGACAAATTCCGGCGAAACTGCATCAAATTCGTTCCAAAGTAGCGGATCCGAATACGTCTTAGGCGAAACTTCATCTGACCATTCAGAGTATACTAAACACCCGACCCTAAAAAAGAGAAAGGCTAATGAAAATAAAGTAACTGATTACTTTGCAGCAGAGCAAGACCCAAAGAGTACAAAAAAAACTGACAAACAAGGAAAATGCAAACTATGTAAAAACAAACCTACCATTTTAAAAATTGTGACACATCCTCACTTAAACGACATTTGCAATCCAAACATTTGAAAGTTTACGAAACAATTTTTGCCAAAATTGATAAAACGGTTTCCCTTGTAGCACTGCAAGCAGCAGTAATGCTAACATTTTAAATTGGCTTAGTAACAGAACTTTAAACGAGAAGGTAAGATATTTTGCCCTGAAATAGTTATTTACTGAAACAATAAAATTGAACAGGGCACGATTACAATTATCAAAACTCGAAACCGATTTAGGAGTTGAGATGTTAGTCTTATGTGTCTTAATCCTTGGATATCAAATGATAATATTAACAATATTTTCTAAATCAGTAATTTATTGATATTACTGAATGATGCGCGTTTTTTTAAATCATCTTTAATATTTAGTGTGTATTATTATTGCAATATGATGTTAATATTATTAACTATAGATTTTCTGTTAATATTCGTTTGCTTGTTTTATTTTTATAAGAAATAAAATATACGACTTTGTAGTTACGAAAAGTTACTGATGGCCTTACGTTTTTCTCGATATTTCAATTTTAAACAGCAATTTATTAACATTATTAGAAAATGACTATCCTGTACCATGTAACTCTTCTACTACCTACAAGAAAGGTTAATTTTTTATAAATAAAAATTATAAAATATTTTTTGAACGATAAAAGAGTCAAGTAACTCGATAAAACTACTTGATTTTTCAAATACCTAGACCTATAAATACTTGACTTGATTTGTCTATCGATTTTAACTACTTGATTTGAGCTTGGTTTGATTTCAAGTCAAGTAGCTTGAATATCAAGTCAAGTAGTGAATCTCTAACTATAACAAATAAACTATTTTATATTTAAAAGTAATTAATTATTTGGAAAAAGGTAGTTACTACATAGAGCTGTAAGAAAATTATTCTTTGTTGTAATTAACATGGTAGGTTACCGAAAATTGACAATTATAGGCATTATTAATTAAATTGGGAGCATTTTGATGATTAGCCATTTTTTTGCTGGCAATAATGTTGACACTTATTCTTCTTAACTTGTCATATTGCTGTTGATTCACTGGTTCATTGTTGTCAGCAATACTATCAATTTCATGCGCGAGACTTGTAGACGGCAAGGGCGAAGACGGAGACAAATTTTCCTTGGAATTTTCTCCTGTAGAACATAGAATTTGGTTGACGCTGCGTTTTTTGTTCTCCATGGATTCGTCCACATATGATTCTGCAACTTTTGTCGATTGCCATCGTTGCAGACGTTTTATATTAATTATATTCACTCCAGCGTCGGCTAACATAGCAGCCGAAGAGCGTCTGTAACAGTGTCCAGTAAAGGTTTCTAGATTTGGGAGTCTCAAAAAAGCAGCCACATCCGATGGTATCTTACCAAACTTATTAATACCAACAGATTCTGTAGTACATTTACCTTTTTGGAAATTGACGAAAAACACTTGATGTGGTGTACTTTAGGGACGCAGAGACATGTACTTCTTGATTAAATTAAGATTGTTTTCTTCAGATACAACAAAGCTTCTACTCTGGTGAGTCTACCTATCTGGTATTTTCACCAGAAACAAATCTTGTTGTTCGACTACGTTTTCACACAACACATGAGTTAATTCTTCTCGCCTGCAGGCTCCAGCGATTCCAATTAGTGTTGCGACTTTGATTAGTAAATAAGTATCGTCAGGCGTAATCCTTAAACATTTTTCAATATGTTCGTGGTTTAAAATTTTAGACTATTTTGGTCTAAAATCTACCATTTTCTTTTTTAAATAAGCAATCAATTTAAAACGCTTGCTAATATCAACGTTTTTCTTCATTGTTATCATAGATTTTATCACTGAGTATTTAGTAGAAGGTTGAAAATTCCTTGAAGTTTCTTGAAAGTAAACTAAAAGCCCCTCTTCTTTACTAATGTTGTTGATTTTCTTGTTGGCGCACCATTTGATGAACTTTTCGTATTCCTGAATGTATCTGACTGGATTTTTCTGGAAGCAAATCCAAATCTATTTCTTTTGCTGCATTCGTAATATATTCTGGAACCCTGTCTTGTACGGCCAGATTGTCAAATTAACTTCATTGTAATAATTCAAAATTACGGAAAATGCGCACATATAAGAGCAATTAATGACAAATAAATATGTAGAAATGTCAGTTTCTTGATTTCTAACAATTGACTTTAAGCGTCCTTAGTAACCTGGAAACCTGGTAGCTAACCAAAACGAAATGCATTAAGCCTGCTACAGACTCTAAGATATGTATTAAAAACCGTTAATTAATAAATTCATAAATAATAAATCAATTTTGAAGTATTACGTGCGTAAAAATTTTTCCACACACCGGCTGTAGAAAAAATTATTTTCAACACCTGTGTGATATGGCACTCTCTAGCCCAGATAACAGTGTGTTTTTTGTCAGTTTTGTAACTAGTCGTAGGAAAACATATTACAACTTCTAATTCTTTATGACCTACGAATATGACCACGATATTGTCCAAATAGAGACCGGTCAAAAACCATTCCGCTTTCAAAAAATCTATATAGATATCATAATCTTGAGTGTTACAATCCAGGCTGTCAGAGAGCAAGAGTACAAATATATTTTAGACGTATCAATTACAAAATCATGGTGTTGATCAATTAGAAAACATACTTCATTTTAAAAAGAGTGGTAATAATTTAGCTATTCCTTGCAATTGATCAGTAGTTTATATTTTTAATTCTTTATAATATCATGTTGCAAACTCATTTAAACAATGCTTGCCAGACTTCCAATAATATTTACACAAAAACTATTCTAGCTTGTAATACTTGACAAAGGTATTAAGAGTTTTTGTGTTCAGTTACAAATTAAATGAATAAACAATTTGGCTAGAGGCAATTCATTCCTAATGAAATACACAGTCACGTATTACCAGGTGTTTTGTCGAAATTTGTTGCCGAAGCTGAGTAAAGTTTCACTGCAGATAACCGCTGTTTCGTCCAATAATTTAATTTTTGTTTTCTAGTTAAAGTTATGAGGGTTTTATTATCCATAGTAGTAATAATAATTCCTTTATACATCACCGAACATAGTTAGTATACTGGGTGACGGCAAATTAATTTACGCCCATTTATAATATATATTTGAAATATTCTAATTATGTATAGGAAACTATTTGTCAGCCTGTAGTATATGTTTGATAATTTAATTCACCTTTGGGTTAACTAGTAGTGGCGCAATCTTTGAACTCTCGGATTACCGTTTAATTTTTATTCCTAAGTTAGGCTTGATTAGCGGTGTAATCATAAAAATATTATTAAAAAAGGTGCCCCCTTTTTTACTTTCCCGGTATAATAGCCCTTATATTTTACTGTATTATTAATGTAGTCTATACAAAGGGGCTATTCTAATAGCAAGAACGCGACAAACACATTAAAACAACTGAGATGTCATGTATGAAAACAAAATTTGCACTAAATGCGGCAAAGTAATTGATTTTTTTTTCGATTACTTGTCAATCGCGATTTCGCACTTTTTAGAGTTCATCAGGCGGCCAGAGGCCTAGCGAGCATAGTGTACGGCAAAGGCATAATATGGAGTCATAGAAATAAGTATTTCCCTAGCTAATACCACGACCAGCATTTAATTACACTCTTCTTCTGATTTTCGTTGGAAGCAATAATGTTAATATATTGCATTTCATTTAAAAAAATTAGTTTTATTATTAGGGTAGTATTATAATCGTAAAATTCACCTTCCTAGATTTTTACGTTGCAGGGTCCTTTGATGCTGAAAAACATGTTTCCTCAATTCTGTCGGTCTGTCTGCCTAATCGCAGCATAAGTTAAAAAACTACTAGCCAATCGGATAGGCTTCAAATTTAAAAAAAAATCATTATCATCATATGGGAATGATCTGGTAACATTTTGGCAAAAATCCGGTTAGTCGAATGTTAAAAAAATTATTACCAAAAAGCTACTTACCCAATTTATCTCAAATTTTGCGTAAGAATCAAGTATTATGTAGGAATCAACTCGTGATATTTTGGTACGAATCCAAGATGGCGGAACAAAATGGCGGCTTAATAAAATATTTAAAAATTCTACTTAATGGACTGATTTCAAATTATGTGCCTTAACTAACTTTACGTTTTAGCGTCCATAGGTGGCAAGAAAATATATTTTATGAATTCCGTCGGCCCGCATGTCGTTTGTCTGTCTGTTTGTCAGTTCGCAGCATAACTTAAAAATTACTTATCACTTTAAATTGGACTCTAAATTTTAGTCAAAAATCAAGGATCATATAGAGATGATTTAAAATTGTGTGCTATACTTAATTGTGGTATAGAGATGAACTAGTAAATATGTGGTACTAATTTAAAATGGCGGCCTAATAAAATGGAGGTTTGAATCGTGGAAAAATCACCCTTTGAGGTTTTACATATATTTAAGTTTTAGTGGCCCTCTTATTTTAGGCAAAAATTAAGGGTCATATGGGATGACCGGGTAATATTTTGGGAAAAATCCAAAACGTCGGAACAAGATGACGGCCTAGTGAAAGGTTAAAAAAAACTAATTACCTAATTTACCTCAAACTTTGCACAAAAATCAAATGTTACATAGGAATGAACTGGTAACCTTTTAATATGAGTATAAGATAGCAGAATATAATGGCGTCCTTATAAAATATTTAAAAAATCAGCCTGAAAAAATTACTAATTAAATTAATTTCAAGTTTTGTGCAAACATTAAGTCGGATATAAAGATAAACTGGTAAAGTTGTGGGACGAATTCGAAATAACGGAACAAACTGGCGACAAAATATTTTTTAATCAATAAATCAACGTAAAAAAATCCTATTTAATTGACTTTAAGTTTTGCAGAAAAATTAAATGTAATATAGGGATAAACTGGTACGAATTCAACATGACGTAACGAAATAGCGGTGTGTCATTGTAAAAGCTACTTATTAAATTATGCCCAAAAATCAAGTGTGACATAAGTAGAAACTGGTGAAATATTGGTAGGAATCCGACATGATGGAAAAAATGATGCAAAAAAAATTAAAAAGACAGTATATATGTCACTAAACGGCTATGTACTGAACTGAATTAGGTCACACTTCCCTATTCGCAATAAAAAGATAAAGTTTTCCTCAAGTGTGGTATAAGTAGAAACTGGTAAAATATTGGTAGGAATCCGACATGATGGAAAAAATGGTGCAAAAAAAATTCAAAAAACAGTATATATGTGTCACTAAACGATTATGTACTGAACTGAATTGGATCACACTTCCATCTTCACAATAAAAGGAAAACTTTATAACGAGGGAAGTTTCGGGTAAAGGAAATTTACCGATTTTTTAACTTATTGTTAAATGTTGATAGAATTGTCAGAGATAGAATACAATTTTATACACAGTTACAAGAATCGTATTTAAATTAAAATAAAAACAGCTCCTCAGGCTTACCAATGTTAAGTAAATACCAATCCAAATTTACGTGGTTGGAAAAATAATAAGGATATTTAAAAAATCTGGGGTGAGTGTCGGTATATCAAATGGAACTAAAAAGGTTTAAGAGTTAGAGATCTAGCTGCCATAATAATTGAAACTTTAGGTTCGTCAGTTACGTCTTTCTTATGTTACCGTCATTTTTGTGAATGCGACATTTTTTAAAGATGCATATGCCTTAACCCAAAAGGGAATCACAGAAACAACTACTCGGTAGGCTAGCTAATACCACGACCGGCATTAAATTACCCTGTTGACACCTGACATTTGTTGGAAGCAATAATGTTAATTTTATATAATATTTTATTTCGTGTTACGCCAATGTCACAACAAGGAGACTATGGTCCCTGCTTGAAACATGTTCTGCAATGAAGGAGGCGTAAAATTTTAGTCAAACGATGATAGTGATACTGCTTTTATTAGAGAAGCTAAAGGCATATATCTATTGCGGCCTGATGGGTACTAAAAAGAGCAAAATGGTGACAGTCGTTTGACTGGATCATTACGCCTGCGACTTTGTTTCAGACAGAAATTATAGTATCCTTGTTGTGATATTGGTGTAACGTCATATCAAATACATTAACATTCTTGCATATGTTAAAATAAACCAATAACTGCTGTGGCACCACCAGCTTATAAAAAAAGCCCAAAATCGGCGGAAGTCATCCCTTATTAGCAAGAAACCGAGTTGTTCTGGTATATACCGCCAGTCGGACCAAAATAGAAAGAAACTTGCTCATTGATAATGGGATGAAATTTTGATTAATTAGGTAACCGTTTGAGGCAACGCTACCATCTTTTTTGACATTGTTTTGGAAGAAATAGTTTTATTTGGAAACTATAGGGAATTCCCAGGATCTAAAGAGCCGCCACTGAAGCAGACTCTTGCATCTCGATTAGGTTTGTCGCACACTGCAAAGGCACGGTTTTTATATATACAGCATAACCGTTAGGCGGCCAGTAACCATGGTCGTAACAACTGGAAGAACAGGAAAAAGTTGACAAAAACTGCCACCATCTACATACGTACGCTGCCAGGAAGACTACAGGAGGATTTAGGGATGTAAAAAAGCACAATGTGAACGATCTGGAAGAAGAGTGAACTTCACGGGAGCCTCACGAAGACTCTGGAATCTGAAAGACTTCTCTCGGAACTCCGGCAACTCGTACCTCAGGACGTCTGCTAGGAGGATATTGTGGCTTTATAATAGCCAGGAAGAAAATGAAAGGGAAAAAGATCTCAAGATGCTTTCTTTGACTTGAACATAGGTCTAAGAGGGCCAGGAATCTGGTAGTGAAACACAGGATTTGCCAAGACAAAAGGCATGCAGGGCAGTGACCGCACAACTGGCAAGCTATAACAATAGCAGTGACAATGAAGAGTATAGAATTCCCAAGTCCCAGATCTGAAAAGGATGTACAACCGCACCTAATAGTCAAGCAAATGTAAAGGGTACCCTATACAGTGCCCCACCCACATGTCTTAGCCGTAAATTATCCAAATGCATGCAGATTTAAAAATTATTCGCTTAGCGGGCGTTAGCCGGCTCAGTAATTAGCAGGGGGTATCTTTAGTGAATAAAACCGATAATGTTTAGGCCCAGGTATTTTTAAAACCAAAATTACTAATTTGTTATTTTAGGAAACACTACATTTTTGTAGCAACTGTTTTTTGAATTTTATTTGAAAATAACCCGGAAATGACAAATTTAATCGAATATTTAATTTTACCACACTACTTACATTTAAAGTTGAAATATGTATAAAAGCATGTTTTCAAACAAAAAATGCAATACAAATGAACCAAATATAACCAAAAAGTTCAACAGTGATTAAAAGTTGGTAAAGTTATTAAATGACCCAAAGGCTTAGGGCGGCTTTTTTCAAGTTAATCTGCTTTCGTTAGCAAACGAGGAAAACTTCTAAATCCTTATCGCCCTGGCATTTTATTTCGCAAAAATCAGTTGACAGTCGACGCAAAAAGTTTTAATTTAATTTTAAATGATGTAAGAAATAATTATGAGTTCCGTAGAAAGTTGGAAAATTTGTGTGAGAAACATTAAACAAGATTTTCCAAGTTTCGCAGTTAAAACGGTGTTTATAGTCGGGTAATTATGTTTTTGAATCTTATTGTAGGTATTATTTCGGGAATTATTGTTTTGATGGGTACAATTTTAGATATGAAATGTACTTAACGCCTTAAACTTATTTCAGTTAAATAGTTCGTTCTTGAATTGCGTTAAAGAATGTAGCAGAAGCCATTAAAGGACTTTTGTTTAACTCAAAAGATGTAGGTAGGTAGGTAGTGTGAACTACCTTGTCCGTATTCTTTGAATTAGATAAGCCCTATATAATTATGAAAAAAAACTTGCCCTTCCGTTTGTTGTTTTCTACATAACATTGGTATACCTAAAATTGGCTAGTTAAAGATTTTATAATTATTATCAATAAATAATACTTAATAATTCCCTAATCGTCTCGTTTCAGCCTCGAACATAATCATGTTTATTGCGTATGTTTATTGTTTTCTCTAGTTCTTAATTCGAGAGGTCACTTAATATTTTCTATACAGAGAAAAGATCCAACCTTTTTGTCTTTTCAATAGGTCAATTAATATCCTAATAATATTTTGTACATAATTAACAGGTGCTACCGTACATATATTTTTATACTTGTTAATGCCCCCATTGGTATAGTGCAATTATTTCGGACCTATTTTTATCTATACATTTACTACTCGGATAAATAGTTTTGAAAGATACTTTCAAGTGCTTACAACACAAATTATTTAGTTTGTTTAGCTTTAATTATATAACGTCCATGAGATCACCAGAGAAAAATATATTCCATGTATGAAAAGCAGTTGATGCGAAAAAATCGTGCGACATTTTGTATACAATAAATTAAAATGTATAGATCAGTCAATAGGGTGAGGTACTTTACCACACAGCAGATTTTTTTTTCATTGATTATGCTAGCAGTAGTGATTGCTTTTTGTGGTTTAACACACAGTTTCGATTCCTATGAGATAATATTATTAACATATTACTGTGTTAAAATTTCAACTAAAAAAACCTCAGCTTCTAGCTCTAATTATAGGTCCTCGTTGACTCGTAAGAATATTCAATGATATTGTTCAGGAGTTGCAATGCAGTGGTAACAGCGCATAATTTTAGTTGTGATATTATTATTGTGAATAGCAACAAATAGAGGAGGTTTTTGCAGTACTTCCTTAGTGGCACCATTAATGGTGTCGGTTGGACAGAAATTCAATTTCGGGTTTCGAATGACCATTCTACTCCAATGGCTAATACCATAACCAACATTGAATTATATTGTTGATTCTTGACTATCGTTGGGAGAAATAATCCTAATAGATTGTTTCGAGTTACATTAACGCCACAAAAGAACACCATGATGCATTTCTGGACCTTGTCCTGGAATGTCGCAGACGCAATGGTCCATTTTAGTCCATTACCAATACCGATTTCGCTCTTTTTAAGCTCATCAGGCGGCCATAGACTAGCAAGTCTCATGTGGCACAAAGGCACAAAATAAAAATACAGAAACAACTACCGCGCTGGCTAATACCCAGGCCCGGATTAAGTACTTACGAGGCCTGGGGCTATATGTATTCAGAGGCCCCAGGTTGCGGTTTTGCGACAGCGCCCTTTAATCCAAACCTTCGCAGCAGGGTAGTCAGACTTACCAATCTTATTACTTTCCTTTTCCCTCGTAAAGGGGAAGTATTGCAATTAAGAAAGATCCCTGACATAATGTTTTTCAATTCAATCACTTTATCGATTAACTCAGAACTGGTTTGGATTAAAGGTTGGAGAGGCGACAAAGCGGTTTTTTAGTAAAATGTAATTTTAAAGTTGCCAACCTCGCCTAGATAAGGGGCCCCTTGACACTTATTAGTCCCAGGCCTCGTAAGTAATTAATCAGGCCCTGGTAAAATTCTGGTAAAAAAACAAGAGTATTTTGAAGATGAACCCGAAATATTTTGATAGAAACCCAATAGGACGAAACAATATGGCGGCCATATGAAATGTTAAAAAATATTACTGAAAAGCTGCCTATCCAATTTATCTCAAATTTTACACAAAAAACAGGTATTAGGTAAATTCAAGATGTAGAACAAAATGGCGGTCTAATAAAATATTTCAAAATAAAGCATAAAAAACTACTTGGTAGATTGATTTCAAATTTTATACAAGAAATAATTGTGGTATAATAGAATACAGTTTTGCCACAAATTCAAGTGACGGGACAAAATAACGCCAAACAAAATGATTGTAATCGTTGAAAAAAACAGAGTTTTACATATCTCCGCATTTTGCAAAAAAAAATAGTTAATAAAAGGAAATATTTACAATAATGGAAGTTAGGTAAAGAAAATTTACCGATTTTTTTTCTAAATATATTTGAAATTTCCATAAAGAATACAGCGTATTACATAATTAAACATTATTTATTTCCTTTAAGTAAAGGTGGTGCAAATTTGTCAACGTCGCACTCCGTCTCAGCAGAAATTCTCTAACCTAACCTAGTCTTATTGTGTTATTGTTTTGCTGCTTTTCGAGTTGATTTATGTAAACTTCTATATTTCATTTGTGTAAATAGTGATGTAAACAGACACTGTAGCATTATGCCATATATTTTTTTGTGTGCCTTTTTGCAAAGGAAACTATTCCAAAGACACTAAAGCCAGACTTTTTCGTTTTCCTCGGGACGAAGCATTACGCCAAAAATGGTTAAGTGCTATCCCCCGTGACAATTTTGTTCCAACTGATAATAGCCGTGTGTGTGTTGTTATCAAATTTCAAGTGAATGTAGACACTCCCCTATTCAGATAAATTTATGCAAAGAGGCAGTAGATCAAGACAGTTTATTGCCGATCATGCTTGGTGTAAGTACAAATGAAAGCAGTGACCCGATATTACAATTATTCACATAGATCAGCAATAAAGGGACAGACATTTCAAAGAAACAGCATTTATTAAATATGTTTTGCAAACCAAGCATAGAGGTGACCAATATTACTACATATTTTAGTTAAAATAATTTACTATTGTCGTTATTAGGTTTTCATTTTATAATGAGTTGTCGAGCTGTATAAAGTGAGATTATAATATAAAAATGATGTTTTTTTTTTGTTTAGCCATAAGTTATTTTTCGTCCATATATATTTTATTATTATTTATTATTGTGCCCAATTCACTTCTCCAAAATCTGGTATAATTTTTGTTATCCCCATTGAGTTATCAGAAATCTGGTAATTTTAATGTACAATTAAGTGATTTAATTCTAATATGAAGTGATATTTAAAATTTAGATCTAGACGACAAATACGAAATTTAGCAAAAAAGTTCAGTACAATTTCATATTAATATATTGTCTTGATGTAATTTTTTTAACTTAGCTTCCAGACATCCGTAACACATCCCAAGGTTGTTCATTGATTGTGCGGTGTGCTCTGAAATGACGCCTAGAACGTGACATTAAAACATTCGAATATAACTTCACAAAGTTAACTTGTCTACCATGGGCGTCTTCTGGACGTGCTTACTGCTTACTGCTCATTGGTTCTCTGTCGTGCAGGTATGTAGGTTTTTTGGTGAAAAATATTTTTAGTACAGAATTTATACATACTTCGGTGATCGTCTAAATAACATTTCTGGGACATTTCTCTAAAACTGGGTATTCTGAAGGTATCCACGTCAGCCGGACGTCCGGAAGTCCATTGCAGGACGTCCGTCGTCCACTGGACGCTCTCCTGCTACTAGGGATATAAGGAATCTAGGTATTGGGACTTTGATAAGCTAAACAAAAGCCAGACATTTCTCATTACACAATCCATAATTAGGAAATTTATTTATCTAAAAATGACGATTCGCACAAGAAAAGTAAGCAAAGCTAGCAATAAACAATACCAATAGTCGACGAAAACATTCATCAGAACCTACAGCTTTATAGGATTCGGTTCTAGAAAGCATAACGATGTTATTTTTATACGTCAAACAAAACAAACACTATCTAATTGTACATAAAATTATATTGCTTATATTTTAAAAGTTTTCAGTCTAAGAAACTCTCTTACAGTATTAGGATAACTTCTCGGGCTTTTCGTAATTATTCTGTTTTATAAAAAGCTTGAAATTCTTATCTCTAACAATATTAGCTTTGCAGCAATATTAAGTTAGTAAACTCTTTAAGTGAAGTAAAATTTTTATTACAAAATTTATAGGCAAGTTTGGCACGAATTACTAATAAAGATATATTAGGACCGCAGGTAAAAAAAATAGAAAAAAGTTAGGTATTACCTAAAGTTAATTATATACTGATATTAGAGCTTTTTTATATTATTGGTCATTTCTAATATGTGTTATGGCACTATTAAACAACTTTTGTCAGCATTGCAGGCAATATTAAAAGGAATATAGGTATAATATGAAGTTTAAAAGGAAATAAATTGCTTAACAAAAAAAATCGACTCTTTGAGTTTTTATTTCTTTTTTGAAACTGATTTAATTTTCTTAAAGATCAATTTTTCGAATGTAGATTTCAAATTTTAAAATACATAATCGTTTTTTCAAATTTCTTTATTTTAAGGGGATGATAAATTAACTAATTTAATTACCATTTTGACCCAAAAAAAGCGCATTTCAATATGGAACGTTACCAAAGTAATATCAAAATCTCGAGGCGTTTTTGTTAGCTTTGTAATTACGAGCTTTTGGCTATAGCAACCTGCGAAACATAAAATCATAATGTTAACTAAGTATGTCAAATCTTGAAAAACACTTAACGAATTTTGGCGAACTTTTTATATTTGGAAAGCTTATTTCAAAAAAGATCTTCCAAGACTTAAACGTTTTTCTTTAAGAATAAAATTTTCAAATTTTATTAAATCAATAAAAAATAAAACGAATGTAATAAGCTGTTTTGTAAAATAAGACTAAGCAACATAAAGATGTTCGGAAAATAAGCAATTTAAAATTGAAATGAATATGTCGAAAAAGTTTTATCTGTTTATTGATTAATGTCATTTATGTCCACGAGAATTGCTCTAAAAAAGAAGCGTTTATATTATGGATTAATTGCGCAGTTGTTTGTCAGTTGTCATGTGATCAAAATTGTCTAACGAACTACAAACAGTTTAGACATTTAGACGTATTAGTTATTTAAGTAATCGTGGTTATTGAGTTAAGACCGTGTAAAATTGGAATTACTTTCCGACGTCTCGGTTGCGATTACACGACGCATATTCAGGGTTCATCAATGCACATAATCAAAAAACTCTTCCTTTTTTGACTTAACTCAAATTTCAAAAAACACCTTTATATAAATAACAACAATAAATTATTAGATCAAAAGGAGTTTATATAATCCTTATTAAAAATCAATATTAATAATAGGTTTAATTCGGCTACCTTGTTGGTTCGCTACTTACTAAGTTTACAATGAATTCCTAGGGAATCGCTTCACGTGAAGTGGGAAGCACCGGCTCACTCAAATTAAAAAAATCATACAGACGCTTATTCAGTTCCTTTTAATACGGCTCCATACGTGTTTAATAACATTCATATCCGATGATCTTGCAGACTAATATATTCTATCAATATTCTTACTTCTTAAAGCCTCGGCTCTGCTGTTTATGTTTTGAGTAAATGAAATAATAATATCATTTACAAACATATTCCAGTACCTTTTGGCATTCCTTGACTCTTCTACTGAATCATTTCAATTTAGCACAACACACCACAAACAACACACCTCAAACAAATTAAATCTGCATTCATCCGTATGCATACAGCTGCTCCATTCTGCAATTCCTCAATTTACATAAGCTTAAGCCCATCTTGCGGTTGCGGCTTGGTGAGCAGCTTGTAAAGGAGGCCAAGCAACACTCATTCGTGCATTGAGCTCACAAGGGCCCTACACGTGTTGACGCTGCAATGAAATAAACGATCTTACGTAGATATCGTTTTCCTTCTTCTATCAAAGCCCCCCCTGTTATGCGTAGTCTAAATCTAAGTGAGCTCTTGTTCTTGCAAAATCTCTAGAAATTTCATTGTGGATATTTATGATTTATAATATCCGCAATTTAGAATATGGTACCTCTTTATTGGCGCAACCTGTTTCTAATTAAGTTCAGTGGTTTTTCAGAAGGTTTCACCACCCTATATTTCGTATCTCATTTTTCCTAAGTTTTATATTATATTAGATAAACTGTTATAAAAATTTTAAATTCACAAACCTGATTGACACAAAATATCACGGTAGTATTTCTATGACAACTTTGGTGAAATTGAAAACTCTTTTTCCCTTTATCACTTTGTTCACAGCAATAAATTGCCCTGTTTTACAAAGGTGCCTTATTACCTACGTTTTATTTTTTATTGACCTATTTTTATTTGGAAATTTTACCTAAGGAACAATACGCTTTCATCTTGGAGAATCTGCTTGAAATAAGCTTTCGAGATCTTTGAAGTTCGTCCAAATCCGTAAAGCCGTTTTGAAGGTACGGCATATTTAAAATTGCGATACCTAAATTTTGTGTTTAGTAGTGTCTATTAAACAATCAAAGTTGTAAAACTAATTGTTTGGAGTTTGGAGATATTCATATATCCATGGCAACGTCGAAGTTCATCCAGAATGAGTTTCTTTTGGCTTAAACAACAATTTTTTTAAAAAGTCCGAGATGGGCATTTGGTGTATTTTTTCTGAAGTATTTGAATACACCTTTTAAAACTTAATTTAACTTTTAGTAAAAGTGCTACAATAAAAAAATTTTTAATGGAATTAGTTTTACTAGAATATTATTGACATGTCACATACATGTCTGTCAAGTTGATTAAAAAAATCGCTAAATTTCCTTTACACGTAACTTCTGTCATTATGAATCTTTTCTTTTACTAGGAACAGTGAAGTGCATCCCAATTTATCCCCGCACGTAAGCATTTAGTAACACATACATATATAACTTTTTCAAAATGTTTATTGGACCACATTTTATTCCACAATATTGGATTCATACCAATATTTAACCAATGTATCCCTATATCATTTCTAATTTTTTGTGTCAATTGAATGAGAAAGTTTTTTTACGTCGATTTTGTGTGTGTTTTATTTGGTCCCCACTTTGTTCCGCCATCTTGAAATTTTTTTTATTTCACTAGGCCGCCATTTTGTTTTGTTATATTGGATTTTTACCAAATGTTTACAGATCATCCTCATGTGACCGTTAATGTTTGACCAAAGAGTCAATCGGGTAAGTAGTTACTTAGCTATGCCGCGAACAACAGCCAGACAGACGGACACACCGGCGGAATCGAGAAATTATTTTTTTCGGTATCGGGGGACCTTGAAGATCTAATCTGATTTTTTCACGATTACAATATTTTCCTTTTACAAGGGAAGTAAAAAGGACTAAAAATTGAAAAAGTTCATTTTTTGTTGAACAGTTAAGTATTTTCAATTTGATACATTCAACGGCTTTAAGTCTTTCGATAAAAGAAAATATCTGAAAATTTCCATAAACAGACTTTATCAAGACCACATGGTGACAAAATAAATAAAAAATGGGAATCCGACAGAAAATATTACTTAAGTATAAATTTGCCATAAATTGTTTTTAAAATTTATTATTTAGCTACATACAAATAAATAACAAGAATATTTACACTAAAACGGTAACAGTTTACAGATGATAGGAAACAACTGGGGATGAATAAGTCACTTTAGCTACTGCCGGGGCAGCAGAATAGGCGATTGGAGCTGGATGGGCAGCATAAGCAGCATGCGCAGCATAAGCTGTTGGAGCAGCAGAATAGGCGATCGGGGCTGGATGGGCAGCATAAGCAGCATGCGCGGTATAAGCTGTTGGGGTAGCTACTCGCGCGGTGAAGGGAGCAGCAGCATATGCTGAGGGTCCGGCAGAATAAGCTAGCCTTGCGGGTGCAGCATATCCCAGTGGAGCAGCTACTCGGGCAGCAATAGCTGGAGAAGCAATACCGGCGGGGGCACCATATGCTACAGGTGCGGCGATAGCTGGAGCTGCAGCGACCGTTTTGACTGCTAAAGCTGCTGGTTCCTTGTGTACTACAGCATTAAATCCATTGACGGGGTCAGCGGTATAGTCAACTGTTCTTCTAGTACCTATTTATTACAAAATTGGTAATATAAATGTTAGGATAATCAGTATTTACAAAACTATAGTGCAATTTTACGTAAGCAAATAAAAAATTTGGTATTACTTGAAGAAAAAAAGTTTTAATTTATTTTAGGCCAGGAAAATAGTACAAAAATCATATATGACGTGTGCGGGGTGTTTAAGTGCATCCAAATAATGTAATTTTACAAAATCAATCCGAAATATATATGGGGGAAATATATAAGCCATTGTCTAAAGTACCGAAATATGATTTTTTCTTCTATACTAAAATGGGTCGGCCCATGGAAATATGTTACTTTCTAAAAGTTGTCTAGTGAAAAAAACCTTTACTAGTTTTTGAGAAAATTACAAAAAAACCTTAGACATAAGCTATTATGCAAATGTCAATAACTTTGGCAATTTGCAAATGGATTTAAAACTTCATACAAATACATCCTACGTGATGACAAACGTGTGCAAAATATCGATCCTGTGACTTCATTTGTTACCGGCTCATAATTATTTTTTTATCTCGGAAAGAATTGTTTAAACAATAAGTCCGCTACAAACGACAGAAGATAAAGACCTCTACGAGAGTTCATTTTGTTCTTCATGGCTGATGCTAAAATTTACAGCTAATAAAGTTCAGTAAAGAAATTTGGTAAATAAAATGACATCAAAAATATATTGATTTGCTTATAACTTCAATGGTTAAAATCTTTAAATATAAAAATCTATAAAGTTTGTATATATTTAACATATTGTAAAAAATTCAATTGAAATTAGGTACTCTAGATTTTTTTACAGGTCCTAATTGCTTTTACCCCCGTGGATTAATTATAATTAATATTCAAATTACATTTATTTTGCATAGAAAATTCGGCATAAAATAATTCTTAGAACTTTACAAAATTTGGGCGTCATCCGTGAAATTTATTTTACTTTTCGATAAATATCTATTTTTACCGCCCTTCGGAGCATTATAGGAGGTATTTGCAACTTCGTGGATCCATGTCATATTCAATGTACTTCCTGGGGTTAGGCAAAGCATCATCTGGCAGGGCCTTTCTCGAAACAGTAACAATTTTATTGCAAAATGAAAAAAATAGCACTTTTTCTAAAAACAATTTACGCAATTTCTGGACCTCGGATAAAAATATGTACTGTATGTCTGATAGAAAAAAGATAGATCTTAATGGTCTGCCCAATCGTTTTTGTCACAGGTGATACGCATACGCAGATGCGAAGGCAGAAAATTCGTATACGCTCAATTTTTAAAATTTTCTAAAATTCAGCCTTAGCACAGATTGGGGTAAATCTTATAGCGATCTTTAGAAGAAATATGGTCGCTTCAAAATTATGTTTTCCTAAGTGCCAGCCAAGCTGTCATCTACTTCTCCCATTACGCAGTCGATTCCTCAGAATCTCGCGCTGTCAAATATACCTACTTTCTAACCGTTGTTATTAACTTTATTCCACGACTTATAAATTTAGAAACTTATATGCAACTCCTTAATGGGTTATTTGTGCAGTTTCAAGTCTTAATGTCAATAATTAAAGCGACAGTAATTTAAAAATTATGAAAATATTAGTCCCGTATATATGCATCATAGTATTTTTTTTAAATACTCTAAAAAATATCAGCTATTTCAATATCAATTAATGTAGAGTGAAACGTTATTAACCGTTGAAATTATAGCCTAACTAATATGTTTTCTAACGCCATTTTTGGCGTTTAATTTGGCAAATTTTCACACTGAAAAAAATTGATATTGTAGTGCCAGTCATGACGAACAAAATAACTCTGGAGTTTTTATATGATCTGGTTTGCAGTAGAATTGTTTAAATAATGCCCACCAGGATAAACAAATAGCCAAAACTCGGTAACAAATAAAGTCATGTGGTCAATATTTTGAACACATATTAACATCACTTAGGCTATATTGTTTCAGATCTACATATTGCAAATTATATAAGTTATTCACATTTGCAAGAAAAGTTCATTTTTAAAGGTTTCCCGCAATTTCTCCGGAAACTAATCAATACTTTTTCACCGTTATATTTCAAAGATAGAGTTTTAAAATATAATATATACAACTTAAAAAAAAACATTTTTTATAGGACCTACCCATTTTAATATAGGACAAAATCAATTATCGGCACTTTAGACGATTGTTTATATATTTTCCCCAAATATTTTTGGATGAATTTTTGAAAACAAAAACACTATTTAGATATACTTAAACAATTCGCGAAGGCAGTTTTCATTCTGGCGTTTATAAAGAAAAATCCTATTACATGTACTACTTTCATGTCCTATATATATAGAGACTGAATTATTTGAATAAAAAATATACCGTCAGGCTCAGCAACAGAGTAACTTCCTTGTACAACGTCTCCATTTCTTGTTTCGCTTTGGCTTTTGCTGTCTCCAGTAAGTCCATCTTGAATATCATACCCATAGCTGTACTGTGGATTGGGATCATATTCCTCAGCTGGAGCAGCTACTACTGTTTTGGCTATCGGTGCGGCATATGCTAGAGCTGGAGCTGCAGCGTACGCTAATGGGGCAGCAGCTGGAAGTACTCCAGCATGGGCATAGGTGAGTAGGGTGGCGAAAGCAATAAACTGAAATAACAAAAAAAAAACAAATATAATAAATTGTGCTTAATTATAGAAAATGGGAGTCGAGGACCAAACCTACTTTTTCTATTAATCGATAAAAAAATATTTAACAATGCTTGTTTTTAATTATCTCACCCCTAACAGGGTATAAGAAAATAAATTAAATTTTAAACAAAATGTAATCTAAATATTTTATTTACATTAGAACTGCAATATGATCATTAATGCAGTCACGGGTGATGAATATTGTAAAGAAAAAGTCGTGGTATTTACAGAAGTGTAGTAATATGCTTTACAGCATCAACAGTTTAAATGCAAAAATAATATTTATATTTGTTATTAAAAGTTTACATTTGGACACACTTGTCAAAACAAATATGTCACTGGAAAATATATTACAGTGCTTGTACGTTTGGTTCGAAATAAATAATTGTTCATATTTTTGGTCTTTTTTAATTTAATGCATTTAATCCTGTAATAAAAAGCCTTATACCACTAGTAATATGAAGAAGCACATAACATATTTCAGATAATCTGAAATAAGTGACGTATAAAAGTATTATCCTGCATATCGTAGATAAAAGTTAGATACTACCTATTTAGTAGCCTTTTATTAATTAGATCTGGATTCAAGTTTTAAATTAAAATGGTCTTAATATTAATTGCAACTCTCAAGGAATCGTGTGGAACTAAGAAAACTTTTTAAATGATATATTTTTCCACCTACAGGCTAAATATTCGGACGGATTTTTATGAACGAGGCATCCAAATATTCGGGCACATTTGCTTTAAAAAAATCACAATTCAGGACCAGGGCTAATTTGTTTTGTTCAAGAAATAGACTCGATACAGCGTGTGTCAAAAAAATAATTATTATTTAAGAAAAACAATATTTTGATATATGTGCGAGTATCACTGGCTATATGGATTAAACATAAAATAAGTATGGCAGAATTTCAGGGTTTTTTTTCAGCAAGTAATAATAACTCAATATGATAAGTATGAAATTATAAAGACAATTTCAAATATATATATATATATATATATATATATATATATATATATATATATATATATATATATAGGGAGGAACATTTATATGGAATAAATTCAATGACCAGAACACTTTGATTTATTAATCTCCGGATCTTTTGGTAATAACGATTAGATTGTCACGTCATCTGTGAATAAGTTTCGTTTGACGTCAAACTCATGTTTTTACGTAATATCGTATATTATTTCATTTTTTAAATCGCTAGAACATTCCAAACATCTTATGTTACATATCCTATAACTTATTTCGAGAAAGAGGCTTCCCAAAATTGTCTTTTTGGGCCATTTCCGTCATAACGGCAAAACGGTTATACTTAGAAAGAAATGGCTTGCACTTTTGTATCATAACTCTTTGAAATCTATTGTATAACATCAACTAAAGGTCAACATTCGATAATTTTTATCAAACTGGAAATGGCCACATTTAGACATTTCCGGCGAAACCGGAAGAGGATGTCACCTAATTAATTTTAAAAAGTTGAGTAAGAGAATGAAATCCATTTAATTTTAGGTTTAATCCTTTAGCCAACAGAGAACCGTAAATAACCTACAGTGACAGTTTTGAGACGCCATTTTCTCGAAAACAGTTGGATTTAGGTATAGGACATCTAACATACAGCAAATTTAGATGTTTAGTGTTCTTCCTATTACATTTCTAAACGAGTACTATAATAGCAGTTCACAGTACACTTTATTTCATACCGTTTTACAAAAAAATGAAAAGTAGAATGAATGAATATTGTGTTTTTAACGCAATTCGGGATGCAAAAATTTTCCGTAGTCCGTACTGTATATGAACTATTTCCAGAACTCATATGAGTTTGCAGTAATGATCGAAATTATCAGAATTTTAACAGAATAAGGAACTAATAGTTATATATGTTGACATCAAACAGTGAATTCCGTCAAACTCTGAAATGGCCAGTAATTTCATCTATTGACGGCAAATAACGTAACTGCTCAACTCTTACGGCATTTGATTGACGATCTCAGTCATTCCTTGTATTGACTGCACATTTTTAGCGAGATTCTGTAACAAACTGTATCACTTTAATTACCCTCTTTGCCTATTTTAGTCGATAACTGTGCTTAAGACAGTATTGTACTCCAATGCATCAAACTAATATATTTTTGGTTTTTTAATTACCACAATTTTTATTTATTGGAAATTGGATGTGCTAAAGTTCGAGGTATTAATTTTATAACATATAATATTATTATGAGTATTAATATAATGTTAGGATGTCGGTTAGACTTTAAATGCTGTCGTTTCTGGGTGAGTGTCAAAATTGTATTTTTTTTTAGATTTTTTCATGTATCTCGTTTATTTCTAGAGATGAATCATTCAAATTTGGCATGCACTATGCCATAAGTAGTGGCTATAATACATTCTACAGAAATCTACTGTGTGTTACTATTTTCCATGTCGCGACTCCTTTTACCTCCACGAAACTTTTACTGCGACGTCACTGGCTGCTTTTATTTAGAAAATTTATTCCTCATTTTGCTTTCTAACTTCTCGGTTTCTTACTTTAATTCGATATTTTGAATCATTTAAACGTTAGTTAGCAAAATATTAAGGCTCTAAACATTTAAAATTTTACGATATTTTTTTTGATGGCTAAAAATGTAGCATATCATTTTTTTAGCTCATTTTAAGACTAAAAGTTCATATAAACTTGTTTTCAAAAGGGCTTGAGATACAGCGTGTTAAAACTAAAACTAAAACCTTCCGACATGTTTATCTAAGTTTTTATTCCTAAATAAACCAAAAAAAATAAGCAATCAAAATAAAAACAGAAAAAAAAAACATAAAATTTTAAATGTATAGAGCTAACTGTTGTCTAAACGGTTCATGTAGTATTGTATGTAAGTATCGGATTAAAGTAAGAAACCAAGAAGATAGAGAAAAAATGAGGAATCTGATTTTTTAAATAAAAATGGCCAATAACGTCGTAATAAAAATTTCGGGGAGGTAATGAAGGTCGAGACCTAGAAAAAGTAACACTCAGTAAAATATAGCCTTTTCGAAGACATTGCTTACAGTATAGTGTGTTTCAAATCTGAATAATAATTTATCTATAGAAATATATGAGCTCCATGAAAAAAAAATCTAAAAAAAATTAAAATGTGTCTACCCTGTACCTCAAAAAATAAGGCAAACAATTACGTCCTTTTAACAATCAATTAAAAAACATCCTATATGTAAGTTCGAATATTTTTTCTTTTCCGTCCGTGCTTTATTCCAGAGTTGATCACGTCAGGCGACGACTGAAAAATGAACTAGAAAAAATGTTGAAAAAATAAAACTCTATTTAATATATTATGTGTACAGGGTGATCAAGGTAACTTTCTAAGTAAAAATATCTCGGTTATTTTTAAATTATAAAAAAATGTTACAAACAAAAGTTGTTTGGAACATTTCGATCTTTTTCATATGCTTATATTTTAATGTATACAGGCTGTCTCAAAGAAGCAATTCAAGTACCAACTTTGTTTTTTTTTTAAGTTTATATGAAATTCTCCATAATTATTGTGACGATTTTCGAAATATGGAAGGTTTTAGAATTACCAAATACTACGATTTTTCGGTTATCATTGCTTACCTATTTAATCACCTGCTGCTACCTGGAGATAAGGGTTTATTTTTCAAATGTCATGACACTGATGTTTGAAGTCAAATTTACTGCTTGACTCATTTTTATTTTATGTAAATACTTTAAAAATTACTATTCGATTGCTGAAATATAATAACACTACAAAAACACGAGAACAAGATAGAAAAAATGTTCAGAATGGTTTGAGAATACCATTTATAATGACTATAAGTCATACGAAGAAGTTATTGCAAGAAACAGCGTCTCTAAGAAATAATAAAGGACGTATCAAAAAAAATTAAGAAAGAGGTCCTAATATATTACTTTTTTTCTAATTCTAGAAAATCTATCGGAGAGTATATTAGACACATACAGTATGGACCACGTAACAAGAGAGTTAGTTATGGAACAATTCAGACAACTTTAAAGCAAAACGGACATCACAATTTTAAACTTAGGCCAGTTCAAAAATACAAATTATAAGAGCAAGTTGTAATCAATATTCAGATTATTTCAATAAAATGTTATGGACCGATGAGGCGATATCTACTACTGCCGGTATTTATAATCGGAAAAACTGCCATATTTGTTCCTATGAAAATCCACAAATTGTCGAGCCAATTGCTTTTTAAGGGCAATTCTCAATACAAGTTTGGTGCGGCATTTTGGGGCATAAGGTCCAGTTTTATCCGTGGCAACTTTCATCAGTTAAGATGTCTTGAATTTTTGGTAAATCAAATTGATAACTTTATCGATGCAATGCTCCTCCAAACACGACACAATATAGTTTGGCAACAAAACGGGGCCCCATCTCATACCTACTGTGGCAGTAAGACACTTCCTTCAAAATAATTATCAAATGTAGATGGGGAAATATGGAACAATCAGCTGGCCCGCCAGCAGCCCAGATCTAACGCCCATGAATATCTTTCTTTGGAGATATTTGAAAGATACATTTTATAGAGAAATAAATAACAATGTTGAAGAAATTCAGAGAAAAATTGTTGAAGAAATAAGAAATTTAATGGAAAATGAATACGAAGCAATTATAAACGCCAAAAAAGAATTTACCACAAATGTGACGAGGTTAATGGGAGACATGCAGGGCTTTTCAGGCTAAAAATTATAGGTTTTATTTATTTTATTGTTTATGGTTGATTATAAGTTTGAATTGGTAACATGTTATTTCCAAATTTAGTGAAAAGAATTTACAAACTATGTAGAACGTTTTAGATCATTTCCTAAATATTTTGTAGAATATTAGCACAAATAAAAATGAGTTAAGCAGGAAATCAAGCTTCAAACATCAATGTCATGAGGTTCGAAATAAACCTTTATCTCCAGGTAGCAGCAGGTATCTAAGTAGGTAAACAATTATAAGGGAAAAATAGTAGAATTTGGTTTCTATTCTATTGCTGCGCATGCCCCTTGCGTTTTCTACTACTAAAACCAGCCTGAAATGTTTCACCACATAATGGAACCCATTCTAATTAGTCATTGTAGAGAAAATCGAGTATATATACACACACAGGTCGAAAACAGAACCTCTTTTTTTGAAGTCAACACTGATATAAAACATCATCTCATGAAAATATTTTAAAAACAATTTCTTAGAACATAAGAAAGTTCTACGATCTTGTTTTCTTCTTTTTAGTCAACTAGTTAGTATATTTTTACAGTTACTTTTAAGTAGTTCTTTTTTTGATTTTTCTTATTTTTTGGTATTATTAATAAATCAGTTGGTGAAAAAAAAAACATTCAAGTTACTTCTGCAACTTTTTGTTCCACAATATACTGTAAAGTTTTCTTCATTTCAAACTGAAATAAACGAATGAACTTACCTTAAAAGCCATATTTGTTTTTTATAATTATAATAATAATAATACTAAAAATGTATTGGGTATACTTGATTAAGTTCGAAACTGTAATGATAACCCAATAAGAGACATGATCTTATATATTCAAAAAATCTAGAGCAGTTGGACCAGGCTAATGAGAAACCGGTAAACCAAACAAAATTCGTCAATGAGAAGTTATGTCACAAGAACGGGAGGCATTTACTGTCAAGGTCGATAAGCTGTGCGCGACAATTATTGCAATTTATCCAAAAGTTTATCTCCAATATTTGCATTGGCGTCACTAAATCTATGCCGCTGAAAGATTCGCACATTTAATTTCAATCATTTATTAGCAAAAACGCTTTTAGTATGACTGTTAATAGAATAATTATCCAAATCATGAGTAAATGTCTGAGGTTTAACGGGGTATTTGAGTTATTTGAATAGATAGAGGAATTCGGGTTTCCCAGCACAGAGCTACTTTTTTGCGCAAAGCTACAAACAAATTTTTCATAGCCCCCTTCGTTTTTGAAATATAGGGCGAAATTAAAATTATTGTATTTGAGTTATTTGAATAGATAGAGGAATTCGGGTTTCCCAGCACAGAGCTACTTTTTTGCGCAAAGCTACAAACAAATTTTTCATAGCCCCCTTCGTTTTTGAAATATAGGGTGAAATTAAAATTATGGCATTTTAGACCTCTCGTATTTCGCCTCATTTTCAACTTACCGAAAAAGTAAAAAGTGGCTCTTATTCAATTTTTTACGTAGAATTCAGTGAAAAGCTTTTTGAGACTTGTCGTTATTTAGATAAAACACAAAGTTGTGTTTTTGTAATGAAACTGCCTATATATTGTTAGATAATATGTTTTGTTTGTTGCAAATTTCTCAAAAATATATAACACTTTACAGTAATATAAGACTAAGACGATTATTAAAAAAAACAGTCACGTGCTGTGTCAAATTATTAAGCTTTTCTCAGAATAATTAACTCCTTTGATGGCTTTCTCTAGTTGGTGTTAAAATTTTGCAATAAAACTCAGCTTTGCCATCATTATGGCAGTCAATGTAATATTCTTTAAGAATTAATTACAAATAGGACATGTTTTTTTCCATTCTGTTTAAATCACAAAGTAAGTCAGACATTTCTAAAAAAAAAACAGAAGTTTAAAGTTACGTTTTTTAGAATTGGTTAAATAGAAAAATAAATCAGAGACGTAAATGTTTTTGAGACAAAGCGTTTCAAAGGCCTGTTCTTTTTTTTTAATATCGTCTTGGCCAACTAACAAAAAAAATATATTTTTTTATTTAAGAGGCAAATATTGGACTAAATACTGAGAGTAAATATATATATATATATATATATATATATATATATATATATATATATATTAGAAGCTTGTAACAACGAACAGAAATAAGCTAAAAATATATAGGTTGTCTCGTTAAAAAATTCGGTAATTTTGACCTCACAGCCAAAAACTGCTATGCTATTGAAATCTACGCAAAAAAAGTGAATAAGAGGCAGTTTCTACTTTTCCAATAAGTTCAAATATAGGCGAAATACGATGGCGGCCCCCCAATGCAATATTTTCAATTTTACCGTGTAACATTTCTGAGAAACGGAGAAAGCTATAAAAAAATGATTGAGTCGAGTAGTTCTGGCCCAACCCCAAGACTCTCGTTGAAATTCGAGGGGTTTCATTCGTTTAGTGAAAAGAATTTACAAACTATGTAAAATGTTTTAGATCATTTCCTAGATATTTTGTAGAATATTAGCACACATAAAAATGATTCAAGCAGAAAATCAAACCTCAAATATCAATGTCATGACATTCGAAATAAACCTTTATCTTCAGATAGCAGCAAGTATCTAAGTAGGTAAACACTTATAAAGGAACAATAATAGGAGTAGTTCTGGCCCAACCCCGACTCTCGTTGAAATTCGAGGGGTTTCATTCGTTGCTTTAATTTGGTATCAAATATTCAACGGCGTATATAGAGATGGCTTCTGGAGGGGATTTCTCTAACCTTCGTCTAGGAGCGAAAGACGATGAAAAATTTCAACACCAAAAAAAAAGTTCCTCGGTTTCTATTTTGTACCTAAATGGACGTTCTAAACTTTTAAGCGGAAATAGCTAACCAAAAAAAAGGTAATTATTTCATTTTAGTGTTATAAGTAAAACTGGCTGTGGCCGGTAATTTTAACCGCCAATCCTGAAAACAGGTCCATATTGTATATCATTTGTATCATTTTAGCTCAAATAAGGGTGACTCTGGGGTGTTTTAGCCGCCAAACCCCTGGTAAAACGCCAGTGCAGTGGTTTCTAATGATTTCTTTTAAGAAGTCAGTGAGGATTAATAACTAGCTTTGATGAGATATAAAATTATCTTCCAATATAATATTTTTATGGTTATCCCGTTTGAGGGGAGGGTGGAGTTGCTAAGAGTTTCACTGGTTTAATTTTTGTTTCTATTTTATTAGTATTTTGAAATTGTAGTTTTATCTTGCTAGTTTAATCACATAATTATTATTTGAAGTTAGTTTTGCGTCTATATTTGTGTATTTAAAGCTTTAAAAGTTGAGTATTTCGGCGAGGTCTCTCTCGTTAATTATACAATACCAGTTGAGCCTAGTTATTTTTAAGAATTTATTTATACTTTTTAATTTTAATTACATGTTTAAAATTTGTCTTTGACAAAAGAATGATCTTATTTGCATTTTTTAAATTTCTCGTAGTCATCAATTCATTCCTATAGAACATTAAGTTAAAATTTATGAGGATGTGTGAAACAACAAAGAGGTTGTATTTATCGTAATCTTTAAACTTTATTAGCTAATTTTTGCAATGCAATTCTATTGCTATGTACCATAAATGTATCAAAACTATTAATCTAACATCTCATCTTAAAAAGTATTATTTTTTAAGTTTTTTCTACTAAACAATAATATATTAACCGATATCACCTCACCAATCAATTAGTGAATGAATTATTAAAAATGAATCTTTTCAAAAATAATACAAGAACGCCACTGTTGTTACTTTAGAACCAGCTGTAAAAGAAAGGTACCTTCATCGTGAACATCGATCCGCCGAGTTTTTTGAGATAACAATATGAAGTGTACTTTAATTACTATATCAAATTGTCTGTTTTGAACCGCTTTGAATATAATATACTACAATGAAAAATAAAATGTATTTGCGATACTCTAGAGCTACCATATTTACTCTATTTTATAGACGTATCAAATTATAATTGCCATTTATTCTAAATCTATTTAAAATAAATAAAACGATGAAATAAGGTGCTATTTTACCATCTAAAACACCACTACGATATCGACGAAACTGCGGTGCTACCTTACGTTCCACAAAACAATAAAGCTCTAGTGAACGATGACAACTGCCAAATTTATTGGAACTGTACTGTTCTATGAAGTCTCTATTAGAGTCTAGGACAAATTTGTTCCAAGCTTCATGCACCCGTGCACTAATTTGGCACCAAATAGAGGTAAAGGACCCTAAATACTAAAATTTAGGTTAGGTTAGTTAGTTGTATTTGTCAACCCAAAAGTCATCGTCCTCTTAAATAGTATTTTGACCGATGGAAATAAAACAACACGTTTTTCGGCATCTAGGGATCCTTAAAGATAAACAGGTGAAAAAGTCTCCGAAGATGATTTTTTCACGATTCTGAGGATTTTTCGCGATTACAAAACTTGCCTTTTACGCCATTATGCAGTTTCTAAGATGAAATTAGTGGTAGATATAATATCCCTCTATTTTGAGATAAAATATAGAAATACTCTGCATTATTTGTGTTATTAATTTTGTACACTGGTAAATTTTATAAACCTGCTCCGTAAGCATGTACCTATTCTTCTGAGGAAAATTGATTATTTGATATACAAAAAATTGTAAACCACGTTTTTTTAGTTTTTTTGCACTTATCTATAAACGTTAAACCAAGATATCCTTCAATAAGCAACTAGTCGCATTTTCTTCTCGTGCCTGTTTAACACCAAACAAATGTGTAAAGGGTTGTTCTTTTTTACATTTCTTTTTGTCGCCATCGGTAGAACTTAGTAGACGAATAATCCAATACGTCAGCTTTCTGCATCCACATCACAAGTTGCTCTGTAAGGAACGTGTCTAAAATTCCTCATAACGCGCCAACAATGAGGACGATTAGTTAGACTAGGGTTGTTCCAAGGGTGCTTTCGGGGCTAGATTTAGCACTTTCGAGCTCGTCTTAGTACCCTAGTACTTCCTTAGCCAAATCTAAATTAAAATTTAACAGATACTAGCAGTTGTATCTAAGGTTTAAATTCTAGTTTTGGTATTCGTCGATATTGATTACACTCTTAAACTGCGTCCGCGCAACCACGGGCATCATGTGACTCTGCGCTCCAAACCATTACTGTAGTATACAATGACTTTTTTTAGTCACCTAACCTAAATTTTAGTATTTAGAGTCCTCTACCTCTATTTAGTGCCAAATTAGTACACGGGTGCATGAAGCTTACTTAAGTACAGTTTCAATAAATTTGGCAGTTGTCATTGTTCACTAGAGCTTTATTGTCTTCTGGAACGAAAGGTAGCACCGCAGTTTCGTCGATATCGTAGTGGTGTTTTAGATGGTAAACGGCAATTATAATTTGATACGTCTATGAAATAGATTAAATATGGTAGCTCTAGAGTATCGCAAGTAAATTTTACTTTTTATTATAATATATTATATTCAAAGGGGTTTAAAACAGACAATTTGATATAGTAAGTAAAGTACACTTCATATTGTTATCTCAAAAAACTCGGCGGACCAATGTTCACAACCAAGGTACCTTTTACAGCTGGTCCTAAAGTAATAACAGTGGCGTTCTTAAATTATTTTTGAAAAGATTCATTTTTAATAATTCATTCACTAATTGATTGGTGAGGTGACATGGGTTAATATATTATAGCTTAGTGGAAAAAACTTGAAAAATAATACTTTTTAAGATGAGATGTTAGATGAATAGTTTTGATACATTTATGGCACACAGCAACACAATTGCATTGCAAAAATTAGCTAATAAAGTTTAAAGATTACGATAAATACATCCTCTTTGCCCTATAATTTTACAGCTGTGCGAATGCATTATTTTTTATATAAAAAATTATAGA
The DNA here is from genome assembly GCA_030620095.1 of Kuschelorhynchus macadamiae. Classification (NCBI taxonomy): domain Eukaryota; kingdom Metazoa; phylum Arthropoda; class Insecta; order Coleoptera; family Curculionidae; genus Kuschelorhynchus; species Kuschelorhynchus macadamiae. The sequence continues at coordinate 1,849,655 of JAUTXW010000556.1, read as the reverse complement.
AATAAATTATTTTGGTTGTTTCCTACATCCTTATAAATTTTAACTTAATGTTCTATAGGAATTAATTGATTACTATGAGAAATTTAAAAAATGCAAATAAGATCATTCTTTTGTCAGAGACAAATTTTAAACAGGTAATTAAAATTAAAAAGTATAAATAAATTCTTAAAAATAACTAGGCTCAACTGGTATTGTATAATTAATGAGAGAGACCTCGCCGAAATACGTCAAGACATGACGGTGTTTTGATACATTTATGATACACAGCAACACAATTGCATTGCAAAAATTAGCTAATAAAGTTTAAAGATTACGACAAATACATCCTCTTTGCCCTATAATTTTACAGCTGTGCGAATGCATTATTTTTTATATAAAAAATTATAGAAATAAATTATTTTGGTTGTTTCCCACATCCTTATAAATTTTAACTTAATGTTCTATAGGAATTAATTGATGACTATGAGAAATTTAAAAAATGCAAATAAGATCATTCTTTTGTCAAAGACAAATTTTAAACAGGTAATTAAAATTAAAAAGTATAAATAAATTCTTAAAAATAACTAGGCTCAATTGGTATTGTATAATTAATGAGAGAGACCTCGCCGAAATACGTCAAGACATGACGGTGTAGACTGTAGTTAACTACAAATTACCTGTTTAAGAGCTTCTTTGTAAGTATTTTTAGTAGTATTTATATTAGTTTACATTTCAAGTTTTAAAGCTTTAAATACACAAATATAGACGCTAAACTAACTTCAAATAATAATTTTATAATTAAACTAGCACGATAAAACTAAAATTTCAAAACACTAATAAAATAGAAACATAAATTAAACCAATGAAACACTTAGTGACCCCCCCCCCCCTCAAACATGATAAGCATAAAAATATTATATTGGAGGATAATTTTATATCGCATCAATACTAGTTATTAATCCTCATTGACTCCTTAAAAGAATTCATAAGAAACCAGTGCACTGGGGTTTTAACGGGCGTTTGGGGGTTAAAACACCCCAGAGCTACCCTTATTTTAGCTAAAACGATACAAATAGTATATAATATGGACCTTTTTTTCATGATTGGCGGTTAAAATCACCGGCCACAGCCAGTTTTACTTATAACACTAAAATAACGTAATTACTTTTTTTTTGGTTAGCTATTCCCGCTTAAGAGTTTAGAACGTCCATTTAGATACAAAAAAGAAATCGTGGAACTTTTTTTTTGTTGTTGAAATTTTTCATCGTCTCTCGCTCCTAGACGAAGGGTAGAGAAATCCCCTCCAGAAGCCCTCTCTATATACGTTATTGAATGATTGATACCAAATTAAAACAACGAATGAAACCCCTCGGATTTCAACGAGATTCTTGGGGCTGGGCCAGAACTAGTCGACTCAATCATTTTTTTATAGCTTTCTCGTTTTCTGAGATATACGGTAAAATTGAAAATATTGCATTTGCGGGCCGCCATCGTACCTCGCCTATATTTTAACTTATCGGAAAAGTAAAAACTGCCTCTTATTCACTTTTTTCGCGTAGATTTCAATAGCATAGCAGTTTTTGGCTGTGAGGTCAAAATTACCGAATTTTGACCTTTATATTTTTAGCTTCTTTCTGTTCGTTTTTACAATCTTCTAATTATATATATATATATATATATATATATATATATATATATATATATATATATATTTACTCTCATTATTTATTTGCCTCTTAAATAAAAAAATATATTTTTTTTGTTAGTAGGCCAAGACGATATTAAAAAAAAGAGCAAAGTCAGGACTTTTGAAACGCTGTCTCTCAAAAACATTTACCAACCAATTCATAAAAACATAACTTTCAACTTCTGTCTTTTTAGAAATGTCTGACTTACATTGTGGATAAAACAGAATGGAAAAAAACATGTCCTATTTGTAATTAATTATCAAAAAATATTACATTGACTAATGAAGGCAAAGCTGAGTTTTATTACAAAATTTTAACACCAACTAGAGAAAGCCGTCAAAGGAGTTAATTATTCCGAGAAAAGCTCAATAATTTGACACACCACGTGACTGTTTTTTCTCTTTTAATAATCATCTTAGCCTTGCATTAGTGAAATGTGTTATATATTTTTGAGAAACTTGTAAGAAATAAAACATATTATCTAACAATATATAGGCAGTCTCATTAGAAAAACATAACTTTGTATTTTATCTAAATAACGTCTCAAAAAGCTTTTCACTGAATTCTACGTATAAAATTGAATAAGAGGCGAAATACGAGAGGTCTAAAATGCCATAATTTTAATTTCACGTTATATTTCAAAAACGAAAATATATATATATATATATATATATATATATATATATATATATATATATATATATATATATATATATATATATATATATATATATATATATATATATATATATATATATATATATATATATATATATATATATATATATATATATATATATATATATATATATATATATATATATATATATATATATATATATATATATATATATATATATATATATATATATATATATATATATATATATATATATATATATATATATATATATATATAGGACTCGTAAAAGATTATTTTTATTTTAAGAATTTGTTCGAATAAAAAATACAACTAGACATTCTTTATCAAAAATTATTATTTAGCTCCATACAAATAAATAACAACAATATTTACACTAAAACGGTAACAGTTTACAGATGATAGGAAACAATTGGGGAGGAATAAGCCACTTTAGCTACTGCCGGGGCAGCAGAGTAGCTGATAGGGGCTGGGTGTGCAGCATAAGCAGCATGCGCGGCGTAAGCTGTTGGGGCAGCTACTCGTGCGGCAATGGGAGCAGCAGCATATGCGGCAGGTGCGGCAGAATATGCTAGCCTTGCGGGTGCTGCATATCCGAATGGAGCAGCACTAGCATATGATGGAAGAGCTACTCGGGCAGCAATGGCTGGAGAAGCAATAGCAGCGGGGGCAGAATATGCTACAGGTGCGGCGATAGCTGGAGCTGCAGCGACCGCTTTGACTGCTAAAGCTGCTGGTTCCTTGTGTACTACAGCATTGAATCCATTGACAGGGTCAGCGGTATAGTCAACTATTCTTCTGGTACCTATTTATTACAAAAATTGGTAAAATTAATGTTCATCTAAACAGTATTTACAAAACTGGTGTGAACTTTTACGTAAACAAATGAAAAAGTTACTGATGATTACTAAATAAATAAAATTTTATTAATTTAGGTCAGGAAAATAGTCAAACATTATTTATCACATGCTATAAGTGTGCGAGTTTTTGAGTGAGTCGAAATAACGATCTTTTTTACAAAAATCAATTTAAAATATCTATGGGGAAATTATATGAGCTATTGCCTAAATATGATTTTTTTGTTCTATTATAAAGTCGTGTCCCGTGAAAAATATGTTTTTCTAAAAGTTTTTCGAAATTTCAAAACTTTATATTCTGAGATGTACCTAGTGGAAAAGCACTAATTAGTTTTCGAAAAAAATCGCAAAAAAACGCCTTAGAAATAAGCTTTGTTGCAAATATCAATAACTTTTGCAATTTACAACATAGAGATTTGAAATTTCTTACAAATACACCCTACGTGTTGCTAAATGTGTGCCAAATATCGACCCTATGACTTTATTTGTTACCGGCTCATGACTAATTTTTTGCCTTGGAAAAGAATGATTACAAAATAATTCCGCTCTTAATGACAGGAGAAAAGGGAGGTAATTTTGTTCTTCATAGCTGATACTACAATATACAACTAGAGAAATTCAGTGAAGAAATTCCCAAAATGAAATGTCAAAATAAGGCTTCAAAAATTTATTGATTTGATTATAATCAGTGATTAATATCTTTTAAATACAAAAATCTGTAACGTTTTTATATATTTAATATAATGTAAAAAATTCAATTGAAATTAGGTACTCCAGATTTTTTTTACCTGTCCGAATTGCTTTAAACCCCGTGGATGAATATAATTAATATTCAAATTACTTTTATTTTGCATAGAAAATTCGGCATAAAATAACCCTTTACAAACTTTTTACATGATCCATGAATTATATAACTTTTCAATTTATTATCAATTTTACCCTTCCTTTTAACCGTTACTACAGACTTTATTCCACGACTTTTTCTGCATAAAATATAACTATTTAATGGTATATTTGAGCAGTTTCAGGTCTTAATGTTAATAATTAAAGCGACAGTGAAATGAAAACAAAAAGAAATATGAATCCCGAATGTATTTAAATGTCAAGTATTTTATACTTAATAGATTTTTACAATACAAGTGGGATAAAGGCGTTATTAACATACAAGTACAAAAACCTGTATCGAATAAAAATGTATCTTCGATCGTTTAAAATCTTATCCGATTTATAATATAATTTACATTTTCGCGAAAAGATCACCTATCAAATAATTAAAAACAAATTACCTGTGTTACCTGTACTTACTATACCATCGCAACTAAGTAACTAAGTTTTTGTTAGAAAACATTAAAAAATAATGATGTCAAACAACTTATAATTTGTCACAAAGTTCGGAACGAATTTCATACATTATCAACGATTCAGATCTTCCATCAGACATCGAAAAAGTGGCTACCGGCATAATTTCCAGTCTTCTGCCTGAAAAATCATGGGCAAAATATGAGTTGGCTTACTCCCGGTATCAGATATGGTGTGAAGAGAAGAACATAAAAAGTATCTCCAGTGGGAAGGTATTGTTAGCCTATTTTAAAGATCTATTTAAAAACCATCCTATCTTTGGGCATAATATTCAATGTTGCGGAGTCTGATGTCTATTAGAAAAAATGTGGATATTTATAAAAACTCGCCTGTGGGAAGGATATAGACCTACAAAGTCGAAGATATTAACGAAAAACGATATTGGTCTTTTTCTGCAGAATGCTTATGATAACAGATAACAAGTTTTTTTATAGCGACTGACAAACTTACTCTTGGAAAATGTGAAAGATGAAGGTGCGTGGTTTCGATTTGTAATACCATTCACGACGCAAAGATAGCCCTAAACTTTTCTGTAACAGCAAGAGACCTTGAAGGTTTAGATATGGTACAAAATATCCAAAATACATCAAGTTACACCCTAAGCACATTGATCATGATCGTTTCTTCGTGTGCTATAAGAACCGTAAATGTACAGAACAGCTAGTGGGAACAAACACTTTTGGATTTAGGCCTAAGACTATTGCGTTATTAAAATTATCCAATCCAGAACAATATATTGCCCACTGCTTTAGAAGGTCTTCTAATCACTATTAGCCAACATCAGAGTAGATATTTTGACCGTCAAGAGGCACGGGGGATGGCGGTCAAATACAGTTGCAAAAGGATTCATTGAGGCTTCTGAAGAAGACAAAAAGAAGACTGCTTTGAGTATACTCGGAAATGAAGCAACTAGTATCCAAAATCTATACATAGTGCAAGTTAAGTCAATTTTATCAAGTACATCTGGTATTAATTTAAATATCGGCTATAGTAATGTAATTAATATTTACAATAAATAGTTTATAATGCTGTATTTTAAACAAAAATAAACGTATTATTTTTAATAATAGTAAATATCATTACCGCACTAGTACGATAATATCTAACATTCCCTAACTAAAATCAATGCGGTAATATCTTTTTATCTCACGTTCGTAGATAAAAGTTATTAACCTTTGAAATTATAGCCAAATTAATATGTTTTCTGATGCAAGTCTTGACGTTTTGTTATGCATACACATTTTACTTCCCTCGTAAAATGGATGTATTGTAATCGTGGAAAAACTATCCTCCGAGATTTTTTTAGATCTTTACGTTTCATGATCTCTGGATGCCGTAAAACACGTTTTCTCAATTCCGTTGGTCTGTCTGTTCGCGGCATAGCTAAAAAACAAGTTACCCGATTATTTTCAAATTCTGGTGAAAACTTAAGGATCGTGCCCATGACCTGGTAACATTTTGGTGAAAATCCAATATGACGAAACAAAATGGCGACTTAATGCAATGTGAAAAAAATTATTACCAAAGAACTACTTATCCGATTTATCTTAAAATTTGCACAAAAGTGAAGTACTATGTAAAAAATAATTGGTACGAATTCAAGATGGCGAAACAAAATGACGGCTTGATAAATTATTTGAAACACTTTGCTTAAAAAACTACTTAGTGGACTGATTTTAAATTTTGTGCAATAACAAATTGTGGTCTAGAGGTAAACTGGTATAATTGTGGTATGAATTCGAAATGACGGAACACAATACTAGGCAAATAAAATCGGGAAAAAATAATCCTCTTACATAACTTCACGGTTTAGCATCCCTAAATGACAAATAGTTTGTTTTGTTTTGTTTTGTCCGTCGGTCTGTCAGTTTGCGGCATACCTTACAAACTATTTATCCTATCGACTTCAAATTTTGCTTAAAAATTAATGATCATATGAGGATGACTTGGTAATATTTTGGTAAAAATATGGCGCAAAAAGATGGCGACCTGGTGAAACGTTAAAAAATTATTACTAAAAATTTTGCACAAAAATCAAGTGTCACATAAGAATGAACTGGTTAAATTTTGGTATGAATCCAAGATAACAAAACAAAATCGGTGCTTTAGTAGAATAATTAAAAAATCTGCCTGAAAAACTACTTATTAGATTATAATTTCAAATTTTGTGCAGGCATTAAATCTGAGATAGAGATAAGCTGGTAAATTTGTGGTAAGAATTCATAATGGCGAAACATAAAAAATAAATGTGATATAGAGAAAAACTGGTACTAATTTAACATAACATTATTTAATTTATTTTAAATGATGCCCAAAAATCAAGTGTGGTGTTGAAGAAACTAGAAAAACTTAATATGTTGGTAGGAATCCGAAATAGTGGAACAAAATGGCGCCCAATAAAAATATTTGAAAAAACAGTATATATGCGTTACTAAACACTATGTCCCAAACTAAATTGGGTGACAATTATCTATCCCTAACACAAGGAAAGATTCATAACGAGGAAAGTTCAAAGCAAAGGAAATTTACAATTTTTTTACCTTGTAGTACCAGCCATGATGAACAAAAGAAACTTTCGTAGAGGTCTCTATCTGCTCTCGTTTGCAGCAGAATTATTGTTTAAATAATACCTCCGAGGATAAAACAAATAGCCAATAGCACACATATTTAGCAGATTCAGATCTATGTTAAAAATTATATATAAGATTTTGACATTAACAAAAAAACTCATTTTTAAGGGTTTCTCCCAATCTAGACAAAATCAATTGTCGGCACTTTAGGCAATTGGTTACATATTTTTTCCAATTAATTTTAGAATGAATTTAAAATGAAACTATTTAGATGCACTTAAACAATTCGTAAAAACTAGTTTTCTTATTGACGATTATGAAAAAAAAAAGTTATATTATATGTATTATTTTTTGGGCCGATTTATAAAGAAATTGAATTAAACCGTCAAGTTATACACAGCACTATTTAAAAAAAAAATTTAATAAAAAGAATATACCGTCAGGTTCAGCAACAGAGTAACTTCCTTGTACAACGTCTCCATTTCTTGTTTCGCTTTGGCTTTTGCTGTCCCCAGTAAGTCCATCTTGAATATCATACCCGTAACTGTATTGCGGATTGGGATCATAATCCTCAGCTGGAGCAGCTACTACTGTTTTGGCTATCGGTGCGGCATATGCCACTGGAGCTGGAGCTGCAGCGTAGGAGAATGGAGCAGCAGCTGGAAGTACTCCAGCATGGGCATAGGTGAGTAGGGTAGCGAAAGCGATAAACTAAAATAACAGAAAACAGCAAATATATTAAAATGTGCTTATTTATAAAAAAATAGAGTCGAGGACCAAACCTACTTCTTCTATTAATCGATAAAATCTATCACAGTAGTTGTAAATTTGGTTCGAAATAAATAATTATTGATATTCTTGGTCTTTTTTAATGAGCTGCCTAATGCACTTAATTGTATAATAAAAAGCGCTCTATATAACTCCAAATAATTTAATATAAGTATGTAATAAAGTATTATCCTGCATTACGTAAAAAAGGTTATTTAAAATATCATTTTAAAAATTATATTTGCATTCGAGGCTTAAATTATAAAAGTCTCTAAGAAATAGTGAAGAACTAAGAAATTTTGTAAAATTACATTTTTTAACGTGATATACTTAAGCGTATACTTTTTATGTGTGTTTGTTTTTTCCCACCTACAGACTAAACATTCTGACCGATTTTTATGAATGAGGCAACCAAACATTCTGCTATGTTTGCTTTTCAAAAACACAATGTAACAGGATGCAGTACGCTATTTCAATAGTTTTTTTTCATCAGGATATGAATATTAAATGTGTTCCTTATGCTGATGATACAGTAATTTTTTTTAATGATAATACCTGGGAGTGTGCATTGAAGAGGGCTGAGATGGGTCTTAGTACGTTATAAATGTATTTAGATAAAAGCTTACTTACATTAAATTATTCTAAAACTAAATGTATTGCCTTTTCAACCTGAGATGCTACAGGGTGAAATGCACAGTCGATAAAATTAAATAATAGCCAATGCACATTAACTAAAAATACAGACTGTAGACGCAAAGTTAATATTAAAAGAGAATCAACAATTAAATATTTGGGTGTAATTGTGGATCAGCACTTGAAATAGAGAAGTCACTCAGAATATATGAGTGGCAAAATAAGATCAATGATTCCAATTCTATCAATTAAGAAAAGTTTTGAGGGTCAGTTAATAACAACATACAGGGCCTTGGTCGAATCGGTACTTAGATGTGGAACCATAAATTGGGGCGGCTCGTGTGACAGCAATTTAAGATACTTACAAGCAACACAAAACTTTAAAATAAAAGTTATGTTTAAAAAAAGGAAAAGATTTTCAACAAAACAGTTATATTCCGAAAGAAGACTATTTAATATAAAGCTACTGTATAGTTTACAAGCAGTAATTTTTATAGACACTGCTTTTAGAGAAGAAAAGATTGTGCATAAATACTCAACTAGAGCAATGTCAAATCAACTAATAATGCAGAATAGATATAGAAAAACACAATGTTAAAGATATTATAATAAATTACCTTTAAGTGTGAGAAACATAAGAAAAAGGCATGTTTTTGTGAAACAGGCAAAGAAGAACATAGCTACCCATCAATTATTATTTATAAGATAACTACATCTTAGTATTTTTTTAAAGTCCTATTTTTTTACGTTGTGCTTTTATCTACGTTTGGTATTCTCTGCGGATGGATGCTGGAGGTCTTGGTCCGAAGCTATATCTATTTATAAAGGCAAGTGTTTGTATAAATTAATTTGAATTATATTTGAAATATAATAACATTCCTGATAAGTAATACTAAAATATAATAAATTAACTTTAATGATATTTTGGAGCGCGACACAATTTTTTTGTAAATTTAGAGTGCTCCATTTAAAAAGCATTTATATGTATTAAACATTTTTAAATAAAACATTTAAATTTGAATTTCGTCGAACATTAAAAATTAAATATTTTTATCACTCATCGTTATCAGTCAAATTAATAACTCGAGGCTCAAAAATAAACAATTATCTGAGAGACTGTATGGATTTAACACAAAATTAGTGTGGCAGGATTCCAGAGCTTTTTTATGCATCAACTATTTTTCTAACTGCGTGCATAATAAGTATGAATTAAGCTGATCAAGACGATCAAATATGTACAGGGTAAAACATTTACCAGGAATAAATTCAAAAACCGAAACATTTTGATTTATGAGTCTCCGGATCTATTGGTATGAGTTATGACGTCAAACTCATTTTTACACATCCTATACACAATCTGAGGTGTTTTCGAGAGAATGGCTTCAAAAAACTGTCATTTTAGGCCATTTCTAACATATCGACCAAACGGTTATACTTAAAATAAAATGACTTGCACCTTTATACCTTAACTCTTTAAAATCTATTAGGTGACATCAACTGAATTTTGACGTTTCGGGCTAAGCCGGAAAAGGATGCCACCTGATTGATTTTAAAAGGTTAAGATACTGAAATGAAAGTAACTTCATTCTAGATTTAACCATTTAGCTGACAGAGAACCCTAAATCATCCAAGTTCACAATTTTGAGACGTCATTTACTCAAGAACAGTTGGATTTAGGTATAGGATATGAAACATAACAGTTATTGCGTTACAAGGTCCGGAGCTCGCTCATTAAAGTATATTTAGATATTTGATTTCATACTATTTTATAAAAAAGTAAAAGTTGAATGAATGAATAATGAATTTTTTCTAATGCGGTTCTGGAAGTAAAACTTTCCCGGATTCTGTATTGTAATGAGTTATTTCCCGGACTCATATGAGTTTGAAATAATGATCTAAATAAATTTTGAAATTTACCAAAATAATGAAAGATGTTATATATGTTGGCGGCAAACCCTAAAATGTTTAGTAAATTGACGTATTGAGTAGTATTGACGGCAAATAACCTAAATGTTGAACTGTTACAGCATTTGACTGACAATTTCATGCATTCCTTGAGCATGAGTGCTCAATATTGTATCACTTCAATAAACCTCTTCATTTAAAAATAGTTGATCACTGTACTTAAGACGTTGTATTCTAATGCATCAAACTAATAAATTGTTGGTCTTCCAGTTGCCACAATTTGTATGGGAAGCTGGATGTGCTAAAGGTCGAAGTACTAATTTTATAACATACTAATTTTATTTTATAATATAATAACGTTATTACCAGCACAAAAATAATGTTAGAATATCGGTCAGGTTAGGTTTTAAATGATGTGTTTTTATCGGCATAACTGTTGTGTTAGGTTAGGACAGCTTTGGAATGCTATTTTCACATAAAAGAATGTAAACAAATGTTAATAACAAATATACAAGAGTATACCAAAAAAAAATAGGATTGACTTAAACAGGAAAAGAGCTTAACCGATGTTAGTTAAACTGGTTACAGCGTTGCTTTGAAATAATGTAGCCATTATGGTAAATGACTGGAAACATCAGTCAAATACTGTAACGATAAACAGATACGTTGTTTCACAGCAATACGTCTATATATAGGTTTTTGGGTTTATATAGCGTCAAATTGGTATTCGTTTCTGCCGTTTCGCCTGCAATTGCACAGTACATCTTCATTCTAAATAGAGGTTTGATTTTTTTTTAATCCGAATCCTGGTGCTCTCAAAAGAATTATTTTTACTTTGATTTCTCCACCTTAGCAAGTTAATTTTAGTGGTGCATATTAGATTTTGCTTTCGGTGATTTTAATAGCCATGTAGGCTCTGTTTTAGTTTTCAAAACGCCATTAATTATTTTTTTTATTAATTAATGACTAAAAATAATAAAATTAATGGATTATTATTGTTATTCTGTGTAAGTAAATTCCTTTTAAAAATTCTGAGATTTTGATTTAAAAAAATATTCCTGAAAACTATCCTGCCTTATTTCAGTGCTGATCACGGTATGCGGCGACTGAAAAATTCATTAGAAAAAAAACTCTCTTTTTTATATATTATTTGTACAATACAAATTGTGTTCATCTACATAAGTGCGTTATGTATATCAGCACTTTTCATATAAGTGATTAAATCAATTTGACTGATATTCAGGTTTTGACGCATATTTTCTGGGCATGTTTCTTAACGTTTTCTGTACTAAAACCAGCCTGAAATGTTGGAAACCTCATTCAAATCCGTTAAGTAGTTGTAGAGAAAATCGCGGACATACACACTTGAAGGTCGAAAATAGAACCTATTTTTTGGAGATCCGTTAATAAAAGGGATCTCGGTTGCATTGATCAACACTGATATAAAAAATCATTTCATCAAAATACTTTTAGAAGAAATTCTTAGAACATAGAAGAAAGTTCTGCGATCCCAATTTCTGTTAGATAATATACTGTAGGGTTTTCTGTGACTAAATTTTAAACTGAAATAAATGAATGAACTTACCTTAAAAGCCATATTTGTTGGTTATAATAATAATACTAATAAAAAATTTATTAGGTGTACTTGATTAAGTTCGGAACTGTAATGATGACCCAATAAAAGACATGATCTTATATATTCAAAAATGTAGAGCAACTGGACCAGGCTAATAAGAAACCGGTAAACCAAACAGAATTCGTCAATGAGAAGTTATGTCACAAGAACGGGAGGTATTTACTGGCAAGGTCGATAAGTTGTGCGTGTTACAATTATTACAATTTACCCAAAAGTTCATCTTCATTATTTGCCGTAGCGTCACTAAATTTATGCCGTTAAAAGACTGGCATATTGAATGTCTTTCATTTATTAGCAAAAATACTTTTATTATAACTTTCAGTGTTAATAGAATTTTATTATCCAAGTCATGAGATTGGTAAATGTCTAAGGTTAAACGGGATATCTCTGTTATTTGAATAGCTAGAGGGATTCGACTTTTAGGTAACTGAGCTACTTCTTGTCCATAGCTCCTTCGTTTCTAATATACAGGGTGAAATTAAAAATATTACGTTTTCGACGTCACCCATTTCGCCTAAAATTCAACTTATCGGAAAAGTAAAAAGTGATTTATCAATTTTTACGTAGAATTCAGTGAAGTATTGAGCCTTTTGCTGAAACCTGTTATTTGATTGGATGTAACCGAAAGTTGTGTTTTTGTTTTTGTAATGGGACACCGTATATACTGTTAGATAATGTGTTTTGTTTGTTACAAGCTTCTCAAAAATGTTATTTTACTTTATAATAGTATAGAATCACGTGGTCTGTCAAATTATTGAGCTTCTCTCAGAATAATTAACGCCTTTCGTGTGCTTTCTCTAGTTGATGTTAAAATTTTGTTTATAATTGACTAAAAAAATAAGTCAGAGACGTTAATTATTCTGACAAAAACTCAATGAGTTGACGAAACGAAAGGACGTATTTTGATCTTTTATTTTAACATCCGTCTTGGTCTATTAACAAAAAAAAAGTGTTTTTTTAATTTATATTAGGTAATTAGTATTTTTAATGCTGAGAATAAATATAGTGTTATATATTTTAGAACCTTGTAACAACTAAAACAAATCAACTAAAAATATACAGGGTTTGGATTTTTTGAAATTCCACCCTTAAGGGGGTAGAAAAACTCATAATATATCTTTAATCAATACAGTATTACCACGTCTGTTGTTAAATGGTTTTAATTTAAAAAAAAATGCATATTAAAATCGGGCATGTGGGAGATTCTCGGATATTTTACGTTAAAAACCATTGTCTACAATGAAAATCTAATTACCGGCATATAAAGCAACAACACAGAATACTAGCCAACTGCACTAGTCACTTTAAAATATATATATATATATATATTAACATTCCACGAGAACAAAACAAACTAAATCCACAGCTTTCCTAAATTTTTCAGTACACTCAAAAGATTTAATGACTATTTTGACGGCACAAAGGCAATTTTGACCAAAAACCACCCTCTAACTTTGTAGTGTATTAATTTATTAGCGTTTTTTTGACAATACAGAGGAAATAAAAAGGACCAAACCTGGAAAATATATACATATATTTCTTTTTAATTAAAAGTTTTCTGTTTCAGGCTCGACCTATAAAATAAAATCTATTTTTTAAAATTATGGGCTAATAATCATTAAAAATATAGTTGAAAAACCTAAAACGCTTTTTAAATTTTGAGATAAGTCAGTAATAATAAGGTACAAAATTTCTAGGGAAAAAGAAATAGTCATATACAGTATTTTCGCCTCAACTGGACGCTGTAACCTGACCTATTTTTTAAAAATTTGTTTTTATTTTAAAATGCGCGTCTAACAGAAAACATTCGAATTAAAAAAAATATGTATATTTTTTCCTAAGTTTCGTCGTTTTTACTAACACTGTATTAATTAACATTTCGCAATGAAATAATACACTACAAAGATACAGGGTGATACATAACTGAAGGCCATTTTTTCTTTAGGTCAACCAAATGTCTCATTGCAAATAGAAAAATATCTGCCAGAGACATTAAGAACGAGCTCTGCAAGCTTACAAATCCAGACTCTAGAAACTGAACAAGATGATTGCTTTAAAACATCAACCCCCGTATTCACTAAAAAGGTTTAAAAGTTAGACCGGGTCTAGTTGCCATGGTACTTAAAACTCTTAGTTCGCCAGTTATGTAACCTTTTTAGTAAATACGGGTACAAGTATTTATCCTAATAAATCTGAATTAGAAAGACTTTTAGTCAGGCTAGACAACGAAATTGAATAAACTAATGAATATGAAACAGATTTTAGTGGCGAAGATCATATTTCCGTTGCAAAAATTCTGAAAGCAGCAAATGAACCTATAAGCGTTACATTGCAGAAGGCATTAAAATAGATTTTAAACATCGACCAATACAAAATAAGACATCAATAGGCAAGAAATGTATGTATTCGCAAATGGTGGCAGTCGCAACCTTAATCTGCAAAAAGCCTTCGAATTTTTAATAGCTATTCAACACACAAGCGTGAAACCTGAAAGACGATTTTCTTAAGTAGGGCTTTTATGTAACAAAATACATTCGAAGTTGGGTAACGAAACTTTAGATGCACTAATAGTTTTGCGGTATTTTTTTTAAATTTGCAAAACTTAGAACTTCTGTTTGTATTTACATTTACACGCATGGTTAAATCTGTTAAGAATTATTTCCGGTTAATTTCTGCGTTTTTAACTTAATACAAAGAAGTTATTAAATGTCATTATTGTTTCTTTTTTTTTTCGATGGGGGAGGGGATCTCAAAATCGGGAATTAGGAAAACCCCTGGAGATTGGCATACAGACTTCGAACGACAGTGGAAGAAATACTGGCTCTTTAAGCATTAAGATATTTGAAATCATATTAGCACCAAAGAACCGACTCATTTTTCTTTAAATCTCAACTGTTTTATTTCAGAGCTATAATTTGATCTCACAATAAAAAATTAGAAGTCTTTTTTGAAACGTATATAAGTAGTGGTCGTGTAGGTCATTAATAAAAATATTATCTGATACAATAAATGCTCTAGGGATAATCAATTTTTAACTTAAAATATAAGTCAATACATTATAAAAAATATCTTGACGTACACAGTATGTTTGTGTTCTAATTACCATTGTATATTAGCACATCTATCGCTATTATTATTTTTAAACCTAGATTTTGTAAAATGATCATTACTCATAGATAAAACTGTTAACCAAAACTAAAATTTATTTTTTTACAAATGCGTACTTACAGAATAAGCAGGTGTACTCTAAATGGTACAAACTACAAACTATAAAATCCAATACAAACACAAAAAAAGGACAAAAGAAATAAATCTTATAAATAAATGACATTAACATGTCACACCTCAGTTTTATTTGAACTTTACTTCCAAAATTAATTATAATGCATAAATACATAATGGTTGATTTTGAGAAATGTAAAGTAATTAAGAACAAAATTGCGCAACTTTTCTCTGAATTAATCCTTCTTAAATCTCTTATGTTACTAGAACACATTGGCATCTAGGACACCCTATATACTATCATACACAGATGTAATTTTAAATAAACATGAAAATATAAAAATATTTATAATATATAATAATATATTATAATAATAATAATAATACACCCTACTGAATAGATTTCAAATTTTCTACAGAGATTGAGAATTCAAGTCCTAATCAATGGATGTCTGTCGGAGAACTATGATCTATTGAGTAGAATACCCCAAGGCTTTGTTTTGAGACCACTGCTGTTCATAATATGTATCTCGGACACATCTGAAAACATATAACACATACACATATAATAACATATGTATGCTTACACATTATTTTTCATATTTTCAGGAAACGCAAGAAGCAACTTTTTCATATAAATGTATCTTACACACCCAAAAGTTGTTTAAAAGAAATTTTAATGCACTAAATATAGTATTTTGATCAAGAAAAGACCAGGACAGACTTTTTATTAGCCGAACCAACTCAACACGTAGACAATAAAGACACAAAGACAACAATTCTTAAGTTACATTTTATAGCATCTGCATGATATGTGTAATTTTCCTATTAAATAAAGAGTTAAGGCAAGAAGAGAGTGAATTTATGATTAATAATTCAGACCATAAAAAATATGTCCAATTATTCATTTTAAGAGTTTTAGGCTCACACTTTATATTCCATTTTAAACAAACCTTTGTAGTATATAAATATAAATTTACTTTCCTTTGTAAAGTCCAATAATCCCAAAAGAAAATCATTATTATAGCTTCAGCAGACCTCATGATCCTATGTGTTATGTGCGATCTCCCCTAAACGTAATGCATTAACAGTATTGAATTTTGATGTCAAATAAACGCTATATTTACAAATAATGACTATTAAAAAATGCTTCTTACATTTTTTGAGGGTAACAAGTAAACAAGTTCCCTCTTTTAGGCTAGCTGGCGTATCTAAATGAATGTTAAAGGGCAGTGTTAGTAAAATGATTTAGTTGTATGCAGCTTTATGCACTTCAGTCAGATATACCTGTTTCTTGTTATTAACGATTAGGTTAATATCTCCTACAACAACTCTTATTTCTTCGGGTAACACTACATTCGACTTGTGGTTCTAGGAAATTAATGCTTGTTTATCAAATTTTTCAGCAGAATAATATCCATATCTACTGGGTTTGTTACTTGTTGGACTAGGTACATCAGTTTCTATAAATAAATTACATATGTTGTTATTGTTTGATTTGATATGTTCGCTACGGCGGGCCTAAAAACATGGGTTCATATCGAAAACCTAAAGCCCTTTACATCAGTATATTTTATTAAAAGCATAAGGTTTTGATATCCTATATAAATGACAAAACTAATTCTTGAAAACTTTCTATGTTCTGTATAAAAAAAACAAGACCAGAACAATGAAAATTCTGTTCTTGGCATCTTTGATTTTCAAAATAACTTTTTGGCATTCCGTGTTTAATCAAATTGGATTAGTATTTACGCATTACTGCTTTATTTAAATAGGTAGATATTTTGTACGACGTATAATCGAATGTACTTACCAGTACGAAACAAATGAGGTAAACTTTCTGTTGAAAAGAGGTTGTTCTTAAACCTCTTTTCGTTTCTGGTATGCGGTTATATTCAGAAAAATGTAGATAACATACCCTGTGAGATTTATAGATTTCTGTTTTATCTATTTTTCAAAAAGAACGCTATTGTTTTTGGGAAAAGTATATATTTTGCTCTAAATCACACCATGAAACATTTACTGAAACATTTTTGATAACCGGCCATCTCCATTGTTTTCAGTAACGCAGATTACCAAAATTTGTGTCAACAAAATAATAATTACATAACACATTTCAAATTCAAAAACCACGATTTACGTTTACAATCAAAACAGGCCGTTTGGCGTCAAACGTCAACTCGCATAAAAGCGCTACCAGCGGCGACTGTGAATCTTTGCAGAACTATCTAAAAGATAAAATCCTCTAATATGGTCGTTTTATAATTTTCTCGTTTAGGGGGATTATTAAGAGTTTCGTTGATTTAATTATTGTCTCTCTTTTATTCGTGTTTTGAAGTTATAATTTTATCGTGCTAATTTAGATACATAATTATTATTTGGAGTTGATTTTGAATCTATTTATTTAAAATATCTACAATGAAGTGATTTGCATATATCTATATCGTCAAATCTTGATATGTTTCGACGAGGTCTCACTTGTTATGATACCAGTTGAATGTAATTATTTTTGATCAGTTTATTTATACTTTTTAATTGTTTTGAAATTGTTTGAATTGTTAAAGAACTTCATCGTTAACATTAAACAACATGCCAATACAAATAAACAATGTATTTTAATTACTATATCAAATAGCCTGTTTTGAACCGTTTTGAATAAAATATACTATAAATGAAAAGTAAAATTTATTTGCAATACTCTAGAGTCTAGAGCTACCATATTTATTCTATTCCCTAAATGTTTCAAATTGTAATTATTTTAAATAAGTAGAATATTAGAAAAATAGAGTGCTATATTATCATTTTAACATCACTACGATGTCGACGAAACTATAGTGAAATATGACAATTGCACTCTTTTGCTTTTTCCTGCTTTGCTGCAAGCCAAATAGCCAGACATTGTTCTTTAGACAAACGAGACGAGTGTTCTTCACTGAATTATCTGCTCTGGAGCGACACCAACATGCTTGTTAAAGAAAAAGGTCTTTATTTTAGAATAATTATAATAATGCATCAAAATAAGCAATGTCGGAAAAATCCGAAGATCAAAAATTGCAACTATAATTACAACTTTTGTTTTTCATGTTAGGCTACACAATGGTGTAAATTATATTTAAGGTTAATTTGAAAATTAAGTTAGAAAAAAATACAAATTTGATAAACTTAACGGAACTTATGAATCTTTCTTTACGGCTTGGTATCATACTACTAGAAACTTTTTTTTCTATATTTAGTAATGTAATCAATATTATTGTTAGAACCCACAGCACTGAGGTTCCTAGTAAAATAAAATATCTGAAAATTTATATAGACCGACTTTGCTGTCTTTATCAAGACCACATGGCAACAAGGTTGCTAAAATAAGTAAAAAAGCAGCATCCAAATCGACAGAAAATGTTACTTAAATATAGAATTACAATATATATATATATATAGTATATAAAGTACTCGTGGAAGATTGGCTAGAAATACGTTTCTTTTTTCTATATTTAGTAATGTAATCAATATTATTGTTAGAACCCACGGCACTGAGGTTCCTAGTAAAATAATATATCTGAAAATTTCTATAGACCGACTTTCCTGTCTTTATCAAGACCACATGGCAACAAGGTTGCTAAAATAAGTAAAAAAGCAGCATCCGAATCGACAGAAAATGTTACTTAAATATAGAATTACAATAAACTACAATTAAAAAGAAGTAGTCATTGGTTCAAATAAAAAACACAAATAACTATTTTTAGTCAGGAATTATTATTTAGCTACATACAAATAAATAACAACATTATTTACACTAAAACGGTAACAGCTTAGAGATGATAAGAAACAATTGGGGAGGAATAAGCCACTTTAGCTACTGCCGGGGCAGCAGAATAGGCGATTGGGGCTGGGTGGGCAGCATACGCAGCATGCGCGGCATAAGCTGTTGGGGCAGCTACTCGTGCGGCAATGGGAGCAGCGGCATATGCGGCGGGTGCGGCAGAATATGCTAGCCTTGCGGGTGCAGCATATCCCAATGGAGCGGCACTAGCATATGATGGGAGAGCTAGTCGCGCAGCAATAGCTGGAGAAGCAATAGCAGCGGGGGCAGAATATGCTACAGGTGTGGCGATAGCTGGAGCTGCAGCGACCGTTTTGACTGCTAAAGCTGCTGGTTCCTTGTGTACTACAGCATTGAATCCATTGACGGGGTCGGCGGTATAGTCAACTATTCTTCTGGTACCTATGTATTATAAAATTGGTAACGTTAATGTTAGGATAATTAGTATTTACAAAACTAGCATGAACTTTTACGTAAACAAATAAAAAGGTTATAAATAAATAACAAATGTTTTATAATGCAGTAATTCTAGGACGGAAAAATAGTACAAATCATTTGTGACATGCTATAAGAAAAATTACTGTGTGAGTTTATTTAAGTGCACCTAAATAACGTTATTTTACAAAAATAAATCAAAAATATATATGAAAAAAATATATAAGCTATTGCTTAAAGCGCTGAAATATGTTTTTTTTTTATTCCATACTAAAATGGGTGGGTGCTATGAAAAATTGATTTTTTATAAAATTTCTAGATATTTGGAAACTTTATACTTTGAGATGTATCTGGTGGAAAATCGTTAATAAGTTTTCGAGAATATCGCATAAAACCTTAGAAATGAGCTTCTTTGCAGTTGTCAATAACTTTTGCAATTTAAAACATATAGGTTTCAAATTTCGTACAAATATACCCTACAAAAAATATCGATTCCTGTTACCGGCTTATGACTATTTGTTTATTATTGTCTAAACAATAATTCTGCTACGCACGGCAGAAGACAGAGACTTCTACGAGAGTTCGTTTTGTTCTTCATGATGTGTTGTTCTACAGCACACAACTAGTAAAGTTCAGTGAAGAAATATTCAAAATAAAACGGCTTTAAAAATATATTGATTTGATTATAATTTCAATGGTTAATATCTTTTAAAAGTAAATGTCTATAATTTTTTATATATTTAATACAATGTAAAAAATTCTATCGAAACTAGGTAGACCTGTTTTTTTTACCGGTCCAAATTGCTTTACCCCCGTTGATTAATATAATTGATATTCAAATTACGATTATTTCATATAGAGAAATCGGCATAGAATGACTCTTAGAACTTTACAAACTTTGGACATGATCCAAAGATTTCTAAGAGATATTTGCAACTTCATGGACCCATTTGGGATTGTCATATTATCAATTTACTTGTCCTGTCGGTAGCCAAAGCATCATCAAGCTGTGGCTTTCTCGAAAAAATGAAAATTTCATGGAAAAATGAAAAAAATGTTGAATCGTTTTTGTCCCCACGCCGCTAAGTAGGCTTGAATCCCTGCAGAAACTTTTGTGCACGCTCAGTTTCAAAAGTTTCCTAAAACTCAGCCTTAGCACGGATTAGACTGAATTTAATATCGATCTCTAGAAGCAATATGGTCATTTCATCGACAAAATCATTTTCGATCGATTGGAAAGTTCAAAACTAAACGCGAGCCATGCTGTCAGCTACTTCTGCCATCACGCAGCAATTTATTCCACGGCTTATAAATTTAGAAAGTTCTTGTGCATAAAATATAAGTATTTAATAATATATTTGCGTACTTTTAGCTCTTAAAAACAAAAATATATCAGATTCGCCAATGTATGCATTGCAATAATTCTGTTTAAATACGCGGAAAATATCAGATACCTGAATGTCATTATATTAATAATATTCAAATCAAACGTTATTGACATTTGCAAAAAAGCTTATTTCTTTTCTCCCAATTTTCTCGGAAACTAATCAACCTTTTTTACCGGATACACATCAAGAGACAGATTTTTAAAATATCTACAACTTTTAGGAAACAAATATTCTATAGTTCTTACCTATTTTAATATACAAGGACAGAATCAATTGTCGGCACTTTAGGCAATTGTTTATATATTTTCCCGAATTATTTCTAGGATGAATTTAAAATGAAACTATTTAAATGAACTTAGACAATTCACGGAATTAGTTTTCTTATAAGCATTTCTCCTATTATATAAACTATTTTCCTGACTTATTTATATAGAAATTAAATTAGAGCGTCAAGTTATACGCAACACTATTTAAGAAACAAAGTTTAATACAAAAAGTATTACCGTCAGGCTCAGCAACAGAGTAACTTCCTTGTACAACATCTCCATTTCTTGTTTCGCTTTGGCTTTTGCTATCTCCGGTAAGTCCATCTTGAATATCGTACCCGTAGCTGTATTGTGGATTGGGATCATATTCCTCAGCTGGAGCAGCTACTACGGCTTTAGCTATCGGTGCGGCATATGCCACTGGAGCAGGAGCTGCAGCGTACGCTAATGGAGCACCAGCTTGAAGAACTCCAGCATGAGCATAGGTCAGTAGGGTAGCGAACGCAATAAACTGAAATAACAAAAAATAGGTAATAAAAATAATAAAATGTGATATAAAAACAAGAGTCGAGGACGAAACCTACTTGTATCAATCGATAAAAAAGGATTCAAAAATGATTATTTTTAATTATCTCAGCCCCTTTTTAAAAAAAAATTAATCGAAATATATTTAATCTAAATTGCAATAGAATTTATCGCATTTTGCCTTCAATGGTTATTGACACCCGTAGTGTGGTATAAACACTATTACAAGCACCTATGGTGAACATTGCCACGAGACGGTGTGGTTGCATATCTATCTTGAAAAATGGCCAAGTAAATCAACAAAAACCGTGCCATAAGAACCAATGTGTTGGAGAGAGAATGAATTTTACATAAAAAGAGAATATTCTCTCTCCACCACATGGTTCTTAAGGCAGGATTTATGTCTGTCTGTTATTTGGCCATTTTTTTAAGATAGAGATGCAAACGCAGGTATATTTATAATAAGGAACACAAGATCTGTTTAAATACCTAATAATATACAGAATATCATATGCATTTGTTTGATTAAAGACTAAATTTTAGCGGTTCGAGACAAACCCTAAAACTTTTGTATGAAACATTTTTTTCGATCTCAAATAATAAACGCTCTAGGTAGGGATGTAATTATAATCAAAGACCCTGTACGTTTGGTTCGAAATAAATTATTTTATTGTGTAAAAAAATCATTATATCAATAGTGAAATAATGAAGCGCATTACATAACTCAAACATTTTAAAATCCTGCATGTATTAGATTAAAGTTATTTAAAATAGTACCTTTTGAGTTCACTCTTTTTAATTAGATCTGCATTCTAACTTTAAATAAAAATGGTCTTAATATTAATTATTGTGAGTCTAGGAAATGATGTAAAACTAGGAAAACTTTTAAAATCATATTATATTTTGACGCAATATGTTTATAGGAATATTTATGTATGTATATTTATTTGTTACCACCTACAGGCGAAACATTCGGACCGATTTTTATGAATGAGGCATCTAAACATTCAGCAACATTTGTTTCTAAAAAAATCAAAATGGAGGACGCAGTGCGCTATTTTGCCAAACATAAAAAATTAAATATCACTTATCGTGATTGGTATGAACTTAAAGACTTGCTAGTACCCTCTAGCAAGTCTTTAATTTGATACCGTCAAAAATAAACAAACATTTAAGAAAAACAATATTTTAATATTTCCGAGAGTATCACTGGCTATATAAATTTAACAGAAAAATTAGTAGGGCGGAATTCCAGGGCTTTTATGCCGCAAGTATTTTTTCTAACTCCATCATGATAAAAATGATGTTAAATAGCTGATTAAGACGATTTCAAATATATACAGAATTGCTGGAACAAATGCAATAACCTGAACACTTTAATGTATCTGTCTTTAAATCTTTTGGTAATAACGATTTGATTGTGGCGTCATCTGTAAATAAGTTATGACGTCAAACACATTTTTTGAAATGCAATAGCGTATATTGTTTAATTTTTTTAATCACTGAAACATTCCAAACATTTCATATTACATATCATATACCTAAATTCAACTATTTTCGAGAGCATGTTTTCTCAATTCTCATTTTGGGTTATTTCTATGATATCGGCCAAAAGGTTGTACTTAGAATGAAATAATCGACATTTTTGTATTTTAGCTCTTTGAAACCTATCGGATGACATCAACTGAATATGAAAGTTAGACACTTTCATTCAAACGGAAGTGGATACTAGTGTCGAATTTTGACATTTTCGACTAAACCTAAAAAGATGTCACTAAATGAATTTTAAGAGGTTGAGACAGGAGATAGGACATGTAACATAACAGTTATTTCCGATACAAGGCCGGGAACTGGCATATTACAGTAGATTTAGATGTTTACTCTTTTTCTATTCTATTTCAAAATGTTTTATTTTATAATGTTTTACGAAAAATGAAAAGTTGAAAGTGTGTATTGTGTTTTTCTTTAATACAGCCCGGAAAGTAAAAATTTCCAGGACTCCGTAATGTAATTATATATTTCCCGGACTCAATGAGTTTGCAGGAGTGTCCGAAATAAGTTACGACATTTATAGGAATAATGAATCAAAGCTTATATATGTCGACGTCAAGCAGTGAATTCCGTCAAACCCTGAAATACCTAGTAATTTTACGTATTGACGGGAAATAGCATAACTGTACTGTTGAACTATTACAGCACTTGACTGGCGATTTCAGTCATTCCTTGCAATGACTGCACATTTTTAGCAGGATGCTATAACAAACTGAATAATTTCACTTAATTCTTTGTCTTAATGTAGCCGATCACGGTGCTTAAGACAGTGTTGTTTTCAATTGCCTTAAGCTAATACATTTTTGGTTCACTAATTGTTACAGTTTTATAAATTTTGTAACATACTAATATGCGTAAGGTTTTGCTATGACTATTTTTCAAACTGAAATAAACGAATGAACTTACCTTAAAAGCCATATTTGTTTGTTTTAATAATAATAATAAAATATTTATTAGGTATACTTGATTAAGTTCGGAACTGTAATGATAACTCAATAAGAGACATGATCTTATATATTCAAAAAATGTGGAGCAACTGGACCAGGCTGTCGAGAAACCGGTAAACAAAACAGAATTCGTCAACGAGAAGTTATGTCACAAGAACGGGAGGCATTTACTATCAAGGTCGATAAGTCGTACATGATACAATTATTACAATTTATCCAAAAGTTCATCTGCAATATTCACAGTGGCGTCATTAACTCAATGCCGCTGAAAAATTGGATTTAATTTCTTTCATTTATTGGAAAAAAATACTTTGATACTGACTTTCAGTGTTAATAGAATTGTCCAAGTCATGATATCAGTAAATATCAAAAGTTTTACGAAGTATCTTCGTTATTTGAATAGATAGGGGAGTGCGGTGTTTGAGGCACTGAGCTACTTTTTTATAAAGGGTAAAGAAAGAATATATTTTTAAATGATGAACGTTTCGCAACTTTTTATTGCATCCTCAGGATAACTTAAATTTGACTTGTTGCCGTGTCAAATAAATGGTTAAAACATAGGTACTAATTATATAGTTTCACACAAAAATGTCAAACGGAAACCTATACGACAATAGAAGAAATAGAGGATGTAAACATATTAATCTAACTGCGTGGGTCTTCTTTCTGTGAATATCTTCATATATTATAAAGTTATCGACGCTCAGTCACATCAATAGCATCAGAAAAAAAACTCAATTTGTTCTGAGGGTGGGTGAACAATAAAGTTGCTAAACGTCGACAATTTAAAACAAGACTTGTTTATTATTTTACTAGATCCTGACTCCAAATAATATACCACTTTAACATAACAAGAGGATCGTTATTCATTTTTTTTACGCAGTGGCCTATTGAGCTTTTTCCTGAAATCTGTCATTATTTAGATATAATCCAAAGCAATGGCGGCTCTTCCATAGGGTCATTTGGTGAATGACCCCCCAAAAATATTTCAGCAAATAAATTATTCGTTTGACCGTCCCTCCTAATAGTTGTAATAAAACGCGAACCTTGGGAAAAGTTAAATACGCTACACTATTAGCCGCGCGCGGCGGTACGAATGGTCTCGTTGCGTTCCTTAAGCATAATAAAATACGCTATACTAAGCTAGGCAGTGTAGTCCGAATTGCCCTGATTGCCTTAAAGCTTGACGAAAGTACCCGAAGATTTCACAGCTAGAATATGAAATCGCGATTTGGGTCATCAGCCGGTCTTTCCTCATAATTCGATCGATCGGTCGCGGCATCACGTCGGCATGCGGAAGTTCAATTATTCAGAGGTCGCGCGGCCGATATTCTAACTCGATATTGTTTCGGACGTTTCTAATCGAAGAAAATTGATTTATATACTGTTTTTTGTAATATATTTTTTTATTTTTATGATCCATGTGTGAGTTCGAAATATACAGAAAATAAAATGTTGGTAGTGACTAAAAATAAACAACTATAAAGTGCTTACGAACTTAATTTTGTAAAAATAACCAATTTCAAAGTGGTCTATGTTTGAGTTCTGAATGTAGATGAAATAAAATGTCGGTAGCGCAAAAAATTAAACAAGTAAAGAATGCAAACGAACTTAATTTTGAGAAAATAACCGAATTCAATAGTATATTTGTCAGAACTTAGTAAACGACAAACCAGTAAAGACAAAAACAAAGAGGTTCATCGAAACTTTCGCAAAAGTATGTACGATTTAGCTAACTGGATATGTGGTTGTGAAGTCTCTAACTCATTTTACTGTTATGTATGTTTGTTGTTTTCTAAGGGCTCGTCGGACTCATTATGATGTAAAACCTGTGTGCAGATCACAGGAAATGTTCGGTGAACTATGCTACGGTCGGAAGTGTTGATATTCGCACTCAGCTAGACACAGCTTATAGAAAATCCCTTAGAGATTTTAATGAAAATGTATACAAAAATCGTTATATTTTAAACAAAATTATAAATTGTGTAAAATTTTGTGGGACATTCGAGCTGGCACTACGTAGCCATGATGAAACGGCTTTGCCTGAAAATCCAGGGGTTTTTCGAGGGCTTATAGATTTTGTTGAGGAGTTGGGCCAAGATAGACTATCCGCTTTAGCAATGTTAAGTATCGAGAAATCGTTTATAAAAGGAATGTGGGTGCAATTTTAATGTACGTGTCATACAGCATTTAAATTTATTTTAAGATAAGATATTTATTTTTATTTTATGTATGCCTATTTTTAAATTTGTTATTGACCTTCCAATATAATTCACCACGAGCCGCCACTGATCCAAAGTGTTTTTCTAGTGAGATACCATATATATTGTTAGATAATAGATCTTTTCTACGACTACCAAATAATATACTTATGCTACTATGCCGTGGTTAATAGACATCATACCCGTGAGTAATAATTTGATTACTCACGGGCTGCAACCAATTACGAAAAACTTTCATCGTTAACTGTTGCATTGCCCAGTATCTAGTACGGCGGTTTAAACAATTCATCACGAATGCCACGAAAAAACAAAAGAGCATAATCGGCACGCCAGACGACGTCATAATTTTATATGCTCTCACATTTATCCTGAAAATAACTTGGGACAAATTATTACCAGAAATTTTAAGGAAAAAGTATGAAATTGTGTATAAATTATTTATGGAGTGGCGAAGTCAAAAGAATGTTAATTTATTTTCGGAAAATGTTCTGCCTGCCTATTTTTGAGAGTGGTCAGAAAAGTATAAATATTCCTGATTATAGTCACATTACTCGATATTAAAGAGTACGCTTGCTATTAAAGAAAATATTAGCATTGAAACCTATCATAAATTACGTGCAATTAAAACACGAAAAACGAAAAAATTGAAAAAGGAAAAAGGTTGCAGGGCAAAAAAGTCCAAAATGTTCAATCCAATGAAAATTAAGGGATTTATAAAAGAAGCACCAGATAATATTTACCTGGAAACAAAGGTAAGGTATTTAGACATTTTATAAATGTAAAATAAAAAAAATCTAAATTTCCTGTATGTTAACATTTTGTATTTATAAACTACAACATTAAAAAACAATAATCTGTAAGTATCTCTTTCCCATTAAAATTTCTAATAAACGTGTTTTAACTCAGTAAACAGTATTTAACTCGCAAGTAATTATTATTATTTACTATTAATTTTTGTCAGCTTCTCAAAAATATATGACACTTTATAGTGGTATCACGTCCTGTGTCAACTTATTGAGCTTCTAGTCAGTCTAATCAACGCCTCAGATTTCTTTTCTCTAGTTGGTGTTAAAATGTTGTAATAAAACTCGGCTTTTCCTTTATTACACAGTCAATGTAATCTTCTTTAATAATGAAAAATACGACATGCTCGTTTCTTTCATTCAGTGCAATGAAGACGCAGATGCAGTTTTGTAAATTTATGTTAATAGGTATTAGCATTTTTCTATTTAAATCAGTTAAATTTATATATTTTTTAGAAAACCGCAAAGCTTTATCTATTAAATAATAGGGATTCCCCGTAAAACATTCAAACACTAGACACACAAAAGAAACGAATAATGTTTGAAATTTTGCACAACATGTATGAATAAGGGCATTACTTTATAAAATCGAAATGTAAATGTAGATTGTCTGAACAATTATAAAAACAATATAGTTTCTTTTTTATTAGTATATCACATTTTAGGGGATCCAAAAGAAAATTTTCATTTTTTTATAAAAATCAAAAACGGATAATTCCTGTTGAACATTTAAACCCGTATTCACTAAAGAGGTTTAAAATTAATCCAAGTCTAGCTTGACAGTTATAAGTTTAGGATGACATTTTTAGCAATTGAACAAATAATTTTTCTAAATGTCACAATTACAATATACCAGTGACATAAGCGAAATACAACTGGCGAACTAAGAGTTTTAAGTACCATGGCAACTAGACCTGGTCTAACTCTTAAACCTTTCTTTTTTCTTAGTGAAAATTGAGTTTAATGTTTGTTTTTATTTAAGTTTACCTGTAGTCCTAATTTTGCTATTTTAAGCAAAAAATATGATATACTCCAGGCGGTAGATTGTTTTGAATGGAAAAAACCTGAACGGTATATTTTGTTCTTCAATAGATATATTTGTGGGTCGCCAAAAACATTAACCCCCGTATTCACTAAAAAGGTTTAAGTGTTAGACCAGGTCTAGATGCTATGGTACTTAAAACTATTAGTTCGCCAGTTATGTATCGTTTATGTCACTGTTATTTTGTAAAATGATTGGGACATTTAGAAAAATTATTTGTTTAATTGCTAAAAATATCATCTTAAACCTACATTTGCCAAGTTAAACCTGGTCTCTTTAGTGGATAAGGGTACAAAAAATCTACACCTCTGATAGAAGTGAGACCCCTAAATAAACAAATTCAATACAAGTAGTTGGTTTTTGTGCCATAACTCGTTTTCTCACTTTCAAACTATAAATATAACAACAAATAAAAATGTATATAAATCTGTATAAAAACAACTGATTATTCACTGATATATTGTGCTTATAGGCCAGTAGATTTAGTGAAAATATCAGGAAACCCCGGCGAACAATACCGTTGGGCTAAACATTGGTACGAAGTTCTATAATGAGTACTGAAAAACATATCAAAGTCCTATAACCTCTTACCTCACATGTTTTTTTGATTATTTTCTTCTAGATGCTATTTTCAGGCTCATAAAGTCACGTTTTGTACAAGATTGGGCACTTGGTATGAAATGTGACGTTTTCGATTGGGCTTCCAATTTGCACCACTTTGCATCCCGATTCAGTTCTGCGCAACAACGCTGAGGAGAGAAATGGCGATATTTGTACAGAGTATTCAGTTATATTTTGAAGGAAGTCTACACGCTTTTTTTTAAGATCAACAAAAGTTAATTACAAATGTTTTCTTCTTGCTGTTTATAAACATAGCATGCTGGAGACATTTATCTTAAAAAGCAACCACTAACTCTTCAATGAAAAGGAATCTGTTAGCAAGAGAGGGAACCTTCTAGCTTTACATAGGAGTACACTATGGCAGCATTTTTGCCAATTTTCTTGGTTTTCCTTAAAAACAATGCAATATACAAGGTGTTTTTTTATAAAAAATTGAAATATATTACTCATGGCGGTTAAGACAAAGTTTTAAATATTTTGTATTTAACATTTATTTCCTTGAAAAATAAAGCTTATAAAATAAAATATAAACAGAAACCCTGTAGGTACATAAATATGAAGCAGTTACGTGTAAGTTGGCCTGGGATCAATAAAATTTTCCTTTTTTTTTTAATAAACTTCTTTCAAATTCAATGAAATACCATTTAAATATTTTAACGTTATTTTTTTTTGTAGGAATATGAATTTATGTCCAAATATATCAAGTTAAGGATATTATAAAAAGGTTTCATTTTGACCAATTGTACAACGTAGAATATGTAAAGTATCTTTAAATTTACAAATAAATATTAGTATATCAATGTTACCTTGGTAAAAAAATTCAGAATTTTGCTCTATTTAACCAACCAAATTGTCATTCTAGTAACTTCTTTAGATAAATAGTTATAGGGCTTAGCCATTTAGTTGTGGCATGTGGCATGTAAAATTGAAAAAAATCGAAACCGGTTTTACATATAACCAGTTTAGCTAACCGTACACTTTTAACTGTAGATTTACAGTTTTTTAGTTTAGGCCTCCAAATTTACTATTAACTTATTTAGCTGTGGCCGTCTATTTTATTTGCCACGTAGTCCATAGACTAACTCAGTCAGCTTCAGCAAAACGTACCACTAGCGGACCGAACTACGGATAGGATAAGTAGATTGTTCGGTGGATCCAAGTCTGTTTTACCGGCTATCAGTTATTTGTTATTTACTCGGGAATGCCTTGTCATTTGTTTAGATTTTTGTTCGATCGATTGTTGCTAAGTATTTTTGTGTTAATAGGTAGTTTATAACGCAAATAATCAAAAAGTTACGACTAGTTAGGTTAGCAGCAGTGATAGTGAGTCAGATTTTAATAGAAGACCAACTAGAAAGAAGAAAGTAGTGAGATATAATTAAAAAATTTATTGACACTTGGCTCAAAGACGTTGTTCAGTGGATGACTGGCAAAAAGTAAAAAAGGTAACATATATTTTTACTATACTGCAAGCGACTGTGACTGGAAATGCGGCATTCAAGATCTGTCACGACCAAAACGTTCATCTAAGCATGATATGAATAGTAAAAAAATGCAAAAGCAACCTAAGCTCACATCGTTGTTGCCATCAAAATCGCAGCAACCGCAACAGTCACAAGTCACAAAAGTCGGCGAAATTAAACTAGTTTGTTTTATTGCGGAACATAATTTTTCATCTAATATTGCCCCACATCTGACTAAATTAGTAAAATCACTGTTTCCAGGTTCGAAAATTGGTGAAAATGTTTCAATGAGCCGAACAAAAGCTTGATCTATTGTAGTAAATGTGATAGGAAAAACGGCTGAAGAAAACTTGATAAAAAATTTAAGGGAAAATAGGTTTTGCATTGTTGGTAGATAAGTGGACAACCAAATGTTTAGCTTTAATAGCGAGGGTAATTAACTAAAATTATAAAGTAGATGACAAATTTCCAATTTTGATACCAGTTGCTGACGGTTCAGCTAAAGTTTTTTTACAATAAAGCTGTCGAATATTTTATTGAAAAAGAAATTCCAAATAAAACATATGTTAGGATTTGCGTCTGATGGCGCCAAGGTCATGTTTGGAGGAAACAACTCGATGTTCATTCATTTGAAGAATGACATACCCAGTTTCTTCACCTTTAAATGTATATTCCATTCATTTGCGCTTTGCTCATCCTACGCATGGGAAAAATTACCAAACGGCCTTGAAGATTTTTGCCGTGAAGTTTTCAGTCACACCCATAATTCACCTAAACGCATTGATTACAAAACTCTTCAGACATTTGCAAATATAAAACCTCATAAAATATTGCAACCCGCACAAACCAGATGGCTATCGCTGAACGATGTTGTGAATAGATTGTTGGAACAGCTTCCAGCTATTAAGTTATTTCCAATCAGCAGTTTTCAGAAATCGTCTTCTTTCTCGTCAAGATATTTTAACGAAAGCCCTGGAACCGACAATCGAACTATACTTAGAATTTCTACGATTTGCGTTACCAATAATCCCAGATTTGAATAAAGAAATGCAAGAGTTGGACGACGATAAACCGACAAATTTTTACAGAAAGTGTAAAGAGTTTTACATTGAGGATCAGAGTTTAACACATATCTTCTAAAACACTTCTAAATTAAATTGAGTATGTCGAATTTTTCATTTTAGCCTTTAAAAGTAAAAAAAATCTGTTTATATGTCTAGTAATTTTTCGAAAACAATAGCGGTACTAACCTTGAGCTTTTCTATGCTCAGAAGTAATTTCGTCAAATTCCAAAATACTCAAATTGGAGAGCATACATATAGGTATATTTCTGAAAAAAAATTGATTCGAAAAACGTAGTAGTTTTTTTCCAAACTATCACCAAAGATAATTACTAAAATCTTGGAATATTTTTCGGAGAATACGTTAGGTTGGTAATTGCAGTTGGTAACAGGTAAAGTTTGAACCCCTACCGCAAGAGGTCGGCCCAAACTTTTCAATATTTTTTAATGGAAGGGAGAGCGCAATGACGCCAAAGAAAATGGAATTACGATCGCGTGTTGTCAATCACGTCAGATAAATAAACATTTATCTCTCGGATGGTCTTTCGTTTATTTTTTGTCAGATTCTATGGTTCTTCTTTCAAATAAAGTTTAGAATGTTTTAATACATATCATGTTGGAAAAACTAAGTAATCAGTAGATTTGGGCAAATGGAAAAACCTAATTTTTTAAACAATATTTGTATTTTAAGGGAGAAAATCGGTCTTTCCTTGAACTATGGGGGATATTAAGGAAGAGGAATGTATCTTTAGGTCATATCTTAGTTTGTTACGGTGGGTTCGTGTAACAAATTTTAGTTTTATCTTTTTCTTTAGTTAATACGAATTCACACCGTTATTGGTTGTTTTTTGTCATGTAACATAAAAAAAATCAATCAAACTATTCTTAGTGGCAAAAAATTATGCCAAATACTAAATTTTTGAAAGGATTTCTTATCTCAAAATTGTTCTATTCTAAAAAATAGAAATATATAGTTATATTTGACCCTACGCAAAGAAAACGAATTGATGTTTCATATGTATTTAGTAAAGTATCCCTAACTGGACATTTAATTTCAAAATAAACAAGTTTATACAATTTCCTGCATGCCTTTAAACGTCCTCAAATTTAGTTTATCATTTTTATATCGAGTATGCAAAATAGTCCATTGTCGTATAAAAAACAAAATACGCCTTGAGCGGGTGAAAACCCTTCTCCCTCAAACTGTTAAGAAAATAGGGACAGTTGTATAGCATTTAAAAATAAAGTAAGTATCTAAATGTACTACAATTCTGCCATAGCACAAAACATGAATAAGCATGTTGTTTCTACTCTTTTTTTGCAAAATGACAAACAGCTTTTTATGAACCATAACAAATTATTTTAGTATAAATTAAGCACTGAAATTTATTAGTCATGAAATGTTTTTAGATATATCTGGGTAGACGAGTGTTTTTTCTTTATTTTGATTCCAACTTTTACAATTTGTTATAAAGGTCAGAAAAAAATAAACTTCAAATGCAAAATTTGAAAAAATATCCCCAAGATTCTAAACATATTTAGTCTCGTTTGAAATCTTAGTATTGCAATGTTAGTAAAATGAAAATTGTTCTACTAATGGTTTAACTTCTAGTCTAAGCAGATAAAAAATAATTCTGCTTTTACAAAAATAAAAAATTGTTTTGCAAGTTTCTGATGGGATTTTTCTGTATTCTGATAGGTCTAAAAGATAGCAAGAGAAAAAGTTTGACTATAAAGTTTTTTCTTTTATAAATATTGAAGATGGATGAGAAAATATAAAAAACTCTGTTTGCGGGTTAGTAATTTAATAGGAAATAATAGCATTTACATAAATGGTATTTATATATTACAATATCATCATATACATTTTTAAGAGTAGGAAAATAGTATCTATTTATAGTAATAATTATTTATTGAAGAAACCAATAGATCTTTTATTTTATATAAAATATAATTGCTTAGTTGCTAACAGAACGAACTAACTATATTTGTAGTCTAATTAATATATTTAAGCATTGATTAGATAAAAAAAAACCAATAAATCAAATTATGTGCTCGAGTTGGTTAAAATATAAAATAATTATTTTTGAACTACATATATAACCAAATGTACAAATGAACATATTTTTTATTGGTATACTAAACTTACTAACCTAAATATTCCTAACTTACAAATTAGTAATTATCTTTTTTTTTGCTTATAGCATTTAAATAAATAATATGTAAGATAACATTTTAGTATCAATTGAAAGATATTTTTTGTAGTTTGGCTGGGTATTCATGAGTATGCTATCAAACTGTGGAACATATACACTACAAATGTATAGTAGGTATATTAAATTATAAAATTTTGAAAATACTTTGACTTTCTTGTGTGTGTTGTAGTGTAGAGGTAACATTCAGCCTATTCTGAATGGATTTAAGTTAAAACCTTCATACTCCAACACAAAAACAGCCAAACTGTTAGAAAGAGCCAGTTAATAGTTAATAGTTAATACTTATATATATATATATATATATATATATATATATATATATAAATATTTTATTAATTTTTTTCATTAGGTCACTTTCTCAAAATTTAACATAGGTAATAACTTTAAGGATGAAAAATGGCTTATTCGAAAATAAATATGTGACCTGCGTTATCTGTCATACCTGTTTTATTTTATTTATTAAGTATGAAAAATTACTTAGAGGGAATCGTCACTTAACTTGTGTTCCCTGCCAGAATTAATATATTTCTTTGAAGATGTCGCAGAGAAAGGGGTTATTTGCTAAAACACGAGAAAGTGCTATAAAAAGAGGTGTTTCTTTTATGGTTTTACATATGTCGAATTTTGGTCAGCAATTCTAATTTTTAATTTTTATAACTTTGTCCAAGGCACTTAAATATTAAAAAAACAGTTTTACATTTCGATTATGCTCCTAAATTAGTCAAAAATTCCCAAAATCACGACAACTTTGCATCAAGCTTAACATACTTTTGAGAAGCAATTTTAATTTTTTTCCAAAAAAGACACAGTTTATGTGGAATATTTAGGTATAAGAAATAATATTATGTTAAGGTTACTAACAGAAAACTCTTTTTTTTTTTTAAGTTAGACAATTTTCAAAAATCAGGAAAAAGTTAAAAAAAAATATTGGAATTTTTGACCAAAATTTGGTATGCGTATATAAAATTAAAAAATAAACAACTTTTCTTAATACAACTTTTTCATATTTTAACAAATAAGACTATTTTTCTGTAATTTTTTTAAAGAAATGTCAATTTTGACAGGTAATGCAAGTTTTCTGATGTAAGTTTTTTATAAATATACTATAATGTAACAAATAAACTTGAAAATCATACCAGTATAGTTGAACAATCAAATTATTAATATAAAGATATGGCTGAGGCAAGCATTGGATAATTGGCCTTATGAAATGTACACTCCAGAATGCTTGCTACATATACCACATGGTATGACTTGGCAAACAACACAAATAAGTAGTAGTGAAACAATGCATGAATACTGAACCACTTACAGCGTATACAAAACAACAAATTTTCAATATAACATGACTATCAGCAACGAAATTGGGATAGCTATGGGGTCACCTTTATTTATTAAATAATATAATTAAATATAATTCAAATATATCTACATAAAGAGATCTTATTACTAAATTCTGCACACAACAAACACGTCTACTCTTACTCATAAGATGCATTAACTAGTCATGGGAATTTACTACAAAAGCATAAACTGTTCTACTAACGATTACAAACTTCTAAATCTATAAATTAAAATATTTTCCTTTTCTGCTTTCTTCATCGATGGTGGGATTCAAAATTACATGTTCTATGGCTTGTACAGTTCGTAGCAATAACAGTTTTCTTGTGATATGGAGTTTTCTTTGTACCTAGAGAAAAAATAACTAGAATTAGTTTTTTTCTTGTTTATATGAAAATATGGTATAACCTTAATACATATCTAACAAAATAAAAAAATTAAATTCTGTGTCAAAATTAAATATGTTTTATCAGTACTACACAAAAGAGGTCCAAGTAAAATAGGTATAAGTTAATGATTAATTGTAAAAGCTTTGGAAGTTTTAATTTCATACTAGGTAGTGAGCAAATTTTTAAGAAGGGTTTGTTGCATTTTACTTTCCTACATATTAGTAATAGGCAAAATACCTTACATATATTTTTTGGCCTATTATTAACAGTAATGATATAGAACAAATTTTCTTTAATACTAATTAGTAGGAAAAAAAGACGCAAAAACTAGCTTCATTAGCGAGATGGGCTCGATGTAATAATAAAGCCAGAATATGTAAAGATTATTTATATAAACTGAAAAGAATGAAAACAATTTTATTTATATTTTCAACTTAACAGGTGTTTTCCATTAGATTCAGGCAAGGCCCAAGCAAATAAAGAAAAGCAAGGGAAAAGTGTGTATAAAAAACCATGTTTATTTTAATCATTATCAACTGTTGTCATACATATAAAAGTAAATTATAAACTGTCACTACTATTAGGACAAGCTACAGAACCCTCAAAATAGAACAGAAAAAATTTAGCCAAGTTCTTTGAAAGAAAACAGTTGATGTACCACACCTTAGACCTAAAATTCTTAGTTATTGTTTTTTAATAAAAAAATCGACATTTTGTGTATTTTGACTATGTACAAAGAAAAAAATGGTTGGAGATAAAAATAATATTTTAGTTTGCTTTAATATGATTTAAAGGTTATCTTTTGAAAGAATAATTATGTTACCCGATAATAATAAATGTGATTTCTTTCTATACTATATTTAATGTTTAGTCAGTAACTTAATATGTAAAAAGTCTAAATAAACAAATAGAAGTTTGGGAATTTAATAGTTATAATAAAAAGTATTTTACTATCAGGTGTAGCAGCTAAGTGGTTAAATTCTTCATGAATAAAATTGGCAGGTTCCTTGATTTTTGCATTTGCTCTTGACTGTGCAAATTTCTGCCTTGCAACACTCTCTTTTTGCTTTTCATAAAGTATGTAATAGGTTTTAAAATGCCTTAGATTTATAATGGAACTGACCAGCTTATTGCAGGAAGAGTTATGTCGCCTTTTACATACTGTGCTGTTAATTTATATTTTCTAATTTCTCTCTAAAATGGATTATTCCACTGC
Source organism: Kuschelorhynchus macadamiae (assembly GCA_030620095.1). Classification (NCBI taxonomy): domain Eukaryota; kingdom Metazoa; phylum Arthropoda; class Insecta; order Coleoptera; family Curculionidae; genus Kuschelorhynchus; species Kuschelorhynchus macadamiae. The sequence goes on along the minus strand of JAUTXW010000556.1, from coordinate 1,813,074 downwards.
CCAACTGTATTTCTTTCTATAGGCATAATATCCTCTGAAGTAACCTATATATATATATATATATATATATATATATATATATATATATATATATATATATATATATATATATATATATATATATATAAATGTGTTTTCATTCCGGGTGTACATCCGTTCACTACTGTCGTTCTGAAAAGAACAGTTTTGCTGACGTTTCGCCAAAATCACATTTGGCATTTTCGAAGCTTTCTTTCTCGCGTCCGAATAGAGACTCATACACCCGGAATGAAAACACATTGTATTTTTCTATCCGTGAAGGAGTAAAAATCAACATATATATATATATATATATATATATATATATATATATATATTATATATATATATATATATATATATATATATATATATATATATATATATATATATATATATATAATATATATATATATTTATATATATATATATATATATATATATATATATATATATATATATATATATATATATATATATATATAGATATAGAAATATAGAAAGATATCCTTGGAGACCTCGCTGGAGACTCATCTTGGTACTTTAAGCTCTCAACATCATTACCACGCTTCTTTGCAAAACTGGTTGAATATGTATGGCCTTTGTTAATATCATCCCTACAATAAAACCAAACAAAAAACATGTAGTTGAAACTGTTGTAATATTATCTGAAATATTAGGGAACTATATTTATTTTTTTTTTTATAAATATCTTTGGCATGTCCAACGTGGTATTATATCTTAACAACATGGTAAACTGACTGGTATACCTATGGCACTTATATGATAATGCCCAGGGGCATACACTTTTCTTTTTGAGGGAACCAAGTGAGGCTCCAAAAATAGAGAAAGCGGGGAAAGAAAGAAAACGTCAGGTGGATTTTAAGACATACATTTGAAGTGAAAAAATTGAAATAATAAGACTAAGATTCCAAAAAATATATTTTATTATAAAAATATATAAGTAATATCTATAAAGTAGTAAAAGTAATCAAATCAATAAGACTTATACATTTTTTGCAACATTAAATTGATTAGTTGATATCTCGGTGACACAAGTTGTAGGATATTTTTTCTTGTTTGCAGTTTTAAGGGCATACTTAAATCATGCGTCTTTAAAGCCTTTCACAGATTTGAATAGTTCAGGTTATTATGTCTGAAAAAATATTAAAACATGTTAAGTTATTTATTACATTGCGCTTTTGACTCTACATATTTAAAAATCAGTTCAATTGTTTCTGAGATATGACATTTGAAAAATGAAAATTTGATATTTAGAAAGGCTGTAAAATCTAAATAATTCTACTTAGAGCAGAAATTGTATACTCCTACCTCAGTTTTGTATGATCTTTCTTATGGTCCCGTAAAAGGGAAGTATTGTAATCGTGAAAAAATTACCAAGAGATTTTTACAGATCTTTGAATTTTAGGGTTCCGGGATCCCAAAAAAAAAACATGTTTTCCCATTTCGATTGAGATTTAGAAGAGTAGAAATTATGCACTCCTACCTCAGTTTTATATGGTCGTTCGTGTGGTCTCGTAAGAGAATTCTGTACGAAGAAACTTGTTGGTAAAGGTGAATTTATCGATTTTTTTTTTATCAGAAAAACTCTTTCTTCTATTTAGACTAACAGCTGATGCTATAAGAAAGACCTTCGGAAAGGCCTTAAAAAACTAAGCATGTAATAGAAAAAATGGTATTATATTTAAAGAAAATTACCATCGATATTAGCATCTGAACCTTGTATAGTGATAATGTTAAAAAGAAGCAATAAATAATATTACATATTTCTGTCTAAAATTATTATTCAATTTTCATTGAATTTGTGTAAAACTTAGAGGTTCCATATCTTTTTTAGGCAGTTGTGTTGTAGGCCAGATTTCTTACCATGTATACTTTTTTTTTTCAAAAAATGGATTTAATAATAATCATGTATTTATTCTTGTGATATTTGTTGACTTGCACACTGCCTTAACAAATAAAATACCAGTTCTGGATGGCACAATTTCGTTCAAGTTGATAAGAAATATGACAATAAAGAGTAATACTAGTAATACCTGGAATTTTGAACCAGAAACAATTCTGTATTAAAAAACATGCCAGTAAAAAAAAGAGGAATACACATTTGGATGCTTATTTTCTTTACTTATTTTTGTTACATTTTAGAAAGTTTTGAATTTTGTCCCAGATTCTGGCTATTTGTATGTAGTATCTTTACTTGTTTTTGAGATTTTGACTTCATAAAATTTGAATTTTCATATTTGGAGAGGATGTAACATCACAAAACAGATCTCGCTTATTGCAAGAGATAGAAAAATGGTTAAATATAGAAAGTTTTAGACAATTTCGTTACAAGTCTAATACCACCTGCAGGCAAATTCTAGCCATTATGTTCTTGAGATATTTGGAAACGAATAAAATATTGTATTTTTAAAATTATGCAGTAACTTTTTAATCCTAAAAGTTGTAAACATATTGCCAAAGCATTTTTTTGTCTAACATTTTATGGAGCTGTCATTTTTTGAATCTGATATTTCGTAAATGAGGAGCCATCATCAACTTTTAAATACACACCTGGATTTTTTAATTTGTTTTGGAACAAACCTTTGCATTCCAAAATCCAATGATGTAATGCACTCATACATTAAAAGTATTTAAAATTTGAGGAAATCAAGGTTATCCATCTCTCTCTAAAACATTGTCTCTTATGGGAAAATCTTAAATATGTGCTGTCCAAATATTAAGTCTGTTATATTATTCGTGTGGTAGGGTCAAATGCTTGTTAAAAAAATTTACATAAATTACCGAGCTTGTAAAAAATTAAAAAAAAAATACTGTCAATTTTACAAGATATTACTATAAATTATATTTTTCAAATGGGACATCCTGACTATTATATGTCCCTCAAATGAGTTTCTTCTTGCAGATTATAATTATATCTGGATTGATACTTATCCACTCCACTATGTAATAATGTTGTCTGTATCTCTCTAACACACTGCCTCATATGGTTTTCTTAAATCGATCGAGTGTCTTTGAAGATAAAGTTATCAAACCAGATATTATATTTATAATCTGCAAGAAGAATTCCATTTGAGGGAAATATAGTATAGAGTGTGTGCCGAGCTGTGTCCGATTTAAACATACAACTTATGGTGATATCTTGTAAAATTAATAGTCTTTTGTTTTTCTAATAACCAGAAAAAAAGTTTTAAGTAACCCTACAATTACTTTTTTGTTCATTCCGATAAGTTAAAAAGTAAAAAAGTTATTAACATTTAAAATGCTATCAAGATACACTGATCACACTGTACATACATAAATACAGTAACATACATTAGTACACTAAATTACTTGAGAAATGAAAACTAATATCCCCAATTTTTTCTTACTTTTCCAGTGATTCAGGAATATGTATGTACATTTTTGATCAAGACTGAGAATATATAAAAGGTCAATTTTTATTTGTTTGTAGAAACAAGACTAAGATATTTAACATGTTACATATGCATAGCCATGCGCAAGAATTATTTTCTCACTAGAAAGCAATGCCTTAGTAAATTAGGTAGCGATAAAAAGTTGCTTCCCTTTTATGAGCTTTTAATTTCTACCACAATTATGTGACCAACAGGAAATAAATTTTTATACCTTCCGAATTACTATACCCCTAAAGGTACACTATCTTTGTTAAAAGTTAAAATTTAAAATCAATCCTACAAAACATATTTAAATTTTACAAATATAAAAACCATAGGTATTTATGTGAATTTCAGAGAGAATTCACCTCATGTATAAAAATATGAATATGAAATAAAAATGAACGAGAAAATTCTAAAAGAATCGTGTTGCCTAGGTACCTATAAAAACACATTTATTAGTTTTATTTATTTTCATCATTGTTTGAAAACAAAATAGTCTTCCTCCTTCAAAGTTGGGCTATTTTAAGTTTCAAACATAAGATATGTACTTCAGAAATACATCCACCATGTACCTTCTAAAAAATTACAATAGCATGGACATACAGATAAAAGTTTATATAAGTAGTCTCAAACGTAAAAAATATGTTGATATTTTTATTATGTATGTACTGTAATCAGTAATATGTATGTAGCTTATCTCTTTGAAAATCAAAGTGATCAATATTTTACAATTGTCCATTTCTAATTCTTCAAATTCATGAAGGGTCTCAAAATCGAGCACCTATAGTTATATTATTTGAACTTACCTTATTCTGCATTTTCCCAGGATTCTCACTGCAAAATGTTTTGCAGTTCGGCGCCGAGGTCTTGCTGCTCTCGTATTTTTACGCCCTTTACACTCATTACACATATCCTAATTACACAAGTAACACAGGAGTTCGTAAACAAATATCTAGAAAGCTTAGACACAGTCACAAGAGTGAGAAGTTCTAAACTAAACGTCGACGTTTTAAAAATACAAGTACTAGTCATTTTAAAACACATCTATAATAAACAAACAGGAAATTCTCAATCCAAGGCTCAAGATCATAAAATCATGTTCATAAAAATATAAGGAAACCAATATTCCGGGTATTTAGATATTAAAAAAACTTGTTTTTATCGGCAAACACCGAAAGGTGCCGAAAGTCAAAAGGCCCTGCAATTATTACTTCGGCTAGCTGATAAAAAACAGTCAGTAGGGGAGATCATAAATATTATAGTCTGTAAAAGAGCTGTTCTTTAACAGCACTCTCTCGTTTTATTTCATTTCGCAACAAAGATATATCAACGAGGCAAGAAATACATGCCATGTGCAATATTTTGAATTTTCTATCAAAGGAATGTAAAACTCATAAAGTTATTTGCTTGAGATGGAGGGGATACCATAATGCTGCGTCACTGTTAAGCGTTTTCTGAAATATTTGAATTTTTCCGTTAAAAGTGAAACTACTTATTTGCATAGTATTTGATAGATTTTATGTAATGTTTGTACATAAATATGTTATAACATTAAATTATGAACGTGTTAATTTATTTATATGGCCTATTTTGGAAAAAATTAAAAAATAATCGGATTCCGACATTGATGCGTCATCTACAGAGTGGCGCTTGAGGTTTGAGTTCGAAAAATGAACACGAGAAATTTTATAGCGTGGATTTGCACTCTTAATGCCATGAAAACTAAATTTTAAAATATATTTTGTATTGAAATCTGAAATTAAAAATGGTTTTGAGTTCGATGCGACAAATGACCATTTAAAAAAAATTAATAAAAATCAAGAATTGCAAATTGAAAATGAGATAGTAGCTGATAATATCTAATATGCTTATTTCGTTACTTATCAGAATCTCATTACACGTTTTTTCAAAATTCTTTCCCAATGTGAGTTTTATTTATTGCTATATTACTAGTTATTTTATATACAAACATATCTTATATAAGAAAAGCTTTAAATTTACCGTTTCTTAATTAGTATTACAAAATGTAAAAATTGATGCATACGAAAAATATTTAATTTATTATTTACAATATTATAAAACATTAATCTGGTAGAATTTAAGTACCGTAAGGCATACACAACCTAATATTATGTTCAGAAAACGGTTAGTCAAAAATCTATATATTTAGAATAAAAAGAGATTTTTTCTTCTTTCACAAGCAGCTCCCACTTGACCAATTTGGATATATTTCTTTTTAATTAAAATTATCCACCCACAGACGTATTAAACACTAATTACTGTTTATTTCTGTTATAATCGTCACATGAAAAAACAAAATTTAAATACATTATTTAATGCGCTCTGCTGCGCCGAAAGGCCACATACAGTTGCCGCTTACATGAGATGAATTAGTTTTATATTTGTTTAAAGTCCCGTCAAAAGTACATAACTTATTTAAATATATTAGGAATTTTTATTGTTGTTTTATTAAACTCAAATTTTACTAGTAGTACCCTAGGGTTGCCAACTATAAATTTTTATAACCCAGGACAGGTCAGTCAAAATCTATAAAAAATCCAAGACACAGAGTAATAAAGAAGAACACCTAATAATATTAATATTTTATCAATTTTAAACAAAATAAACGTGATAAATAACATTTTAATTGAGTAAAAAAAAAATTGAAAAATCGCTTATGAAACCGCATTTTAACTTGCAACTAAGTGCCTATAAAGTTGTATAAAGGGACTGTACTATAATAGAAAATTTTTACCTTTTTTTCCTCCTAAGTATTAGCACTGTATTATGTTAGGTAGGTGGCATGTACTAGCAATTAAAAAGAAAATACAAACTAAATTATAAAAACTAAACATATTATTATGGATGAACAAGTTAAACTTTGGTTTAGTATAGGTATTATAATAATTCATGTGTCTGCTTGTTTCATATTTCATTAGTTTTCACAAAATAAATTAATAAATAATATTTTCAGTGAGTAAAAAATTTAAAATTTGAATATCACTTAACCCATAACTGTATTGCAACAAAGTTACTATAAAATATATTTACCTTACCTTATCTCTTAGTAATTAGCTCGAAAACGAAATACATACTAGATAATAAAAACTAAACCAAACATATATTATGAAGGAACAAATAATATTTTGGCATAGTAGATGTATCATTATTAATAATGTGTCAGTTTATTTCATATTTTATTAATACTAATAAAATAAACCTAATAAATAATATTCTCAGTAAACAAACAAAAAGAAAATTTGAAAACCACTTAAACTTCTTACTTATTATTATTGTTAGTATTACTAACTCACAAGTTATTCAGATAAATACAAATAGCAGAAAATACAGAATTTCGCTCTTTAAGTGCGCATTTTCATCATTATTTCGACAGATGACAGAACGCAACAAAACGATGTTAATCATTAAAAATAATAAAACTGTATTTTATGCTGTGTTGTTGAAAAAAAAATTAAAAATTGCCAAAATCCAGGACAAAATGCGTCCTTCTCGGGAGATCGGAAGAACGAAGGACAAATACGATAAAATCTAAAATCCAGGACGTCCTTCCAAATACAGAACGGTTGGAAACCTTACTATCGACAAGAAGACATGAATATCATTTGTTCTTAATGCATCTCAGACGTAAATCTAGAAACAACACCGCGATGTTCCGATGTTGTTAGCCCAACTCAATAAACTCTGTACTAAGCAAGTGTAACCGTCATGTCGACTAAAGAAGTGAGGCAAATACCTTTCTATGCAAACCGCCGTCTCTTTCTATCTTTTTGGGTTAACAGGAATAATTTAATTTAATTTAACTTACAGTTAAATAAAACCCAAAAGTTCTATTATACTGTAAAATATATATCGTCTTAACATCCGATTTATAAAAAACAGTTTGAAGTAATTTGGAAAAAGATATATTCTCAGCATATTCTCTAGTAACAACAGTAAATAAAGATTTTTATGGTATTTTCAGGAGTGTAGAAAAAAAGATACTGCATAGGGTTTTATTTTTAAAAAATAATAACATTTTTGTTCCTAACCCAAACGAAAGGCTTACAGATTTAGGAAAATACAAGAATAAAATAAAGTGAATTTGAAATTTTTTTACACTAGATGGTGAAATGTGGTTATCTTTTTTTTAAAATACCTTTCTAAGCAAATGGGGTTTACACATTTTCATTCGTCAGTGTCTTTTAAAAATTATTTTCTATAAACAGATTTCTGGATTTTTTAAAATTCCACCCTTAAGGGCATGATATGTCTTGTGTTACCATGTTTGTAATTGAAGAGGTATAATTTTAAAATATACATAATAATATCGGGCATGTGAGCTGCCGAAACCAAAAAAAATAATCGCCTTGAGTTTTACATAAGTAGGTATACAGATTTTACACTGACAATCACTGTCTATGCTGAAAATCTAAATTATCTTCACGTAAAGCATCAACACTAATCAATTGCACTAGTCCCTTTAAAATGTGTAGCCCCTCGGGAATAAAACCAACTAAAACCACAGCCTTGCTACATTTTTCAGCACTGTGGATAGCTTTATAGACTGTTTTACCAGCACAACTGATCGTATGGCCAAAAAAAAAACAAACGTAACTACCAAAATTACCTATTTAATGTTCCGAGTGAAAGCGAGATGCTTGCCCCACGCGAATGCTATCTTTGTCATATTTGCGCCTTACACACTATTAGAAGATGACTGACGCCGCTCCAGTTACGTAAAATAGAGTTCATTGGTCCAACCTCAACATTTTAAAGATTCTCCTTGAAATCGGAAGGGTTTCATTAATTATTCATTGTATTCGTTGTTTCAATTTGGGTTCAATCATTCATATTGGTTTCTTATAACGAGTCAGTAAGGAGCAATTATCCTCCTATATAATATTTTTATTAGTAGGAGTTTTTTATGTTTATGCATACCACGAAGGCCTGAGGCCTCAAAAGTAATGCACTGTTGCCTTAAACTTGCTTGCCTTTTTTAGTGACTCCACATAAGTGCATTTGCACTTCACGGTACCTTAGGAAACGCGGTAGTATTGCCACTGTCGTTATTATATTTCTGCAGCAACTACTACCCATTATTAGTAGCCCGGTTCTAGACGGAGCACGGTCTTTCCCGGGTGGTCACCCTTCCAAGTACTAACTACGAGCGGCGATACTTTACTTTGATTATAGTCCGAAATCGGAGCAACGCCAGGCACTGCGCACTACATTCGTTGGTTTGATTATTGTTTTTATTTTATTAATGTTTTGAAGATTTAGTTTTGTCGTGCTAGTTTAGTTATATAATTATTATTTTGAGTTGATCTTGTATATATCTATACCTAAAACTGTAAAAGAAGTAATTGTAATTATCTACACAGTCAAGTCTTGATGGTGTTTCATTCGTTAGTTATGATACCAGTAGTGTGTATTTTTTTTTTAGTTTATTTATACTTTTTAATTGCCATTAACATTGGTCTCTGCCAAACGAACGATCTTATTTGCATTTTTTTTATATTTCTCGCAGCCGGCAAAATAATTTTTAGAGAACATGGAAAGTTAAAATTTACAAGGATGTAGGAAACAATCAAAATAATTTGTTTATATAATTTTGTATATAGGAAACAATGAATTCACACTGCTGTAACATTATAGGGCGAAGAGGCCGTATTTATCGTAATCTTTAAACTGCTTTAGCTGATTTTTGCAATGCAATTTTATTGTGTTACTAGATACCATAACTTTATCAATCCGATCATCTAATGTCTCATTTTTAAAAAGTATTATTTTTATTAGATTTTTCTACTAAACAATAATAGCATAATACAAATCACCGCACCAGTCAGTTAGACATGCAAAATATCATTTAAAAATAATACCAGAACGCCACTGTTGTTACTGCAGGACCAGTTGTTAAAGAAGGGTACCTTCATCGTAAACATTGGATTGGACGGTCCGCCGAGTTTTTTGAGATAACTATACGAAGTGTACTTTAATTACTTTTGAATAAAAGATACTATAACGGAAAGTGAAATTTATTTGCGTTACTGTAGAGTTACCATATTTATCTTATTCATAGATATGTCAAATTATAACTGCTATTTATTTTAACTAAATTAATTATTTAAAAAAAAAACGAAGACAGCAACTCCTTAAAACCGAAGAAAACGAGATCGAATATGTATCAATTTCATGTTCAGATATATATATATATATATATATTTTACGATTTTGTTCTAAAAATATTGTTTTCTTATTTTAGTATTAATTACTACAAGTGGGAACCTTTTTACATAAATAAATACACAAGTTTTAACTCCCCTCGTAAAAGGGTAGTATTGTAATAATTCGAGATTTTTAGACCTTTACGTTTCGGGGTCCCCAGATGCCGAAAAACATGTTTTCTCAGTTTCGTCGGTCTGTCGGCCTGTCCGTTCGCGGCATAGCTAAAAGCTACATATCTGATTGATTTCAAATTTTGGTCAAAAATTAAGGGTCATATGAGGATAACCTGGGTTACATTTTTTACATTACAGTTAACATTTTGGTGAAAATCCAACTTGGCAAAACAAAATGGAGGGGCGAGTAAAATATTACTAAAAAACTACTTATCCAATTTATCTCAATTTTTGCCCAAAAATTAAGTATTATGTAGAAATCAACTAATAATTTCAAATTTTGTGCAAGCATTAAGTAATGAACTGGTAAAGTTGTGATACGAATTCAAGAAAACGGCGTAGCGTCCAAATTTTTAAAAAACCAACGTAAAAAAAATCTTCAAATCTTGAATTGACTTTAAATTTTGCAGAAAAATTAAATGTAATATAGGGATAAGCTGGTACGAATTCAACATGACGTAACAAAATGTGTTTTAATATAAAAACTACTTATTGAATTTATTTTAAATTATGCCCAAAAATCAGCTGTGGCATATTTACCATACGATCTAACAGAATGGCGACGAATAAAAATGTCAGTATATATGTGTTACTAAATGACTATGTACTGAACTAAATTGGGTCACACTCCACTGTTCCTAAGAAAAGGAAAGATTTATAACGCGGGAAGTTCCGGGTAAAAGAAATTTACCGACTTTTTAAATTTCTAATGCTCAAATTGTTTAACAAGCTAAAAGTGTTGGCACTACTAATAACAAAAGTTACTCACTTTCTGATATGGAAATATCTGAATATATTACCAGTTCTACCAATTCTTTAGAATAAAGCAATAAGTCAAATTACAGGGAGGAAGGAGGAGTTTTCTAAACTTTCTAGTCTAGGAGCGAGAAGGCAAAACACCCAATCATGAAATCCTATTAATTTAATTAACGCGGGAATAGTGAAACGACAATACCAACGTAGAGTAACACCGTCATTAAATACGATTGTAAAACAGTCTAAAGAGAAGAAAGATCTAAGACGAAAGAAAACATCTTTTATAAGAAACGAAGAAAATGATTTGGAAATGTTATTATTTTTTGAAGGTAGAAAACTAATTTTAAATTAATTTTTTTAAGAACTGTTAGAATGATATTTATTTATTTAATTTTTTGTTGAAAATCCAGAATCTAGTATTAGGGATGCCGCTAATTTTTTAAATCCTTTCAAGTGGCGTGTTAAGGTAATCCTCAAGCATTATAAATTCTACTCTTGTAGATTCAAGATCTCTGAGATATACAAAATTGAAGATCTCGCCGATATGCAAAAATTTCAACCATTTGAATTCTTGGGTGCGTTCGGGGGGATCCTAATTTCTTAAAGAAGGTTTTAATAAGCGGTTTTGGGTAACCGTCAAGCCACAAAAAAAAACCAGAGGTTAAAACTCAAGGATAGCGTTGTGTTCACATGTAGTGTGGCATGTTATTTTTCTTGACAATTTGAACAGAGAGAGATATTTACAATTTCTACAAATCCAAATTGAAAATTAGTTAGAAGAATTGCCGATAAGGAATTACAATGGCATAATATCGTGGCAAGATGGGGTCACACCTCACAATATTAAGCCTGTTACTGAATTTTCGGAAAATAGGCATAATTTGTGGATAGGTCGAGAAGCAGCAAACAGCGCTGATTTATCGCCTTTAAATTTTTTTTCTGAGGACATTTAAAAAAACGATAAATTTCCTTTACCCGGAACCCTCGTTATAAATTGTTACTTTTATTAGGAAGAGTGACGTGTGATCCAATTTAGTTCAGTACATAGTCACAGTATATATCTGTTACATCAACTGTCTCTTCATTTTTATTGGGGGCCATTTTCTTTCATCATATTAGATTCCTATCAAAATGTTTACCTTTTCCGTTCTGCCTATACCACACTTGGCTTTTGGGTATAATTTAAAATAAATTCAATAAGTATCTCATTTTCACAGATTTTTTAACTTTGATTTTTTTAAAAATCCATGTTGTTTTACCATCCTTAATTGAAACCCATATTGTCAGTCTTTACCTACTCTTTTGGTCCGCAGGTACCCCAGATATTAAGTTTTTAAATGGTCTTCATTAACGATCCTCTTGTTATGTTAAAGGGGTGTATTATTGGGGGCTAGAATCCAGTAGAAAAACAAAAGCCCTTTTTTAATTAAAATTGTCGAGGTTTCGCTATTTTATTGTTGCTTCCTCAGGATACGCAGACATTTCGCAACCCCAAATAGTACACCACTCTAACATAACAACAAGATCGTTAACGAAAACCATTTAGAACCCTAATATCTGCGGACCAACCTAGTAGGTGAAGACTAATAATATGAGTTTTATGCAGGATATATATATATATATATATATATATATATATATATATATATATATATATATATATATATATATATATATATATATATATATATATATATATATATATATATATATATATATATATATATATATATATATATATATATATATATATATATATATATATATATATATATATATATATATATATATATATATATATATATCCTGAAGATGCAAGCATAGAGTAACGAAACATCCACAATTTAAAAAAAGACATTTGTTTTTATTTACTGAATCCTAGCCCCAAATAATACACCACTCTAATATACAAACAAGAGAATCGTTAACGAAAACCATTTAGAAACTTAATATCCGGGAAATATCTGCGGTCCAACGTAGTAGGTAAACATTGAAATTATGAGTTTCGTGCAAGATATAGAATATATGTGCGTATCCTGAGGATGCCACAATAAAGTTTCGAAATGTCGACAAATTAAATAAAAAAATCTTTTACTTTTTACTGGATCCTAACCCCAAATAAAACACCACTCTAAATTAACAACAAGAGGATCGTTAACGAAAACCATTTAGTAGAAGGCCTGAGAGGGTGATTTTCTTAAGGATTACAAAAATTTTATTTGGCCGCAATTTTGTTCCGCCATCTTGAATTAGTAACACAGTTTTACTAATTGAGCCCTATACCACAATTAGTTATTGCACACAATTTGAAATTAATCCAATAAGTAGTTTTTTCAGGCTGAATTTTTAAATATTTTTTTATACCACCATTTTGTTCCGCCGTCTTGGATTCGTACCAAAACTTTACCAATTGATTTCAACGTAATACTTAATGTTTATGCAAAATTCGAAACAAGTTGGATAAGAAGTTTTTCATAATAATTTTTTTAACATTTCACCAGTCTGCCATTTTGTTTCGCTATTTTTGATTTTTACCAAAATATTACGAGGTCATACCCATATGACAATCGGGTAAGTAGTCTTTAAGCTATGCCGCGGTCACTAAAACGTAGAGACGTGTAAAACCTGAAAGGGTGATTTTTTCACGATTATAAACATTTTATTTGGCGGCCATCTCGAATTAGTACCAGAATTTTAGTAGTTGATCCCTATACCACAATTAGGCATGACACACAATTTGAAATTAAACCATAAAACAGTTTTTCCGGCTCAATTTTAAAATATTTTATTAAGCCGCCATTTTGGATTCGTACCAAAATGTTACCAGTTGATTCCAATATAATCCTTGATGTTTTTTGCAAAATTTGAGATAAATTGGATGAGTAGATTTTTAATAATAATTTTTTTAAGACTTACTAAAATGTTACCAGGTCATTCCCATATGACCCTTAATTTTTGACCAAAATTTAAAGTAAATCGGGTAAGTAGTCTTTAAGATATGCCGCGAACTGACAGACAGGCAGACTGACACAAGACCGACAGGCGGACCGACGGAGTTGATAAAATATTTTTTGGCATCTAGCGACGCTAAAAAGTAAAGATGTGTGAAACCTGAGAGGGTGATTTTTCACGATTACAAACATTTCATTTGGCCGCCATTTTGTTCGGCCATCTTGAATTAGTACCACAATTTTACTGGTTGATCCCTATTCCACAATTAACTATGGCACTCAATTTGAAATCAAACCATTAAGCAGTTCTTTAGAGGCTGAATTTTTAAATATTTTACTAGGCTGCCATTCTGTTCCGCCGTCTTGTATTCGTACCAAAATTTTACCAGTTGACTCCAACAGAATACTTGATGTTTTCGCAACATTTGAGATAAATTGGATGAGCAGTTTTTTATCAATAATTTTTTTCACATTTCACTAAGCCGCCGTTTTATTTCGCCATATTGGATTTTTACCAAAATGTTACCAGGTCATCACAATATGACCCTTAATTTTTGACCAAAATTTAAAGTCAATCGGATAAGTATTTTTTTAGCTACGCCGCGAACTGACAGACCGACGGAATTGAGAAAACATGTTTTTCGTCATCTAGGCACCCTGAAACGTGAAGATCTGAAAAGATCTCGGAGAGTGATTTTTTCACAATTATAATACTTCCCTTTTACGAAGGAAGTGATAAAATATATTACGATCGAATAACGAATATTGCTATCTGGAATGGAACATCAAGGAAGAAGTAGAGAATTTAGGCGACTCGTTATCGGTTTCAATTAATAATAAAATTTTAGAAAATATTCAAATGTGTTATCATAACAATTGAGGGCATGTAGAAAATTAACTTTTCTGTGTATAATGTTGTTATTGTGTTATCACATAAGGTTTTTGTTAGTTCCTTGCAAAAGATCTTTTCCTTCATCTTAGATCTTTCCTCACTTCAAATTGTTTCACAACATTTATAAATGTATCTAATGAATGACGGTGTTACTCTGTTGGGATATAAATATATTGGCGTTCTACTGTTCCGGCGTTTTTATTGCTGAAATAATTTAAACGAACAATACCAAGTTATTCTTGTTGACTATAGCACACTTTAAAAAACCCGTTAAACTATAAAAAAATGTCACTTTATACCATAGATTGAAATGAATATAAAAAATAATTCACCTACAATTACAACCTAATATATAAAGCGTTACGGCAGGTTACCTTAATAGGTGTTGGCAATTTTAAATATATATATATATTTCCATAACTTATAAAAAAACCTCAGCATATTGAAACACCCCTAACCAAGGTCTTATACAAAACTCGTAATTTCCAGTTTAGCTGTGATAGTCACTTAAATTATTATTTTATTTCCTACGTTACGTCCACTCAGAGTTCCTAAGACACAATTTGCTGAAAACATGTACTCATTAAATAAGTCAATAAAACACCAAAAATTACACATACAACTTTTTATTGAAATAAGTAAATATGAAAAACTTAACACAAAATCTAACATTGTTTTCTTTTTTTGGTTAAAATAATCATTTATAAAGTAACCTTAATTAGTTATTCTACTTAACATTATCATAGTCGGTTTAACCATGTTTTTCCATATAATTCCTATATAGTAAAAAATAGGAGCTAAACAAGCTTGATTAGCTAGAATAAGTTGGGTACATTTATATTGCAAAAACTAAGGCAAACACGTTTTCTTTTCTGTACAAGAAAAAGGTATCAAACAAGACAGCTGTGACAGTCCTATCACAGACTATTTATGCTTCAAACGTTAACAAAGAAAGAAAAACCACCTAATAATTTCAATCGCTAACTGTTACAAGAATTATTTTATTACAATTGATCTTGTTAACCTCCAATGGTGTCGCTCCAATCTTTCTATAATTGTTCCGAAACCCAAATGACACAGTGCTGATAAATTTGGTTGAGCAGTCCAGAGCCAAATGGCCAGTAATGCAAATCAGTATCGACTATTACTGTGGAACAACCAATTGCATGATTATCATAATGATCTTAGGTTGACGAGCAATCGTCGGACATTTGCAATCGAAATCCAATTGGCCTACAGTGAGAACTACTGCAGTCGAACAGTAAACATACTTTTCTTTTTCCGACGAGCAAAATTATCCTTAGTGACTCCCATATCCACAAAAATAATTCAATACGGTCTAATTTGTAGGAGCGCAAAAATGTTACTCCTTGTTTTAATCAAAGATAACAATAATTAGTGTTATTACATCTTTCCAACATAATGTATAATATCGCCGAACCGCAGTAATTTCCTTATTTGCTCAAATATACCTAAACAAATGAAACCCCCGAAAGCTGCGCCAATACACATCTACATCTCCATCCACATCTATTACAAAAGATCTTTATTTAGATTTATTACCTATCCTTCCTTTAGCATCTAGAAGTTGCAGATAACTTTGTAAACAAGAAAAATACATGTCAAATTGCCGTGACGAAATAAAATTAAATAATTAGTTTTTTCTAATAAAATAATTTTATAATAATCCTAATAATTATAACAGTACTAATAATTTCGCTGTCAATTTCTTTAGCCCCTTACTAACTGTCCTAACAAAATAGAAAGTTCGATTTAAGGTTTTTTTATATAAATAATGCCACATGAATTAAAAAATTTTAATATTGACCATTTTAAATTTCGGTATAATTTTTAAAGCCAGGACCACCAAAAGGTATGTATTTCCTTTTAATATACTGGTTAAATGCTCACCTGTAAAACTGAATCCCAAAGAATAGCGCGGAGATTTTCTCGGCCGAGGCTTCATCTTTCTAATTAAAAAAAAAGCGAGAAATGAAAGTTAAGGAGTAGTAAAATTAGTAACCCCCGTGACCCCCAGTGACCGCTGTAGATGAAAAAGTTTTTATAACGTTGCAGTTTATTCTAATTTCTGAATTTAGCAGTCTTCCCCGGTAATAAAACCGCTGAGAAGGTAGATTCAGATCCTAAAGTTAAAAAAAATACAATTAGTATCCCACGGATAGACCGTTAAAGACAAAAATTGGTTGCCCCTGGATATACCGCTGAAGCTCATTCTGGTTCTGAATTTAGTAGCCTTCCCCGGTTATACACCGTCTAGAAGGCAGACTCAGATCCTGTACGATTTCGCGGTTTTGGAAGGAAAAATAGTGGGGGACTCGTTACTCTGACAGATTTTCACCTATCACAGGACACAATACCCACTAAACCCCAACGGGTCCCCATCAGATCTGTTCATCTGTCCGGTTTGCCGCTGCCTACGTCCTACTGTCCTATGGTTCAGTCTGCCTTTGCCAATGTCCCTCGGTCCAGTAGGCCTGGTGGTCTTCGTTTGTGTCCTCTTCTTGGCCATCAGTGACACTGCTGTTCCGTGATCCGGCAGTGTTGCTGATGAGGAGGGGTTTTCTTTTTCCTCAGGTTCAGCTGCAGCTCTCGCCGGAGCCAGCTGAGGTACCTGGGAATCATCTTCATGGAGTTTTTCTTGGTCACTTAGTGATACTCTAATGGTTTCTGTGAACAAAATCTAGTTTCTGAGGAGCACGAAGACTCAGAAATTTCGATTTGCCTCCTGTAACTTGTCCAGTTATTGCGGATTAGACCTAGTAGATCGTAGTCTACCAGGTCACGTAGGTTTTCGTTGGGGTGGTTTTCGGCTGCCCTGGTCGCTCGGGTGGCCTTTTGCAGCATGAAGTGTTCAGTTGATGCCCATTGAAGATAACGCTCCAGGTTCTCATTCCTGATAAACTTTAGCTTTAGCTTCATAAGATGGTTTTTTTAAGCATCTCCGAAGACTGTGGAACCATACGTGAATTGGCTGCTTGCCACTCTTTGGATCAGTAGCAGTTTGGTCCTCAGTCCCATTTCCCTTTTCCGACAGAACAATATATATAGTTTATTCATTGCTTGTCTGGTACTGTCCTCGCTGCGTTGTTCTATGTTATGCTTTTATCCATGGTTTCCCCTAAGTACTTGACCTCGTCGGACCAAGGGATTTCCACATCTCCTACTCGGATTTTGGCTCTTGAAGTCAGTCTCCTACGTTGGAATAGGATTGCCTCGGACTTGATCGGGTTGATCTTAACTTCCATTTAATACACCAGTCACGGAGGTTATCAATATCTTCTTGCAGACGTCTACCCAGGATCCGGGTGTTTCTGCTCTGGTGTCGGATGGCTGTGTCATCTGCGTAGAGTGCTGTTATGCCTTCTTCTTCAACTGGAACATCGTGAGAGAAGATGGAGTATAGTATGGGTCCTAGCACTGACCCTTGTGGTACTCCAGCTGTTAGTCATCTTGGAGATGAGTGTGAATCATTCACTTTGACTGTGAATGATCTGTCCTTCAGATAACTCCTGATGTCTTTCTCGTATCCAGCCACGGACATTTTGTGGACCAGGCCATGGTGCCACATTCTGTCAAAGGCTACCTCGATGTCCAGAAAAACTGCTCCTATGGCCTCTCTGTTATTGAACCCCTTGGTGATGTACTCTGTTGCTCTGAGTACCTGTTGCTCATGCTGTATGGTAAATGTCACGTTTTAAGTGGTTTCGAGATAAGGCCCCGTGTTCCTGTACAAATTCCCTTTAAAACAATGTTTTAAAATTCTGATTATATTTACCGTTCAAATGATGAAATATTCAATATATTTTTTTTAAATAAAAAAATGTAATTTTTTGAAATGACCTGGGGACAGGTCTGTTTCGATATTATATACGGTTGATATCAGAGAAATTAGGACTTCAAGATTTTGATTAAAAAAATAGGGTTCTCCATTTAAAAAAAAAAACCTACCTTAACAATTTTTTTCTGTTTGACGATGTTTATTTGTTTAATTTAATAAAATCCTGGCTGTTCAGGATAATAGCTACAACGTTTTTATCAACAATTTTTTGCTCTAGCTTATAGTAAAGCCTGTTGGTTGGTGATAAAATATAACCGGACATACATGAAAAGATACATAGGATCGAATTCTTCCTTTTTCCCGAATTGAGTAAGAACATAGAGCCTACCATATTTCGTTTCTTGTAAACGCATTAATTTCCTTGTATTTTAAATTTTTTATAATCCACAACGCAACTAATGCGTTTAACTATTAAGCTATAATATGGCAATTTTATTTTTTAAGGAGGCTCTAAGAGTTAATTTAGTTTAAACTCGAATTAAAACAACAAAAAGACTGTACTTTTCATTTATGTCACAAAATGGCCTTAATTCTGCATTGAAAACCAACACGCAGTCTCAGACTGCCAGCACCGAAAAGCGTTTACAGGAACAAAAGGCAACTCAACAATATAAGGTTTCTGCTGTTAAAAAATGCGTCAAAGAAACTCCTTAATGAGATAAAAATCAATTTTCCTTTCTACCTTGCGTTGGCGAAAAAAATGCTTTGTGGTGGTGTTGTTTGCTTCAAGGGAAATTCTTGAGGCCGACGGAAATAAGCTGACTCGCTCGGAAAATGTTTGATAAATATATTTTTAGGCAAAGCAACGTCGACGTTTTTATGAATTGATATTAATAAAATTATCAGATATACAACTTGTTTCCCAGTAAACACATTTACCTTAGCAAAGCGTTTTAAAATATCCAAAAACTTTTTAAAAATGTCACACCTTTACACGTTGTTACTAATTAAGATTTTAGGTAACGTAAATTATATGTGGCAGAAAAACGGGATACATAAGAAGTTAACATTTACTACTGACGTTTTAGATCTGGTAAATTTTTATATACTTTTTGGTCAGGTATTATACAGATACAAGATAATCCCATTATATAGAAGAAATCGGTTTCCTTTTCTCAAATCTCAAGTATTTGATTCTGACTAACATTTCTCAAAAAAATTAATTTAACTAGTTATCAAAGAGCAAAACTCTTATATCAAGAGTTGCATTTGTGTGTTTCCTAGAAGTATTATGCAGGGTTATGAAGAAAATTCTATAACACAACATAATTTGATTTTAAAGTTAATACACTTACTACTTGTGAGATAGTATCTTATATCATAATAGCACATTCCCACTTTTAATGTAATGTAAAATAATTTAAAACATTTCTCAAGTTACAACTATACTAACAAATTCTGATTTTCGACACTAAAGCTGTTTAGACGTTTCGTATATTATGTAGGTATATACCGCGTCATTGGGATCCATTTAGTGAGATCAAAACGGTAATATTAGGGGAGCTCTGTTCAAAGTTAGCACCAAGATTTGAAAGAAGCCAAATTTATTTAATTTACGGCTTAAATGGCTTTATCTAGGTAATAATACGAGATAAAAATAATGTTTATTAAAATAATAAAATACTTAGACAAATCAACATTTTAACATTAAATACTAAAATATACTGGGTGACAACGAAATAATTGACGAGGACGTCATTCAGCTGATTTTTAAGTTAGAGTTTTCATATTTGGATTAAAGATATAGGTCTTTAGGACCCCGGTGTAACCGGAAGTAGACCTAGGTCGGGAATTTTAAAGGGAACTCTGTATATATTTTTAGGCTATTCGATAGCGCGAAAAAAATCCCTTTTTGATGACATATCAGCACAAGCACAAGACACAAGCAGAAACATCGTTTCTAAAATCAATATGACGGCACTGTGACATCATCCACTGAGTTTTCGTCAAGCAACCTAATGAAACGGCAATTTATTATTTTTTGATGATACATGCAAAAATTTCTATTCATCTTCTATTAGGATACGTTTTAGTTGAATTTTATCCAAAATTTTAAATAGATAATGGTAATTTTTTAAATTAACATTAAATTCTTCTTTCAAGTGGTATTATTTGTCTTGAATTTTATCGCAAATTTTAAATAGAAAATGGTAATTTTTTTAAATTAACAATAAATTATAAGTCAGTATCTACAGATAAATGTCTGACCCACTACACTTTTTGATTTAATTTCCAAGCAAAAAATTATAAAAATCATTGAAGGTTTTATTAAGTATTTTGGTTTTTATTTATTTAATTTTAAAAAATTTTCTACTTCCAACAAAATACAGTAAGTAAACTGGGATTTAAATCACTCAATCAAATGTTCTATCCACTGGCCGTTTTGTTGGTGACATAATTGAATCTTTCTGATATTTTCAGTAAGTTCGTTAAATGCTCGTCCGAAATCATATCCACAGCTTGTCTTATTCGATTTTCTAGAATCTCTAAATATGGTGTAGGAAATGTATACACTTTTTCTTTATGAAAACCCCATATAGAGAAATCCATTGAGGTCAAGTCGGGCAACCTGGCTGGGCACCCGATTGGACCATTATTACCCAACCAATATTTCTCAAATCGTTCATTGAGGTAGTTCGTTACAGTTCTTGGACGATGGACTAGAGCACCATCTTGTTGGAAAACCATTCCATCATTTACATCTAAATGTTTTTCAAAAAATGTTTAATTTGGTTTTGAAGACATACCAAATGCATTTCACCATTCAATGGTTTGAGAAAAAAATGGATTAATGACGTTCAGTACTACTACACTCAACCAAACATTCACTTCGTTACGCTTTTCAAAAGCACCTTCTCTTACCACTCGTTGATTTTCTCTAGCCCAACAGGAAGTGTTTTGTCTGTTGAACATACCTAAATTAATAAATCTAAATTTATTTGAGAAGAGTATTTGATGGTGGAATAGTCTATTAAATTATAATTTTCCAAAGACCAATTACAATAATTTAAGCGCCTCTCAAAGTCATTCTCGTATAAGTAATGGTGAATCTGATATTCAAAACACTTAAAACCGTGCCTCTTTAAAATTTTCCTAGCACTTACACCAGAGGTATTACACTGGTAGCCCAACTCTCGAACGGAAACAGTGAAAAATAATTTCTCGAAGGAGCATCACGACCTGGAACTCTTTGTTGATATAACGATCACGCTTGTCCGGCATTTCTCCTATATTCGCCATAGATGTCTATAAATCATAACTAATAAGCAACCAAACAATGAAAACACAACCAAAGGAAACTTTTCACCCACGATAACGGGACTTCAAAATGAGACATATTGGCAGTAAGTATAAAAAACTATTTTGACGTTTCTAATAATAACCAATTAACAATTGTCTCTACAATTTGTTTCCAAATCCTATTATTTATAAATAAAAAAAGCTTCTCGTATAAGCCAATATGAAATTTTGCTGATCGGTATACGTACTTTTTATTAAAACAAAAATAGATACAAAAATGTAAAAATAGGTATTAAAAAATCCATGTCATAGCATTCGTGCTAAAAATGGTTTAACTATTTTATGTAAACATAGGTATTTGTTTATAAATGAAAAAGACATCTCTAAATGATTTCAGTTTTTACTTGAAATTAAAAACAAAGGGTTAGTGTGTCAGATATTTCAGGTATTTAGATCTCTAGATACTGAATTATACTTTAATGTTGTTTTAAAATAAGTGCTGTTATCAATTTAAAATTTTCGATAACAAAACAAGAAAAAATAGGTCATTTGAAAGAACTACTAAAATTTATCCTAATAGGAGATTAACCGAAATTTTTGCATGTTTCATCAAAAAATAATCAAAGTGCTTCCTTTATTTACTCATTCATTAGGTTTCTTGACAAAAACTCGATCTGTAACCTCACAGTGCCGTCATATTGATTTTTGAAACATTGTCTCCTGCGCCGCCATTTTGAAAACAATTGTTTATTTATTTTATTTATTATGATATGCCATTGAAATGGCGAATTTTTTAGGCTATCGAAAGGCGTAAAAATATATACAGGGTTCTCTTTAAAATTCTCAACCTAGGTCTATTCCCGGTTATACCGGAAGCGATATTCAATTGTTTTTCCATGGAATGTATGGGTCCTATGGACCTATATATTTGAACCAAATAGTAAAACTCCAACTTAAAAAGCAGCTAAATCACGCTTGGCCAATGATTTCATTGTCATCCGGTATACGTATATTCTTAAAGTTGAACTTAACTCAAGACCTAATAATAAAAAGAAATTAAAAAATTAAACCTTTTCTTTTTTCTATGTTATAACGATCTTTCTTGATCTTTAAGAAAAAAAAATTACCAAAATACCTAAACTCACCATTTAGTATACTGTTAAGTAAATGTGGAAATAAAATATTTTTTATTTATATTATACAAAGGCCTTGCTTTATTTTCAAAGAACAGTGTTTAAGCCCTTTCTTCACACTACGAACTTCTCATATATTTTTTTTTCGTCTATGGGACAATTTAATTTTGCAGCTTCTGGCAGTCCCGGGCACAAATATTGCAATAATCGCATCCTTAAGGGGGTAGATATTTAATTCTCAGGTTTTAGGATTTTCTTCTGAATATGTAAGTAAATAAAATAAGAGGAAAAGTCCAAGTATCTACGTAGATGTAGTAAGATAAATTAAATTCAACGCTAAGTAATTTACAGTTAAAACCCCTAAAAAACTGCATCAACGCCTCTAAAAGTTACATGAAATATCCTTTCTATTCCCGAAAACTCTAAATGGATACTCTCAACCCTTCAAAAGTTTCAGTAAAAAAATTAATGCTGCGAAAACAAAATTTCGCCTATTTATTGTCCAAATTTCCTAAATAAATATATTATACCGAAATGTTTCTCTATAAAAAAATTACAGATCTTAAACCAGAATTAAAAAAAAAAACAAAGTATCCTTTATATACTTATTGACCCTGCATAGCATAATATATACTTTACCTGTACACTTAAAACCTGCCAAAGTGTCAAAAAATCAATCAATGCAATGAATACCGTTACAAAATTACACTAAAACTAATTCTGGAAGATAAGATATTTTTTTAATTATAATATCTTATCTATTGCCGGAAACATTAAATCGATAGTTTAAATCCTATAAAGCGCGGGACACGAAAGAAAACCGGATGGAGTCAATCGGTTTAGGAAGGTCGGCCAAGAAATCTCTTTAAACCAGTGGTGTCCCGTCGTTTTTTACGTAATATGGCACTCCTTTTTGACTATATGCACTTCAGATAATTAAAAAATGTAACTATGCTTAATGAACCTTTATCTATATTTGTCTGTTTTCTTTCGTGTACCGCACTTTTATATCTCTTTTGTGTCGCAAAAACGACGAGCTTTCGAATTTTAAAATGATTTAATTTTGATTTTTCTTGAACGATTTACCTATTTTATATATTTTTTCTTGAGTTCTGTCATTAACGGATCCCGGGCTACTGCCTGCGTCCACTATTATTGGACCACCCAGTATAGTGATACACGATTTACAAGTCCAGATTTCACTTGGGTAGCCAGCATCAGATCCAGTGAACGAGATTTGTCAAAATTTTAATTTATGCAGTTCGTCTTTGGGCTACTCGGGTATGCCAAAAGTTGCCGTCTGTCTCCGTTTGTCATTTTACTTTATACAGGGGCCGTCATTGTGAAGTACTATACAGGACGTTTCCAAATTGCGTGCTGATGTTAAAGGGGATGTTTTTATGTCCTAAAAGTCTTAACTTTTTAGATACAGGATGGTAAAGTTTAAAAAGAAAACATTTTTTTTTTCATCCCAATTCTGATGCTATTGTAGATAACTGCATGAAATTTCAAAAATTGATTGTTATTAAAAAATGCCCTTTTATGCATAAAAGAGGTGTATCAAATTTCACACAGTTATTTATCTATAATAACATCAGAATTAGGATTTTAAAAAAATATTTTTTTAAAACCCTGTATCTCCAAAGTTAAGACTTTTAGGTTCATATTAAACTTTTTTCTTAAAAAGATCCAAGAATCACCCCCCTTTAACATTAGCACGCAATTAGGAAACGCCCTGCATAGTACTTCACAATGACGCCCCCTGTACAAAGTAATATGACAGACGGAGACAAACGGTCACTTTTGGCATACCCGAATAGCCCAAAGTTGAACTGCGTAAGTTAAAATTTTGATAAATCTTGTTCACTGGAATCAGTGCTGGCTCCCCTACTACAACTACATAGATGTGTTAATTTTAGAAAAATATGAGTTCTGTAGTTTTTCAAATATTAATTGCAATATTAGATATTTTTTGACACCCGGTATTGAAAAGAAAATTAATTATTTTGAAGCAGTTTATTGTCAGCTACTTTATGAACAATTTTACAAAATATATGAAAAAAAACTAAGGCATTTTTGAGGTTGACGGCTGCGATTCTAATGGTTCGATTCCTTCTGAAAGGAGTCTGAAATTGATGAGGTTTCGTCGTCACTACTTGAAGATCCCAGTGTGATAACTAAATCATCAATAACCGTTTCAATTTTGCCATCTACTTCCCAGTATTTATCTTCAACAGAACGAACATGTTTAACACACGATTTCCAATTTTCAGCCGATATTGAGTCAATCGCATCTAATGTTATTTTATTTAAATCTTTAATTGAAAGTTCACCGGTGTTGCGCTCTCGAATATATTTTTTTACTCCTGCCCATGCAAGTTCAATAGGGTTGAGGTCGCACATGTATGGAGGCAGCCTTAAAGCTGTATGATCGAGGTTACGTAAAAGCCCGTCAATTTTATACGTTTATTCTCTAGGGTTGTTGGCTGATATTACTTCATATAATTGATATTTTCTCCATGTTGGATCACATACAAGATTGTTCGATTTAAGCCACGATATCATATGAGCTTTTGTAGAGTATTTAGTTGGCACTTTATCTTCTACGTGAGAATGATAAGACGCATTATCCATTACCACGAATGATTTGGGAGGAATGTTGGGTAGAAGCTTCACTTTTCAAAATTATCTCTATTTATCTGTCCATGATAGTCTCCAGTTATTAGTCCCGAGCGAAAAACTAAAACAGCACCTGGAACAAATCCATCTTCTGAACCAGCATGAACTATAATAAAGCGACTACTAGAGCGGATTTCCTGAACGACACTTACAGCTTACGACTTTACAGCACGAAGTAGGGGTTTGCAGGTCGGAACCTTCTACATGTTTATATAAAAATCCTCTATTGTTCGTCGAATTACTTAAAAATCACCATCGTCAATTTTATCT
This sequence comes from Kuschelorhynchus macadamiae, assembly GCA_030620095.1. NCBI lineage: Eukaryota > Metazoa > Arthropoda > Insecta > Coleoptera > Curculionidae > Kuschelorhynchus > Kuschelorhynchus macadamiae. The sequence goes on along the minus strand of JAUTXW010000556.1, from coordinate 1,787,459 downwards.
CTGTATGATAATCGGGATCTTTTTTTGCCAGGAGATTTTAAAGGTGAAGTAGAACTGAGCGATCATTATGTTCCCTTTGAATTTTTCTTACACTACTTTCCGAAACACCAGTGTAAAATGCAGCGCGTTCTGTTCGATTTTGAATTGGAATAGTCAAATTATTATTTTCAGCTTCTCTAGTACAGGCCTCTATAACGCTCGCAATAACTTCACGTGCACCGCTTCGAATTGTTTTTCGTCTTTTACTCGCCATTGTTACTGCGAAATAATAATTCAAATTCAACGCAACGCATTTATATAGAAATGAAAACAAATGCTCGAAATGTATAGGCGCCACTGGAAATAGCTAGAACCTTCTAGCGGCAAGTGCATGGAGACATGGCACATCCCAATTACAAGTGAACCAGTGCGAAATTTACTAAATCCTCGATTAATTTTCCGTACCGCTTAGCTGGCGCACTTTATAGGTTAAGCGGCAAAATATTACAACAAATAAAATAACATAAAATTTATTTGCGTACACAAATTTTACTTTTCCGCTTGCTTAAGACTATGTACCTTTATTTTAAGGACCGCCCGGTTTTCTTTCGTGTCCCGCACTTTAAAAGCTTCAGTAGAGAAAAAAATTTAATAATTCACAGTTACGAAGACAAAATGTCACCTTTTAATTGCCTAAATCGTCTAATTCGTTGTCTTATACTGGAATGTTTCACTAGGAAAAACGTTACAGCTTTTAAACCAGAATTTCTAAAAAAAAAGTAACTATTTCCCCTGTACAATATAATGTAGGGTTTACCTGCATAGTGAAAACCTGTAAAAGTTTCAAAAAATCTCATCAAATAATGAATCCCGTTTTTAGATTTTTTTTTTAATTTTTAGGGGGCTGCTCTGTTTTTCGAAATACTTCTTCAATTGTATTTTTAACCGACTTCAAAGGAGGTTATCAATTCGATCCTATGTATTTTTTATGTATGTACTTCGGTTATTCCGCGATGGTTTGATTAATTTGGAGGAAATTTTCATGGATTATTCAGAATGTTACCGGAGTGGTCCTATGACAATCTTTTTGAAGAAATGTTAAAATTGGCGAAATAACGCCATTTTTACTTTTACTCGATGTTACTTTGAACAATATATGCGTTTACTAATGCGATCATCATTCTGCTGGAATGAAAAAGTTTGCATATTACGATTGTATAACAAAACAAAAAATAAAGTGAAAAATAATATTTTATTTCACCTGGAAAATTTTACTCTGTGAAGACCATAAATATATATTTGTTATTAGACAATTAAAAATAAGTTTGGCGTCAACTTTACACAGTAAAATTTTTCGTTTTTTTGAAGTCGGTTTTATTTTTTTAATAATTTTTTTTATAAATATGTATAATCAAAACAAAATAAAGTATTTCCGCCAATGACTTCTACTACTTTTCAGTGTTAAAACATTTAAACAACTATATCTGATTCTAATTTGACTATTTTTTGTACGCTTTTATACCGCTTTAAGAAAATAAAAATCTAATTAGACCCATTTGTATTAGCTTGAAAGTTGGCAAGCCAAATAGTCTGGTATCTCTAGACTGCAACCCAAATATCCTGGTGTCTCTAAGTTGGAAACCTATAGGGATTTATTCTTATCCCATTAAAGCCCACGTGTCCAGCTGAAATTCAGTACTTCCAGTTCAAAAGAGAATTGAGCTACAATATCGGCACCAGCATAATATAGGAAAGTTAAAACGACAGCGAATTTTTTTAAAGAGATTTTGCAAAACTGAGGAAACTGTGGCTCCGTCTACAAAAATATCCATATTTCATTCCGTCAAACTCAAAAATACTTACAAAATCATTTTTGAGGCCCTGAAATTAATTCAAATTTATCTAAAAACATATTTATTAGTGTTAACGGCAGCTATACCACGCCGTATTCAATTAAAATCAAGGAAACTTGATGTTTTTGGCGTTATTATTAATATTATTATTATAAGGAAAATGTGAAAAATATATGCAGACTTTTCTTTAAACCAGAATTTCATGTATTTAAGTACGTCACAGAAACAAATAGTACATTTGAAAGTTTTAGAGAATAAATTATGGTTTCTGTATCTGCTTTGCTCTTTTACAAAATATTTAAATATTTTTGATTATATTCGGTTTTAAAGTGAAGGTACCCTCTGAAACTAAGTTCAATTTTAAAAAATCAATTTAGTTTTTTTACGATAGAGTCGGTTTTTGGCAGGACCTTGAAGTATCGATGTGTTTTATAAAAAGAGCGAGCCTCAAAGAGTTCGGCTGATTTATAGAAAATTTTAATGTTGGTCAGTGCAGGATGAAAAATGAGTTGCAGGCAAGTAGTTTTTCTTCTAAAGCATTTGGCTTCAAACTAGAAACGCAGATTTGTATCTTTGTCACCTCATTAAATGTATCTTACTACACGTTTTGATAAAACTAATTTTTAGCAAATGACAGCAAAAAATCAGAAAAAAATTAAGAAAATAGATTGGCTTACATTTGCGATAAATGTAATTTGTAAATGTGTTCAGATTATTTGTTGCGTTTAGAGTGACAAACAAAAATCTTTTTTAGCTTTTTCGCAACTTAATAAAAATATTTAACTTTAAATTAATTGAAGCAAACATTCCGTAGACAGACTGGTCTACATGTTGAGGTATGTAATTATATCAAATATTTGCTTCAATTAATTTAAAGTTAAATATTTTTATTAAGTTGCGAAAAAGCTAAAAAAGATTTTTGTTTGTCAATCTAAACGCAACAAATAATCTGAACACATTTAAAAATAACATTATAGATGGCCGCAAACTATCATTTTTTTCATATCTAGGTTACATGTCAAACAAACTGACACATTTTAAAATTTTGAAATCAATTATTTTCAAAATCTTTTCCAAGTTTCGCTTTAACACCAATCCAGAAATATCTAATTTCTATATTCGACTCTTTCGGTCTTTCAATGCATATTATTTATCGGGGCAGAATTTTCTCGGCCGCAAATTTCTCAGTATTTCATAATATTTGCTTTAACACCAATTGGAATTTTGAATCTGATAATGTCAACACAAACTTCAGAACTTTTTTAAATAAAACTTTATTTAATGTTTCTCTCTTACGATCGGCGCACTGATGAGTCCCGATAGGATGAAAGTATTTGTACAACTACTATGTGTCTATAAAAACTTAAGGTAAATGATATATTTCTTATGCTTGCTTAAATAATATTGTTTATATTACGTATCGGAACATTCCGTAGACAGACTGGTCTACATGTTGAGGTATGTAATTATATCAAATATTTGCTTCAATTAATTCAAAGTTAAATATTTTTATTAAGTTGCAAAAAAGCTAAAAAAGATTTTTGTTTGTAATGTAATTTGCTTACACTTTCTTGAATATATTATCCTATACGATTTTTTCTTATATGCTCTTTCAGAATTTTTTTTGTTAACTTGAACCATTTAGTCACCAAAACGCATTCAAGGAATCCTTGTTTTTGACCAAAAAAAGATTATTCAAAATTGAACGGTTTCAAAAACTTTACAACCACTTCAGGTACATAACAGCAATATTGAATACGTAGAGTCGGTTACAAATATAAATAGCAACCTAAAATGGTCTAATCATATTGACACCTTAACTAAAAACTTTCTATGCTTCGCCATTCGATCAGTTTCAAAAGAACTAGACGTTCCTTCTGCCAGACTTACTTATTTCTCTTTATTTGAATCCCACCTCCGCTATGGCCTTCCCTTTTGGGGCTGCTGTAATGAAATCTTAACACTTCCTGCATTATTTATTTTGGAAACGGTATGTTTGCTGAGAAAACATATAAACACCCTCCCAGAAAGGCCACAACATGTATACCCTACCAGAAACTCTAGGCATGATATTTATCTTTCCAAAACTACTTTCCAAGTTTCGATCGCACTTTTCAATAGGATTCATGAAAAAAATTTAAATCAATATTTCAATTCTTTCGACAGTTGCGTGTATCAAACGGCACTCCAAAAAACTCGAAAAAAAACATCTTTTTTTCAATTCCTAGACGGAAAACCAAAAATGATGCCGAAATCCATTTGACACCGTTCGAGATGCCCAAGTGTGCTCTAAAAACGTACCAAATGTTAAAAGTTTATATGAAACCCACTCCGAGATATAGCTACCTAAAGAAGGATATCAAGTACATAATAGACTGTCGTCATATCGAGAGTATGTAACCGTTCAGTACTTAATTTCATTCGCCATTTTTAAAACAATTAATAGAGAATCCATTCAGTAAATTGCCCTACCATCTATCTTTTACGTTCACTACACATCTATCATCCGGAATGTATATTATTAGTAAGTAAGTATAAGTCCGCTTTATTGAATTCATTTAGCATTGTCAAACGCATAATGGGGATTTTCGTTTTTTTAGGTCAATTTGACAGTGTTACCTCTGTTGGTTCTTTGACTGAAGACGCCTTTCTGCATTCCTTTTAATTTATTTGATGTGATGACCACTATAACCGGAGACATCGAAGCATTTTGTAAATTAATAACTACCGTCTCTCAATAATGTTAACTTGATTAAGACGCAGATGTGACCATTTTTTATGTTTTTCTTAAGATATTTGTTGTATCTGCTTTTAAATTAATGTTAGTTACTAAAAAATTCAAAGTATCCAATTATTAAAGAACTAGTTCTCAGGAAAACGTTTGTTACACATCAGAAGCTAGTTATATTTCCACTTTTTAGTGGAGTCCTAAACCTAATATTTTTTAGACATCTTTGCTTAGCTGAGGGCGTAATTTCGGGACTTAATCATGTCGCGGGCCGTAGGTAAGAAATAAGTAAATAATAGTGAATAAAAACGCGATAAAAATTCATAATATTTTTATTTATAAATTATAATAGCATAATCAAATATATAAAAAATAAATTAACAAAAACAGATAGTAAAATCAAATGAAAATGAATGAGAGACTTGAGTTTGAAGCTGAGAAACAGGATGGTCAATATCGGGGTCAATATCACTAGTACATAGGCGCAAAGTGTTTTCTAAATTAATATCTGTTAGCCGAGTACGCTGCTTATTTTTATTAATTTTCATGATTGAAAAAATGCTCACATTTATACCGTGCTACCGAATGTACAAATTATCTTCCATGCGAAAACTCTCAGGTGTTGATACTTTTCTTCGGAAAGTTATGTTCTGTAAAATCCACTTAGTTCCAAATCATCAAATTTAGACTTCAAATATGAGTCTTCTTAAAGCTCGATTGACTCCATTTGTTGGTGAAGCACTTACACTTACAAGGATTTGCAAAAATATCGAAAGTGCTATCCATATTCTTAAAATCGGAAAACCGATCAGTGAATTGCTCTGACAGTAGTTTCAGCTCTTCAGCATAGCGACCGTATTCAATGTTTTCGTGACTATAATGTTGAAATGAAAACGGTTTTTTATTTCTCATTTGTGTTTCCCACAAGCGAATTTTGTTTGTACAATTAATTTACCAATTGCCCTAGTTTTTGGAGCTTCAAATTCAAGTCGTTTAAGTATCCTGTGATATCTACCAGGAATGCCAAGTCACCAAGCCATGTTTGATCACAAATTTGCAGCAATATTTTCACTTTCATTTCCATAAAATCAGCTATTGATTTTTTAAGGTCATAAAATCTTTTTAGCATTTTACCTTTGCTTAGCCACCTTATTTCGCAATAGTATGTCAAATCATAGCGGTCTGAAGAGAGTTCATTCAAAAATGTTTTAAACTGACGATGGTTAAAGTCGCGGGATGTAATGAAACTAATGGTGCTTGCTACCACATCGATAACGTTCTTCAGTTGAATAGACTTAGAGCACAAGTTTTGTTGGTGAATAATGCAGGAATTATTAAATCACATTCTTACACATTCATAGCGGTTGCTCTTTCCTTCAGAATTCCGATAAAACCTTTTCGTGGACCGACCATTGAAGGTGCACCACCTGTAGACACTCCAACTAATTTACATTACTGCAAACCATATTGCTCAAAAGTACTTTGCACCTTGGCGAAAATATCTTTTCCAGTAGTGGTCCCTTGTAGTGGCCGCAAAGCCAGTAATTCTTCTGTCACTACAAATTCTTCATCAACACATCGTATAAATATATCTAACTGGGCTGTGTGTAAAAATCGATATTCACATCCAAAGCAACCGAAAATGCTTGAAAACCAGTCAATCTATCAATCAATGTTTTTTTGATGTCGCTAGCGGGCATAGAGATACTCTATGCCTCTTTCTCAAACTCTTTCTTCTTTTCTGGGCACACAAGTTTTGCAACATCTACTAGGCACTCTTTAACTCCCTCAGAAAATAACTTCGATGTTTTCGCTATTTCGGAACTAACTATAAAACTAGCTTTAAAAACACTGTATAGATCTGATCTTTGTGAATGGAACATTTATTGCTGTTTCTCTAAATCGGTAACAAGTTTTTTAATTTTATCCTGTCTTAACTGGATTAAATACTTGCTAGAGTAATATCGCGTCATATTGTATTCTTTTAAAACAGAAATTGTTTCATTCCACAGCAAACACATAGGTTCTGTGTCCACTTTCCGCTTTTTTAAACTAGACATCTTGATAGATTTTTTTTTCTTCTGAGCCGAATTTGCTTGAATATTTCCCGCGCCTTCTCTTATCTGTTGTTAAAAACTAATGAGTTGACACGCGAGCTGAGCGGTTTATATATTACCCACAATAAGTAACTAGAATACTCTCGAATTGAGAGTCTCGATCTTACGCAAATATGCGATGCGAGCGCTTATTTCTAATGCATCGCTCGGAGCGCTCGATGATCATCGGGCGGCTTCCCGAATGTTTATCTGCTTGTCTCTTTCTAACAACTATTTCTGACTCGATCTGTGGCGTTCCACTGCGTACGCTTAATAGAATTATTTATCGATTTTAGTCTTTGTGATTTGAAGAATACAGTTTTAGATTGGTTGACGGTAATTACAAATAAACTATGTGTGCTAAATCTTTTTTTGCGCATTATTTGAAATTTCTGAATCTCTCGAGGGCTTACTTTTTTACTATAAACTTGAAAACATATTTACCATGACAGGGAGCCCATCAAAATTTGCCATTTGCTATTTAGGTTTTAAAACCGACACTAAATGACACGCATGTAATTTTAATAACAATTTTTTAACCACATAATCTCCTTCGACATAAGCATTCAAATATAAAACAACAAAGGATTAACTAGTCGATGCCAAGCCAAAAGCTAATATAATTTTAAAGGAATTAAAACGTGTTATTTTTAATTGGGAATGCAAACAAAGTATCGATCCCGATCGCAAAGAGAAAAGCCGTGTACGAAGGATAAAAAAAGTGCAAGACTAAAAGTCATATTACTAATTAAAGCCGCTCAGGAGAATCCTCATATAAAGCAGCTTATGAGCTATATATTGGTTTTGATCCGATTATAAAGTCGCAACTCAGTCTAATTAATAGTTGACCCGTTCAAAACAAAAACAGAAAGTTGAAAACGTCCTGGCTAGCACTATAAAACAAATTAATTTTAATTTGGGGGTTGCAAATTTCCACGAGAAGGGCAATAAACCCGTTTATTAACTTATTTTCTTATTTCGTTTCATTATCTAAGTGCCTAAAGCGCTGGCCATAGTATAGACAGTTGCTTGCACATTATAGATTGTGCCAACAAGAGGGAATAACAGACGTTGACCACACGGTACAGGTAACGTCGCGCAAACCGCAATATTATCAAATTCGTCATTTTTTGAGAAAAATCATCAATGTGGACAGCTAAGAATTTATTTTTGTACAGATATATTTCTACTTTTTGACTTAGTACGAAATATTAATTTCTAATTTAAGTCTTAAAGAGAAAAACCTAATTCAGTAACTTAGTCAACAAATATATTAAAATCGATGAAAAGACTTTTCTTGTTTGACTTATCTTCAATTAACATTTTCAAGTCGTACTAAAATAAGACTTAAATCTTTCTTATTTTTCAAGAGACTTAAGTTTTTTCCCAAATTGACTTGTGATAGCTCTATTATGTTTTTACTCACGCGTTTTAGTCGTTTACAAATATTTTACATAATTTCTTTTTTTACTACCATCGTAGAAGGGAAGTATTGTAATCGTGAAAAAATCACCCTCCGAGATTTTTCAGATCTTTACGTATCAGGGTCCCGAAATGCCGAAAAACATGTTTTCTCAATTCCATCGGCTGTCTGTCGGTCTGTCTGTTGGCGGCATAAAGGTCTATATATATTGGTTTTGATACGATTATAATGTCGCAACTCAATCTAATTAATAGTTGACCCATTCAAAACAAAAACAGAAAGTTGAAAACGTCCTGGCTAACACTATAAAATGAATTGATTTAATTTTATGCTATTGACTTCAAATTTTGGTCAAACATTAAGAGTCATATGGCAATGACCTGGTAATATATTGATAAAGATCCAATATAGCAAAACAAAATGGCGGCCTAGTGAAATGTCAAAAAAATTATTACTAAAAAACTACTTATCCAATTTATCTCAAATTTTGTACAAAAATCAAATATTATGTAGGAATCAACTGGTAAACTTTGGTACGAATCCCAGATGGTGTAACAAAATGGCGGCTTAATAAAATATTTAAAAATTCAGCCTGAAAAAACTATGAACTGATTTTAAATTGTGTGCTATAACTGATTGTAGTGTAGAGACGAACAAGTACAACTGTGGTACTAATTCAAGATGGCGGAACAAAATAGCCAAAAAAGGCCAAATAAAATGTTTGTAATCGTGAAAAAATCACCTTTTCAGGTTTTACATATCTGGTTGTTTTAGCGTTCCTGGATACAAAAAAAATATGTTTTTTCAGTTCTTTCGGGCCGTCTGTCGGTTTGTCTATCTGTCAGTTGGCGGCATACCTTTAAAACTACTTATCAGATTACCAAAAGTTAAGTCATATGGGGATACCTAGTAACTGGTAATATTTTGATAAAAATCCATTATGCCAAAACAAAATGGCGAGCTAGTGAAACGTTAAAAAAAACATTACTAAAAAAACTAATTATCCAATTTACCTCAAATTTTGCACAAAAATCAAGGGTAGCACAGAAATGAACTGGTAACATTTTGGTATGAATATAAGGTAGAGAAATAAATTGGCGTCCTAATAAAATATTTAAAAAATCAAACTAAAAAAACTACTCATTAGGTTAGTTTCAAATTTTGTGCAATACTAAAGTTTGATATAGAGATAAACTGGTAAAGTTGTGGTACGAATTCAAAACGGCGGAACAAAATGGCCACCAAATATGTTTTAAATTAACCAAAACATCTTATTCATCTTATTCAATTGATGTTTAATTTTGAAGAAAAATTATATGTGATATAGAGATAAACTCGTACGAGTTCATCTTGGCGTAACAAAATGTCGGGGGGTGCCAATGTAAAAACGACTTACTGTATTTATTTTAATTAATAACTAAGAATCAAAATGGCTCCCAATAAAAATGTTTGAAAAGAGAGTAATGACATTGATGATGAAAAAAAATACTTCTAAACCCAAATTCCTATCTACAAATATTCATTGTCACATGTCTCGCTTAATGGAGTGTCTACAGCCATATTACACTAAATATTCTTCGACCCCTTGGAGGAGTTCTATTTAACAGAAAAAAGATTTAATTCTGAGGTCTTATGATTTTTAATTTGTTTTATTTTATCCCCGCAAGCGAATTTTCGGTGACTAAAGGACGTCTATGTAATATGCTTTTATTGACTGAAGACCCGGCTTGTACCCCATCTATAATCACAAGCTTTATCATGCAGACTGAGTTTAAACAACCAAATCTTTGGCAGCACAACGTTTCGATTAGTTAATTGAAATATTTAAGCACAATAGAGAATCGACAAAACAGCTTCTAGGTGTTTTATCACTGTAATCACGATTTGACTGTTAATAAGTAAAAAAGTCTATTATACGAGATTCGTGTGATCTGCAGTCGCTTTAATTAGTAGTTGACCCGATCAAATCCAAAAGAGGAAAGTTGAAAACGTAGTGGCTAGCACTATAAAATGTATTGATTTTAATTTGGAGGCTGCACATTTCCTCGCGAAGAGCAATGAACTCGTTTATCAACTTATTTTATTTGCCACTAACTGTTTCATTATCAAACGGCCTAAGGGAAACTATTTATTGGAACTATGAAAATTAATTAAAATTAAAATTGAATAGCAGACACATACATGATAAGAGGCAAAAGTAGATAAAATAATCATATATTTTCTAACGGCTTACAAATTACAAATATGACTAGCCTCCCCTATCTTGGAATGCATATTAAACGCGGATGGTTTATTAAATAATGTCGCTGGTCCATCTAGTGGTGGGAGAGGTTACTCCTAAAAAGTTGGAATGTATAGATAATTTATTTACTTTCAGAAAAATATTGTTTTAAACAGTTGTACCATGGAAATCGTAAGTTACTGATTGCTAATTATTCCTACTGTAAAGTATTTTCATTTGCAAGCTTTAAACAACTGATCCGTTGTATGTTTATCCACGGATTCATTTTCATTTGGATCAAATCAAAATTTCGAGGGCTAGATAATCAAAAAATCTACACATTCATTATGCACGTGGATGTAAATATATATAATGATTATTAACGAAATTACTATTAACTAATAGCACTACTTACCAGCAACAAAAGATACAATAAAAATAATTTGCCAAAAGGACTTGTGCAAATTAAATGGCAGAAAACTTTATAAAAAACACAAATACGAACAATATAAAATGAAAATAATAATGGCATCTAAACAAATCCTTGACGTTTAAAGGTTTGACGTGAAAAGCTTGCCTAAGTTAATGTCTTTTGAATTTTGAATTTTGAATTTTACTTATAAATGTATTTATATTCGGAAGACAGCATTTTCTTTTGTTATTGATTTGAGAAATAATAATCGGTCAGAGAAATACGATGTTTACAAAGCACGTCTTTGATATTTTCAAATAAGTTTTGAAGTATTTAGCGTAAAATTGTTATTATGAGAATGAGAAGTAAATATCGATTATTTTTGAAAGAGGTGTTTTATTCGATTATATAGTTATGGATAGAAGAAATTATTTTGTAGTCGCAATGTTTGGTAAGTTTTGTAAGTACAGTTCACACCGTTCAAACCAAGAAATAGATATTAAATTGACAACACATTTACAGGTTAAAAATAGAAAACATATTAACATGAAGGTTGATTAAAATTAATACAATAGTATTAATTATTATTTAGTATTAATAGATGAGTCAGGTACTAATAAAACTTTTTATTGTTTCTTAATGTAGGGGAGAAGATAAATATGCTATGGATATCTACGTCAAAAAATTCTTGTAAATTGGATTTTTAGTATTAGGAGTATATATTTTCAAGTTCAGGCAATTGTGGTTATTTTTTATTTCTTTTTCAATCTCTAATTCTTGAAGGTAGTCGAGTTCTTAACTCATGTTATTAAAACAATGCAGTATTTTACTATTATGTTCTATAGAGAATTTGTGGTTATTGTACTTAAGGTGATAACCAAAGACTGATTTGAATTGTTGTGAAATGTGTTCTTTAATTCTAGTTTCTAATTTTCTTGTAGTCTTTCTAATATAAGTTGCAGCACAGTCTTGGCAACTGAGTTTATGAACCCCGCTTAATTGTGTGTGTAGTAATTTTTGTTTAGTACGAACTAAATTGTTGCCTAAAGTATTTGTGGCTTTAAATGAGATTCTACTGGTACTGTCTTCGTTAATATCTTAGCAACTTTGTAAGAAAGGGGGGAAAACCCCTGTTTTATATACATAAAAAAATATTTTTCTTAAATTTGTTTTATCCTGTATGTTCTCTTGTAGGGTCATAGCCTTAACGATGACAAATTGTAGAAAGCGCTAGGCAGATAATAAAAATTTTACGCTAAATACTCCAAAACTTGTTTCTTATTTGTTAAGAACGTACCGTACAACTGAAATCCCTCAATTTTGATATTTTCATCGATTGATGACGCATAGTAAGCATCCATCGGCAGACTGTAACAAATTCTCCAAAATAATATTGAAAACCACTTGGAACTTTTAAATCGAAGTAGGTTTCAGAACCGTAAGAGAAACTTTGAATTCTCACATATTTATAATATGATTACAAAAATATAAAAAATCCTCGGAGATTAAATTTGAGAATATGTTTTATTGTTCTATCTAGATCTTGAGAGCCTCTTAATAAATATTGGGTAACTTTGCTTTTATTTACAGATTCCCTGAATTACGAATTTCTATGCTGTATTCTGATATATATATATATATATTTTAAATGCAATAGAACAATCGTACTGCTAAATTAAACATAAAGTACTTGTAGTAGTTTCGTCACCTACTACATTAGCTGAAAATCTAGTTGAATAAAATATTAATTTAGTTTGCCGATATCCAAAAGAAAATATGTGTTACAATAAGGGTGTCCACGAACAACCCCTACAATATGAAAGGGGTGATTCTGCATAAAAAAACATGAATAACATTTCATATTAACCTAGGTCCGGAAATGCTTCGTAACGGAAATACAGGGTGTTGAAATATAAATTTTATTTTATTTTTTGTTAAATATTTGTTGCAAATAATAAAATGTTTTCACGAAATTGGGCTTTTGTGGTATTTTTTGGGTAAGGAATCATAATTTGGTATTCGATTCCATGTGATTATTTATGTAAATTTGCCCTAACTTTTTTGGCGACGCACTTTTTTACGAATAAATGTTATTCTTGCACCTTTTCTAAACAAAAAAGCTATATTTACTCAACACTGCTAGAGGTAACCGTTCTCGAGTAATTTGCAGTTTATGCGTTGATGCAAGGAAAACAAATTTTTTAATAATAATAAGCTAAGGTGTATTTATTTCAAGGCAACGCAAAATTAAAGGTAAGTATGAATTATTCTAAACTATAATAAATGCTCCACGTGATGAAGGTTAGTTTGAAGGCATAATGCAATTCTTTTTTTTTTTTGGAAAACGTAGTATACTTTTTTTCATTAGGCAAGTGTAAATATTTATTCATAAAAAAGGTACCCTTACTCAACAATGCTAGGTAACTCTTCTTAACTATAATAAACGCAAGTGTCATTTTTGACAAAATTGTTACTGTCATTTTAATAATTTAATTTACTTGAAAGTAAGATTTTAATTAACATTTTTTTTTTTAATTGTTTCGTTTAGTGATGAAGAATATGCAGGTAGGCGTTTAATCTACGGGGAAGTTCAGTGTAACGCTTGAGCGGCACAACGTAGATATGTTGAAGAGTTTCCAAATAGAATCCATCCTACCCATACAACCTTTACAGCACTTCACCAGAGGTTAAGGGAAACCGGATCTGTGTCTCCAAAAAAAAAATGAAACGGGTAGGCATCATGTTGTAGTTGAGGAATTCGGAGAAGCTATTCTGATGGATCTAGAAGATAACTCAGAATTAAGTTGTCGAAGATTGTCAGCGATGTATCCTAGAATTTGCAAATTATCTGTAAGTAATATTATATACAAGGAGAACTTATACCCGTTTCATTTTAGAAAGGTGTATGCTATGAAGGAGGGTGATTTTCTTGCGTAGTATTTTCCGATTGGATGAGAAATAAGAAAATTGAAGATCCAACTTTTTATTCTCGTATTTTATTCTCCGATGAATCTAGTATCACGAGAAACGGAATTAATAATTTACACAATTCTCATCATTATGCATGTGTTGAGGATAATCTCTGTTGTGATAGAAACCAAAATCAACATGTTTTAGCATTAATGTGTGGATTGGTATTGTAAACAACAACCTAATTGGACCTGTTGAGTTGCCAGGTCGACTATCAGGGGAAGAGTATTTAAATTTTCTTCAGGATATTTTACCCGCATTACTAGAGAAAGTTCCTTTAAATATTCGGCAAGCCATGTGGTTTATGCACGATGGGTGTCCGGCTCATTTTATTCGAAATGTGCGTTAATATCTGGATCAGACTTAGGAAAATCAGTGTATTGGTAGAAACGGATCAGTTCAATGGCCAGCTAGGTCGCCAGACTTAAATCCTTGTGATTTTTGTATATGGGGTTTTCTCAAATGCCATGTGTACTTCGTTCCAATACAAACGCCTGAGCAGCTCTGGCTGCGAATTCAAAATGCCTGCAGTGAGTTCAGACAACTGCAGAATATTTATAGATGTATCAGACGTTCCCTAAAAATAGAATTACATTATGCCTTCACGTGTCATCACGTGGAGCATTTATTATATTTTAGAATAATTTATACTTACCTTTAATTTTGTATTTTTTTGAAATAAATACACCTTAGTTTAATATTATTAAATTTTGTTTTCCTTGCATCGACGCATAAACTTGCAAATTGCTCGAGAACGATTACCTCTAGCGTTGTTGAGTAAGTATAGCGCTTTTGCTTAGAAAACGTGCAAGAATAATATTTATTCGTAAAAAAACCCGAAAAAGTTAGGGCCAATTTACATAAATAATAGTAGCGTACGTAACGCCCTCTAAATTTCACTTGAAATCTAATACCAAATTATGATTCCTCACCCAAAAAATACCCCGAATTCCCAATTTCGTGAGAAAATTTTATTATTTGTAGCAGATATTTAATAAAAAATAAAATAAAATTTATATTTTAACACCCTGTATCTCCGTAACGGAGCTTTTCCGGACATAGATTAATATGAAAATTTTTTCATGTTTTTTTATGTAGAATCACCCCTTTCATATTGTAGAAGTTGTTCGTGCACATCTGTATATAAATTTTAATTTACACATTTTCTTATGAAGATTCAAATATTTGAGAAATTTAACATAAATTCATATGTATTTCTCTAATGTCAAGAACATATTTGCTTGATTTAACATACAATATACTTGACTCTATGAAACTTGTTTGGCTAGCACTATAAGATGTACTGATTTTAATTTTGGGCTGCAAATTTCCTCGCGAAGAGCAATAATCTCGCCTATTAATTATTTAATTTTGCCACTAATCGTCTCATTATCAAACAGCCTAGGGAAACTATTTATTGGAACTAAGAAAATTCCGTAAGATTGAATGGACGACATTCGGTCGGTTCGTAGGCAATTTCGATGGATTCTGTATGTATGGTTATCATATATTTAGAAGAATATATATGGCAATTGTTTCAATATAAAAATGCATATTCCTTGATACCAGAGCACATGCGCTAATTTACGCGGCGATGTCAAAACTAAAAAGTTAGGTTACTTAATTTATTTATTTTAATTTCTTCCGTAGTTTTGAAATGTATCATTATGCATGGAAAATTTCAAAGAGTGTCAGTCAGAAAATATTTAGTACTAATAAGGACATTCCGCTCTATTTCTAGTTTGTTGAGTTGTTCTGTGATCTTCACTTTATCCTCTATTTTAGCAGTTTGCCCAATGTTATCTTAAATCTGGTTTAGTAAAAAGAAAGAAATTTCTAGAATGTTATTAAGGTCCGAAACTCAATGGAATAGTTGAATCACGCAGATGTTAATTAATTTAAATGTAGTTATTTTTAGAAGTTTTTTCAAGTTGCAACATACTTGAAGCACCATTATTTATTGATATTCTATTTTTTTGTAATTACTCTGATCTCCCCCTATATAAAAAGGATAACTTTATCAATAGCACATTATGTTTGTATTGTACCTTATAGGAAACATCACGGTGTTGCGTTTTCCATGAGGCACAGTATATAAAGAAACCAATAAGTTTTTGACGTAATTTTTGACACAGAAAGTTGTTTTTTATCGATTTTATTAAGAATTACTTTTTCTTTATCCTAAGTCCTAAATTAATATTATATGATATTTTCCATATTTATACATAAAATGAGTGTATATTATTTTATAATATATAATAAAGTTATTGTGCAATAAATTAAACCTCATCATATTATGAAGGTAATTAGAAAATAGAAAGCAAAAAATCCCAAGTTATTTGGGGTTTTAGTTTATGCAGGAAAATAAAAAAAAACATAGACCAAATTTAAACTTCTGTATCAACCAAATATCACACTCTACTTAGGCATAATACCTGAATACATGACTAAACATTGGTTTTTTATTTAAAACTGGGCAATTTTTTGAATTTTATGGTTTTTTGCATCAAATGTTGACTTATTACTAAAGTTTCGCCAATTTCATGAAATTATTTTTAATATGTCATGTTATTCGTTTAGTGCCGTTTTGATGTTAAGGTCACCGTATGTTTAATAATATTAAAACTTATACTGTTCAATTTTCTAAAAATGACTGTTACGTGATCGTGAAAATCTTCCTGTTTTACATAACGTTCACAAAAGTGACATAGAACTGTGGGTATAATTTAGTCGATAAAATATATCTACTATAGCTGAAGAAGCAATAAATCTAATAAAAATAAAAACCATGTTCGTAACTTGTAGAAATACCAGGACAATATATTATCTTCGCATTAAAAGTAACAGTAAAGGCAGATTGAAACGACTGGAGTACTTTAGAAATAATCGTCACTTGTGAATATTTGCCATGTCGTGTACATAGTTTACTTGTACATTTGTTTGTTTATTTGCCAGTGGTTGTCGGTAAATATATCGCAAGTCAAGACATCCTCGTGTCATTGGTAAGTCCACACCAAAGAGTACTGTAGAAATGCGTTCAAATATTGGTCGAATATATAAATAGTGTGATCGACAACCATTGTTCATACTGGGATATTTGCCAAATGCACATTTATTTGTGTATTTGTCAAATACACCAGTCGAGTCGTTTAAGTCCGCCTTAAGAGCAACACACCTTTCTATGCAGTCTGAATCACCGAACAAGGCTGTCATTGGATCAGTCCGTCAATTTTTATAAAAAATCTAACATATTTAACCCCTCAAAAAATGTGCAGGCTATTTGAAAATTTCGGGGCTAATTGTTATAGTGATATTTTTCGTTGGTCAAAAAAAAACATTCCCTGGATGCCGTAAAGAACAGACACAAGGACAAAAATAATTTTTTTAATAAGGATTTAAAAAAAACTTAATAACTAAACAGAAATTTCATAATTTGCTTGAATATTATCATAATGTGACAACTAATGGAGATAGTTGTGGCCTTTCACAAAAAAAACCTTTAATTAGGCTCATTATCAACATCCACTAAAGTGTTCTGCAGTAGTGCATTTATAAGATCTCCTTAGTGCCATTTGCCTTCAAAGAAAATTGCTTCCGGGAGGGGGGGGGGCAAACATTTATCGACCTAAAAAAAAAGTTCGGACTCTTTGTCAGCGAACAAAATTTTTAATAATATTTTATAAAAATAATTTCGGTTATTAGCTCTGGGGGCAATTGCCTCTTTTGCCCCGCTCCCCTAAATACACCACTGGTCTTCTGATGCCATTATGCGAATAAAAGCAGTTTTATCTATGAAGAGACCTCGAAGGCGAAAGAACTAGGTACCGTGGTTGCTTTAAGTAAAGAGAGAGAACTTTTATTGATGCGGGATTTAAAGACTAATAATCGGGACAACCTGGGACTAAAGGAGCAAACAAAATCAGAGGTCTTTGCAATTGGACGGTGAAAGGATGCATGTGCGCGGAGTCACCCTGGCACGAGTGACCAAGGGAGGCATAATGGATAATATTTTATCAAAATAGAACCCATGGTAGTATCTGTAAAACAAAGATAGAATTTTTTAAGTCTTTTGGACTATCATCAGACAAAAACGCTCTAATGTACAGTAAAACAAACAACTGTCTGTACTTGTATTTGTAGTTTTTCTATGTCTATTTCTAAAATTAAGTATCTTCGAGAAATATAGAAAATTCCTCTGAGTGTCAAGTTTCTTAAGGACTGCAGGAAAGGCTGCTCCCCATATATGCGAGCAATACTCAAGACTGAATCTGATCTCCGTAGTTGTCAAAAGAAAAGTTTTTTCGGGCTCGGAAAAGGAAACCCAATTTTTTCACGGAGGCCGTAGTAATTAACGTGATGTGACCATGCCAGCGAAGAGGGATACCAATTAAGCTAAAAAATGTTTGATTTTATAGAAGTCCTCCACTGGGGTTAAACTCATTACTCTACGCCTCTCACTCATTAGAATCATGGAAGTAGATTTGGGAAAGTGTATGTTGGAGTGGAGTATACTATTGTCAACATATTTGTGAATTGAATTGCTGGTAGAAGAAAGGAGTTCATTGATGTGCAGGAGGAATAGGATAGGTGCCAACACGGAACCCTATGGAACGCCGGCGTTTCTGAAAGCCAGATGATCATCAACAACTACAGAAATACTTCTAGATAGTCCACAGGACTTTTTGATATTAAGGGTTTTAAGAATACGTCGAACTTTTTTTTAGACATTTATTACTGCTATAATTTAAATTATTCCTTGAGCTTATTGGTTATTTCGGCTAATATACAAAGCATATTGCATATATTCATACCAAGCCACAAGGATATTTGAAATGTGATGACTAAACATATTTGCCATTTATTCGTAATAATTTCTTCTCCTGTTAAAGAGGTTCAGTTCTTACGCAAAACAACAAAAATCAGTTCGGTTATACCAATAGTCAAACACAATAAGTTTTCGTACTTTTAAGAACACGGTGCTTTTTAGAATAGGTATAATAGGGAAGTAAACATCATAATAGGAACACATTAAATACACAGCAAACTAAATAAATACAGAAATATTGGCTACTTTTGATTAATAAATCAATATCTGACTTTTGAATGAAAGATATCTCTTGAATGTATTTGATCGTGTTTATAGTTAGAATGGTTATATAAGGGGGCAACACGTTGAGTTAATATTGTGGATCGATTAAGACTAACGTTGGCTACAACTTACCTGCGCAGACGAAAATAGCCTGAACTGGCTGGAAGATACGGCTAAGCGATTCCAACTAGCAGAGGGCGCAAAGGTCAGGTTTGTGAAGGGGAAAGACCTTCCTAAGCCTCATGTCTGCGTGGTATACATTCCAGACGACTCGCCTGATATAAGGTTGTCGGCGGTGGATGTGCTTCTCGGACTGAGGAAGATGAACCATGACCTGGATTCTCAAGAGTGGGTTGTCCCACACCGCGAGGATTCGTGTCGTGGTCAAACTTGGGCATTCGCCATCGATGACGCTTCCATGGAAGCACTACGAAGTATGGACTACAGACCCTACTTTGGCTTTGGGCAGGTCACATTCCGCCCAAGGAAAAGAGGGCTGCAGGAACCGAAGAAGGCTAACCAGACTGCAACTAAAGGAGGCAGCAAAAAGCTGCCTCTCGAGGAGTCTGTAGCTGGATCCTCAAAAGGTCAAAGCAGCAACGTCAAACAGGCTACCCAGTCTGCGAGAGGCAAATTCTCTCCGGGCAGGAAGCCTATCAAGAAGAAAGGCCCAAAAAAGGGCAATGGGGACGTCAAGGACCTAAAGGACCCCAAGAACCGGAAAGGTCCTGGCTATCCCCAACCACCTCCTGGTAGTGACAAAACAGCTGAGAGAGAATATAGAACAAAATACCAGAAGAGAAATAAAAGAGATCGCCGTAAGGCTAGAGAGGCAAGTTAAGTCCCTGAACAGCAACCAACTGAAGAGATGGTTAAACGATCAGTGCCAGGAAGGCACTGGGAAAGTTGGAGCCCACATGGGAACCCAGACCGACAAGAACGAGACTCAGGATTTAGGTATCCAGACAGTAACGGTCGAGGAAAAAGAAACCGTAACTTCATTGGAAGGGGTGGAGACTTATGAAGAGTATCTGAAAATCGCGGAAAAACTGCGGATGGAAGAAATCTTTGAGCGTTCAGAAATAAAGATAGGAAACCCGCTGAACACAAAAACCCAAGTCGTGAAAGTGGTCATCACAGAACCAGACCCGGACATGAAAAATAGTATACAAGCCCTCTTCAGAAAGAAATACCCAATACTAGAATCAATTTGCGAAGATTATGAAGTAGTTAGGCAAACAATAAATGTGAGGATACGAGACAACGATCACCACACTGAAGAAAAGATAATCAAGATATCAAGCCCAAAAGATGAAAAAGATCTATGGGAGAAACTAAACAGACTGAAAGAGGATACAGTCGAAGATAACTGGGTAGCCATACACCACATAGAAGCACTAAAGCTGGGAAAATTAAGGAAGCTTACGGAAGCTGTCTTCAGAAATACGGCTACGCAGATCATGATTTACACAACTGACAAAAAAATGGAGGTGGAAAACAGAGGAAGTAACGACCCAAAGGCCAAAGCACGGCTGAAGAATATGCAAAGGGAGACCTACGCGCTGGTGGTAGACAAGAAAAGCGAAACTTTCAAAAGCGTTATTCAGAAAATTAAACCCGGAATACAAAATAACACGGCAAGCAAAGCCATCAGGACAATAAGAGAAACAAAAGAAGGAAATGTATTAATCATCATCACTGAAAAGGATGATAACGCAATAAAGGAAATTCAGAAGGTAATAGAAGACACCTTAATAACGACTAAAGGGCAGATCAGGGGTGCCTCCAAAAGAAGGATAGCAATGCTCATAAGAGGCATGGATGCCCTGACTGATATCAAGGAAGTCGAAGAAGCTATCGAGGCCCGAATTAACTGCCTGGATGCGGATACATACAAATTAGGAGAACTTAGACCCAATAGAAACAACACACAAGCCGTGACACTGGCGGTCGACGGAGACACAGCAGCAGAATTCCTTAAAAATCCATAGATTAGAATCGGCATTGTCAACTGCTCAATCGAAAGAAGCGTGCACGTCACAAGATGTACCAGATGCTGGGATTACGGCCATGAGCGCACTGAGTGCAGAGGAGCGGATATGCAGGGAAGATGCTTCAACTGTGGAGGAGCTGGACACATTGCCAAAACCTGCAAAAATGAGGAATATTGCCCAGTATGTCAAAAAAGTGGCCATAAGGCGCACACGGGTAAATGCAATGTCTTTAGGCGTGCGCTATCCGTTACCAAAAGAACGGCAGACAGCAGACAGTATCTTATAAAAATGGCGAACCTTAGGCTACTACAGATAATCGCAGACAGATCCAGAATAGCCCATGACATGGCCTTTGCAGTAGCAAATACTAAACAAGTGGATCTAACAATTATTAGCGAGCCAAACAAAAAGCTTATTCTGGGAAATAGGTGGATATCTGACGAGCAAGGGGACGTAGCCATATGGATAAACAATAGGAAATTAGAAGTCTCAAATATCATCAAAGGCAAAGGTATTCTAGCGGTTGTCGCGGAGTCATACAGCATTATTGGTTGCTATTTTTCGCCCAACATTAGTTTGGACAGCTTTAAAGAACACATGGACTCTCTAGCGGGTATGTGCAATCGGATTGAAGGAGAGAAAATAGTTTTAGGAGACTTCAATGCCAAGTCGCCAGAATGGGGAGCCCCCACTGAAGATCCAAGAGGAGGCATACTTGTAGAAACGGCCGCGAGTTTAGGCATTATACCTCTGAACACCCGACATAAACCAACATTTGTGAGAAGGAACCAAAAATCCCACATCGACGTGACTTTTGCGACTAAGAAGCTAGCCTGAGGTTTAAGGTCCTGGGAGGTTCTGGACACGGAATCCCTATCCCCCCACTGCCATATACTGGTTGATTTTGGCCAAAAGGAAAGAACATCTAGCATCAGAGGTAAACTCCAACTTGACCAAGAACAGTTCATCGTAACACTAAAAAATAAAGTCCAAACTAGAAGAACGCCTATGACTGATCCGGAGCTTTTGCGTGAAATGATCAAAACATCATGCGATGCCGCCAAAGTTACTATGGGAGAACAGCACCACAATAGCGTCCCTTATTGGTGGAACGATAACATCAAGAACATCAGAGACACTTGTATCTCAATTCGAAGAACCTACACCAGACTCAACAGAACCGATCGACAGGCGGAAGAATCGGATGCACTATGGGAGAGATACAAAGCGGAAAAAAAGAAGCTGCGTAAAGAAATAGCTAAAGAAAAGAAAAGGGCCTGGAATAAGATTTGTGACGATCTAGACGGAGACATATGGGGTGAATCATATAAAATTGTGATGCGAAATCTAAAGAACATAGGACCTATTTCCGAGATCCCTACTGCCAAAAAACGAGAAATAGCTAAGACACTATTTCCAACAAGAATCATAAGACTGCCAGAGAGAAGGACACGATCAGTAGTGCCACCGTTCAGCTCAGAGGAAATTCGAAAAGCTGTGCAAAAACTAAAACTTGGAAAGGCTCCAGGCCCAGATGGAATACCGGCGGAGGCATTCAGATTAATAGCTGATCAAATACCAGAGCTGCTAGAAGGAGTCTTAAATAGGCTACTGATAGAAGAAACTTTTCCTGATGACTGGAAGCTGGCAAAACTAGTCCTCATAAACAAGACTGGCAAACCATATGATAGTCCTAACGCATTTCGACCATTATGTTTGATAAACACTCTAGCAAAACTGTACGAGCACCTGATCAAAAACAGACTAGAGGCGGAAATCGAAAGATCAGGGGGACTGTCTCCAATGCAAATGGGTTTCACAAAAGGAAAATCTACGATACACGCCATAGAGAATATGCTAGAAATCGGGAAGAGAACAAAACTCGAAGGTACCGGAGAAAAATGGAGCGTTCTCATAACCGTTGACGTGAAAAACGCTTTCAACACAGCGCACTGGATGTGCATCATAAGAGAACTAGGCCGCAGAGAAATATCCAGCTACCTTATAAACATATTGTCCGAGTACTTCAAACGCAGGCGTGTTCTTTTAGATAAACGAGAGAGCATTGTGGAATATCATGTACGATCCGGTACTGGGACTAGACATGGACGATGGCGTATATAAAATCGCTTTCGCGGACGATCTAGCATTAACAATTACAGCCAGAAACTCCGAGGAATTATTAGACAAAGGAAATAGGGCACTCATGCTGGTAAACAACTGGATGAACCGGAGCCATTTGGAGCCAGAACCGAATAAAACCGAGGCTGTAGTTCTATCAGGGAAAAGAAAACGGGATAACATCGTGTTTTTACACGGAGATAAGGAAATTCGTCCACAGAAATCTATCCGGTATTTAGGACTAAGAGTGGGAGAAAACATGAGCTTTGCCCAACATATAATAGAGACTGTCAATAAGACATCCAAAAAGATCGGATTGCTTGGAAGCGTGATGCCGAAAATGAGCGGGCCAGACACAATAAAAAGGAAACTTTTGTATGGGGTTGCCCAATCTACATTGTTATACGGGGCCCCCGTGTGGGGCAACATAACAATCCAACCAAAGAAAAGCCCTCATTAGAGTGGCGCGCAGCTACAGGACCGTGTCTGCGGTAGCTCTACAGGTATTAACCGGAACACCTCCCATCGAGCTTCTGATTGAAGAGCGTCGTGAAATGCATAACAGGCAAAACGGGGAGAAAGAAGCAACCAGAAAAATGGCAAGGGAAACACTGCTTTCGAAATGGCAAGAACAGTGGGAAGCAGAAACAGGAAAGGCGGAATGGACAAAGAAATTGGTTCCAAACATCAAAACCTGGATACAATGCAGACACAGGAAACTTAACTAGTATACGACACAGGTCTTCACAGGGCATGGCTGTTTCCGCAGTTATACCCACAGGATAGGTAAATCCGAAAATTCCATATGCCTTTTTTGTAACGCGGAAAACTCCGCTGAACATAGTCTCTTTGAATGCCCAAGACATGCGAGACTTAGAGAGGAGACAAACATCCGGTTGGACCAAGAACTGACAGTACAGATCATGACAAACAAAATGACAACATCGAAAAGAGACTGGCAGACCATCGAGACTTTCTTAACAAAGATTATGAAAGACAAGGAATAAATTGATAGAAGAAATTAGCTTCTTAGATACAAAATACGTAGACCACATATAGTTCATATCAGGGGCTGTCCTTGATGAAGGCTGCTGCCAGCAAAAAAGGGAAGGGAGTTTGGCAGGTAGTCCGACCTTTAGAACAAGGCGGGAGCCCTGCACTCTTTGGACAGACTCAAGATTGGCACATGAAGTCCAAATACCAGTCGGTAAATCGTTTCTCCTACCCTATAAAAAAAAAAAAAAAAAAAAAAAAAACCACCTCCTGGCGCCTCGGGAGGACCTACTAGCGGCTCCCCAAAAGGCAAGAAGCCACAAGGAAAATGGTAACCGCCTGCATCAGTTTGACAAATAATAAAGTCAAACTGCTGCAGGCTAACGTACAGCATGCCAGGGCAGCTACATATGTCCTGAGCAATGCATTTAATAAGGAGCAAATTGACATTGCCCTTATCCAGGGACCTTGAACATCTACTTCGGACCGAGTCATGGGTCTAGGTAAATCTCTTGGTAGGTTAATTGAGTGCAGCTCGGAGTGAAAACCCAGAGCGTGTATCCTTATCAAGAAGAACATAAATTATTTTCTACTTTCAGAGTTCTGCACAAGAGACGTGGCAGCTATACACGTCTCACTGTCGGATAGGGAGAGCAAGACTGAGTTAATCGTCTGCTCTGCTTATTTCCTCGGCGACAGGGAAGCAGAAGAACTGCCTTCGAAAGCAGTGCGCGACTTAATCGCGCACTGTAAACGGAAGAGATTACAGTTAGTGATTTGATGTGATGCCAACGCACACCATGTAGCATGGGGAAGCTCGGACATCAACCAAAAAGGTGAGTCACTTTTTAACTATTTAATGGGAGCGGGACTCGTTGTAAATCACTCGGGGTCTGAATCAACTTTTGTTACTAGAGTTAGGAGAGAGGTTCTCGATTTAACAATTAGTACAAGCTTTATTAGCAATAAAATTTCTGACTGAAAGGTGTCTCCTGAACCATCGTGCTCAGATCATAGACACATCTAGTTTGATATTATAGTAGGCCCCAAGCCTGACGTTAAATATCGCGACGCAAGAAGCACAGAAAGGAACGTCTATAAAACATCTCTATAATCCAATCTCTGCCACGCGTCTACCTAAATCAATAATTGTGAACAACTAGAGTTTGTGATGGACCAAATCACAACCGCCATAATCTTATCATATCACGAAAACTGTCCACTGAAGGTTAAAAAAGACAATAGAAATATACCTTGGTGGAATAATGACCTAAATAAATTAAGAAAAGAAGTTCGTAGACTGTTCAATCGAACTAAAATAGTTGAATGGGACCAATATAGAACTGCTTTAACAAACTACAATAAAGCAATCAGGAACATTCTAATTAGTCTCCAAAAAAAATTTCGTTCATATATATGTATGTTAGACCAGGCTCCTTTTAAAATTGAATTTTAGTGCAATTGGTGCGGACGGTCGCTTCTAAGCCACCTAAAACTGCCAATTCTAACAAGTCAAAACAAACACTTGAAAGCGTCTGTAGCGAGTTATTATACGATACGTGGTCAGTATCAGTTCGTGATATCACTGCAAGCGATTAGTCGTACTTATTTCGTAAGGTTTGTGTTTTGTAGAATTTTTAGAATATTTTTGGATTTTATTTATTTGATCAATACCTTTTTAAAAACAATGTCGCAGAAAACACATATAGTTCGTGGAGACTTTTCTATGTACGTTTTTGGAAGTGCAAATGACATTTTACCAGAACACAACAGTGTTTTGCCAACGTACGAAGATGTGAGACGGTGTTTTCAAAGTGTTCGCTTAAAACTAAAAGGTAACGGAAGCGAGGAACCAGTGTCAACAGATGTTGCTAATATTGTCGCGACAGAAATAGAAACTGTTTGGAAAAAAGATAGGATGCTAGGATATAACAATAAATATCAAAAGATCATTAAACCTTTAAAAGGCAGAAAGGCGACTTTTCTTACAGAAAAACTGCAAAATTTTAAAAATGAAGTCACTCGGTTGTTTGATATTTGCTCCTGTAAATGTTAAAATAGACGATTGTGCAAGTGTGAAAAAAAAAAGAAAATACCGGATTTAGAATGGACGTTTATAGAAGACCAGAGAAATTTGAGAAAAGTGGCAATTGGTAATATTGACAGGCAAGTTACAAAAATTTTAGCAAAAAGAAATGACAGAAAATTGTATGAGTCCCAAAGGCAAACTGGTAATTCAACTGCATCTTTAGAAGAACCTGTGGCTGGTCCAAGTGGTCTTTGCCATGTTATAAATCTACCGTCGGCGTCTGCGGAAACTAGATTATCAAACACAAATAATGGTGAAAATAGTGAATGTTTGTCAGAAGAAAGCTTAAATGATAAAGAATTTATGTGGCCTTATTCCCTTGTCAAGCGAACGACAGAAAATCCTATCAAGAACAAAAAAAGACTTAAACTTACTCAAACCGCTAAAGTTGCCGATTTGACAGGTGTGTCTAATAGAACAGCTGCAAAATTTTCAAATGCCATTTTGGAAGATGTTAATTTGATTTCCAAAGGTAATTTCACCCTAGTTATCGACAAAAATAAGATTCGAAGGGCTGTTAAGAAAAATAGGCGTCAACTTCAAGATGAGATCATAAATTCGGATCAGTTAATTAAAGGTCTTTATTTTGAAGGAAGGAAGGATCAAACTATGGTCATCAAGAATGCGCGGCGAAGCATAAAAACTGAAGAACATATAACATTAATTAAAGAACCAGGTAGTTCCTATTTAGGGCATGTAACCTTAACCAATCCCGCGTCGTAGATATTGCCTAAGGAATAATAGGCTACATGCAAATCCGTAATGTTGATTTAAGCCAATTAGTTGTTATTGGATGTGACGGTACAAATGTTAATACTGGCTGGAAAGGTGGGGTAATCAGACTCATAGAAACGCGAGCAAATAGATCATTACAATGTAGTGTATGCCTATTACACGCTAACGAGCTTCCATTGCGACATTTGCTGCAAAAGCTAGATGGCCACACAAAAGGTCCTTATTTATATGCCGGGCCGATTGGATCCCTTCTTCCCAACTGCGAAAAAATGCCTCTCGTTAAGTTTAAACCCATACAAACTGTTCTCCCTCTTGTAAATGAAAAACGATCTGAATACAGATCAGCAGTACTTGTATAGATTATCTAAAGCAATTGGAGAAGGAGTATGTTCTCAAAATTTAGCTGAGAAAAGTCCAGGAAAAATGGGACACTCCCGTTGGTTAACTACAGCTAACCGGCTACAACTGATCCTTCCGAGAGTTTAATTATACTAGCTGCGTTTGTTTTAAAAGTATACTCGCGTATGTGGTTTGAAATTAAAACACAGCCAAAATTGGAATATGGTGCCAGACATCTATGGAAATGAATCCACGTCTCCAGAGACCTACCGAATAACGTAACATTAATTATCAATAAAGTGATCCAAGACAATGCTTATTTTGCGCATCCGGAGAACCTTCTTATATCTATGTTAACAGATACACGTCGACATATTAGAGAAATTGCTGTCAGAAGAATCTTAAAAGCCATGACAACCGACTTGAAAAATCGCATTTTTAAAGTACTCAAAGTAAATTTCGAGGCAGAAGATTATATAGATGTTATAGACTGGATGCATTGTACTGTAACAGAACCTCCCCTAACACAGCATTTATCTGACGAGGAATAATAGGATATGGTAAAGCAAGTGCCGAATTTTAATAATTTTCCTTATTACACACAAGCGGTTGAGAGAGGAGTTAAAATTGTTACTGAGGCGTCAACGAAAGTGTGGGGTGAAGAGTCCAGAAATGTTTACATCCGATCTAAACTTGATGCCAGAAAAGATTTGCCAATATTCGAAAGTAAATATCAATATTATGCTTCAAGATGTGAGTAAGTAAAAGTTTTAACCAAAGGTGAGGGGGCGGGTGGAACTCAACGTGCAGCTACCTCCTCGTGGTGAGTTCTTGTTAATGAATATTTAAGTTGTAAACAATATATTCCAGTCAAATGCTAAGTTGCCTTAATTCAACATTATTAACTGGTGCCAAATATTGATTCAAGCTAAGAGACGCACATACATTTTTCATCTATTATTGACGTTTAGTCGACGGGGGCTCGGCTAAAATTGTTTTAATCAGGTTAAAATTTTTTTTGAGAGGCAATAATATTGTTATTTATATTTTAAGTACTAGCCCACTAGCTATATTGGCTGTACCTAACGGTCATAAGACCAATGATAGCCTGGTAGAGCAAGGGACAACAAAGTGTTGCCCAAGCCAAACTGAGTGGACTGTAAAGACAGGCTTGCTTGTCAGTTACAGAAGCCATTCGTTCCACTCCGACAGCGGCCATGGAACTCCTTTTGAAACTTCCACCACTCCACCTATTTGTGGAAGGGGAAACAATGAGGACAACATACAGACTCCACAAATTACCAACAGCATGGTGGATAGCACGAGACACATGGAATCATCCAACATGCTGAAAGTTGTGAAAAACCACTACATTTTAGGAATGTCATCGGACCTGCTACCAAAAACTGTTAGTGCACAGCAACACTACTCCGTGATCTTCCCAAGGAGAGAGGAGTGGGATCAGAATAAATCTGATCTACTAGGAGAGCTGTGCCTATTCACAGACGGCTCCAAAACCAATAAAGGTGTAGGAGCTGGAATCCATGGGGTTAGACCGAAGGTTGATCTGTCAATAAGCCTGGGAAATAACACCTCAATATTCCAAGCAGAAGTCCATGCTATCAAATTGTGTGCTAGAATGTTGCAGGATCAACAAACAACACGTAAAACGATAAAAATATTCTCGGATAGTCAAGCGGTCCTTAAAGCACTTGAAGCGAGTCATTGTATATCCAAAACAGTTTGGAACTGCCAAAAGGCACTTGTTGGCCTGAAGGGCGGTAATAGAATCGATATTATTTGGATACCAGGACATGCAGGTTTGGAGGGAAATGAGTCTGCGAACATTCTAGCAAAGAAAGGAGCAGAGACAAGATTCGTGGGACCTGAACCAGCTTTAGGAGTAGCCCACGAAACTGCCAAGCACGCAATTTTGGACCTGGTGGAGGAAAAAGCTAATCTCTATTGGCTTGGACTGTCAGGCCTGTCCCATGCAAAGGCATTTATCCCCCTTCCTAACAGCAATAGGCCTATACACTGGCCATTGTGGTCTAAGACATCACAGGCACAGGATGAGGCTTGAAGACGAATCTATGTATGGAGGATGACGAGACAGCGAGACACGTGCTATCTGAATGCCCGGCAGCTGCCAGGATCAGGTTCTTTATTTTCGGTAGAGATATCCTGCTGCCCGAGGACTTGAAGAATACTTCCCCAAATACAATGATAAGACTCATTAAGGATTCATAGTTGCTTGGGGAAGTGTAAACATAGGTGTGAACCACAATAGACCTCAGAGTCGCAGTGGAGGGTCGGTTTGATCCACTCACTTTTAACTTAACCTAACCTAAGATTAACATCATTACATATATTATTAGCACAACCTGTAAGAACAGTAACATATTAAAAACATCAAAGCACCTAAAAATATGTTTGATCATGTCTTAAGGTATTCTGATTTTATACAGGGTGATAACTAGTTGATATGCAAGTTTGATTACGTTTACCTGTATTTTTAAAAGTAGAATTAGTAATCTAAGGGCAGTTTCATATTAAAAAGCATCATCGAGCTCACATATATTTTTGTTTATATTTTTTTCTCTCTATGAACTACAGCAACGAATAACTTATTTTAATAGAATTTTTGTTTTCTCTTTTCCAATAATAAAATAACAGATTGAGCTTATTCAACATTGTTATTAAAAAATTATAAAAATTAAAATATTCAGCTTTTGACCCTCGATTTCTGGTTCACCCTACAGACCGCAAAATATGATGCAATGGCCAATTTATAAAGTCATCAACAACAGACTAAAAAGTAATTCAAAAAATTGAAAATAAGTTTAATTTGTGTCATGTTTTTTGGCTTTAAATTCCTAATAATAATTTAAAATAAGTTCAATAAATAGTTTTTATATTGATTGACACACACTGCCATTTTATTACGTCATCAGAATTCGTACTAGTTTATCCCTATATCACATTTAATTTTTCTGAAAGTGTGAAATTGTCAATTGATAATATCTTTTCACGTTGATTTTTTAAAAAAAATTATTTGGCCGCCATTTTGTTTCGCCGCCTTGAGTTTGTACCATAACTTTACCAATTGATCTCTATATCACACCTAATGCGTACACAAAATTTGAAATTAATCTAATAAGTAGTTTTTTCAGGCTGATTTTTTAAATATTTTATTAAGCTGCCATTTTGTCTTTCTACCTAATAATCATCCCAAAATGTTACCAGTTTATTCCTATGTACCTCTTGATTTTTGCGCAAAATTTGAAGTAAATTGGATAATTAGTTTTATTAGTAATAATTTTTTAACGTCACGTTAGACTGCCATCTTATTTCGGCCTATTGGATTTTTACCAAAATATTACCAGGTTATCCTCATAATTTTTGACTAAAATTTTAAGTCAGTCTGATAAGTAGTTTTTAAGCTATGCCACGAACTAACAGACAGACAAACAAACCGACAGACAGACCGGCGAAATTGGTAAAACATATTTTCTGGCATATAGAGATATATAAAACCTGAAAGAGTGATTTTTTTCACATTACAAACATTTAATTTGGCCGCCATTTTGTTCCGCTAACTTGAATTAGTACCACAATTTTACTAGTTCATCTCTATACCGAAATTAGTTATGGCACACAATTTGAAATCAATTCATTAAGTAATTTTTTCAGGCTGAATTTTTTAATATATTGGATACTACCAAAATTTTTCTAGTTGATCCCTAAATAATACTTGATTTTTGTGCAAAATTCGAGATAAATTGGACACGAGCTTTTTAACAATAATTTTATTGACATTTCACTAGGCCTCCATTTTTTTTGCGATATTGGATTGTCACCAAAATGCCCAGGTCATACCCATATGACTCTTAATTTTTGACCAAAATTTGTCAATCAGCTAAGTAGTTTTTTAGCTATGCCGCGAACAGACTGCAAAGATCTAAAAAAATCTCGGAAGATGATTTTTCACGATTACAATACTTCCCTTTTACGAAGTAAGTAAAGAGGAAGGAAAGTTCAGAATATCAAATTATTTATTTCAAAAATAACTTGTTGGATTATATTCCGCAAAATATTTTGGGTGTATTATGTAGGTACGAAAATAAAATAGTGTATTGTTCCACAAAACCCATACAGTTCTGGAATTGGGCATTTGTCCATAAATCTAAAAGTTTCAAATGGAATTCCACCGCTACGGTTTTAATATTTATATTTGTCCGCCTAAAATATATTATAAAATGTTCCGATTCGGGTCTATGAAAATTTAAATGCCAAATACCAGATATTTTATTTAGTTTGATATATTTATTAAACCGGAATTAATGTGACTAATTTTACTAATAGAGTAATATTTTTAATGACTATCCAGATTAAATCGAGAATAAATTTAGCAGCTCAATCGGTGCGTTTCGCGAAAACTGAGGACATTTAATTTGATTTATTATATTTATTTTATGCAGGCACAAAATAATAATTTCGAAATTCCAACAATAAGCTCGATGGATTTTTTTATATATTACAGAAATTCGAAAAATTCCTCAATTTATCTGGTCATGTTTTTAGGAGAGGGAATAGATAGTTTTTAAAGAAGTTGCTCGAAAATAATTGCTTGAATCCAGAATGGGAGTCTTCCTTCAAGTTTGATCAGTTCACTCCAACAATTCTATGAGTTTATGAAACAGCAGTTTATTGAGTGATATACCGAGAAAAAAATCAGTACATTTCCTTTACCCGGATGAATCATTTAGCAACACATATATACTGCCTTTTCAAACATTCCTATTCGGCTCCATTTTGTTCCATTATATTGGATTCCCACCAATATTTTACCAGTTACTACCTACGCCACACTTGATTTTTGGGCGTAATTTAAAATAAATTCAATAAGTAGTTTTTGCACTAATACACAAAACGATTTTTTACGTCATGTTGAATTCGTACCAGTTTATCTCTATATCACATTTAATATTTTTTTGTAAATTTTATTTAGCCGCCATTTGTTCCGCTATCTTAAATTCGTACCACAGTTTATCTCTAATGCTTATACAAAATACGAAATTAATCTAATAACTAGTGTTTTCAGGTTAATATTTTAAATAGTTTATTGTGCTGTCATTTGTTGCTATCTTAAATTCATACCAAAATGTTACCAGTTTATTCTTATATAACACTTTATTTTTGTACAAAATTTGAGGTAAGTTGGATAATTAGATTTTCCACTAATAAACTTTTTACCGTTTCATTTCATTCAATTTGGTTTCTACCAAAATATTACCAGTTCAGCCTCGTATGACCCTCAATTTTTTATCAAAATTTGAAGTTAATCGGGAAAATAATTTTAAGGCTGTGCCGAAAACCGACCGACGCACTGACGGAAATGATAAAACATATTTTTTGGCATCTAGAGACGCTAAAACGTGAAGATAAGTAGAACCTGAGAGGGTGATTTTTTTTCAAAATTATAAATATTTTATTTAGTCGCCATTTTGTTCTGCCATCTTCATTAGTACCACAGTTTTACTAGTTCATCTGATATCACAATTATCTATGGCACAGAATTTGAAATCCGTCCTTTAAGTAATTTCCCAGGGCGAATTTTTTCATATTTTAATAAGCTGCCATGTTGTTATGCCATCTTGGATTCGTATTAAAATTTTGCCAGTGTATTCATACATAATAGTTGATTTTTCTGAAAAATTTTAGATACATTGTAGGAGTAGTTTTTTGGTAGTAATTTTTCAACATTTCACTAGGCCGCAGGGGCGTGCGATGAAATTTTAAGAAAGGGAAGCCATTTTTAGAAACTTACCTATTTGTAATGTAATTCGATTCTACGATCATTTTTTACAAATTCGTCAATGACGTCATCATAAAAACGTCGATGCTCCGACATATTTTGGAGAAGTTTATTTTCAACGGACAACAACGATGTATGGGAAAGTCTCTCCTGCCCCGTTGAATTTCTCACGAAATTTTTTAAACGTTTAAGAGTTGAAAAATTGCGTTCTACTGATAAACTTGTGGCAGGTATCGTCAATACGAATTCACACAATTTCGGCACTTCGGTGTAGGCATCTTCCAGCTCCTTGTCTTTTAAAAATTGCATTAGTTTCTTAGCGTTATTTTTTGCGCTAATGTCATCAGTTTCGCAAATCACTTTTAGTTCAGATCACAGTAACACTCGGTCGAAGAACTGGCCATAATAGTAAGACCAAAAGACCACGAGCAGTCAATCTCTCAAACAAAACATGATATCTAAGAAAACATTGATCCTACGGAATCTCAGCTGAGAATTGTCAAAGTAAAAGCTGTTAACAATGGTGGGGTATTGATTGGGTGTAAAAGTCTGGAGGAAAATGCTCGTTTTAGACAACTTGCTGAGCAAAAGCTTGCGAACTCTTATGACATCAAAGAGCTGCGTGGAGTGAATCCGAGGGTGCGAATAGTGGGCTTTACAGATGCTTATGATGAGGTCAACTTGCTTGCTGTTATAAAAAAATTGAACTCTGGTATATTTTTTAATAATTCATCTTGTCATATTGTACAAATTAGTAAAACGAAAAAAAATTCAAATATTTTTCAGGCTATACTACAGTTGGATCGCCTCACATATGATCGAATTATGAGGGTCGGCAATGTATTTGTAGGTTATAATGCGTGTACTGTTTATGATGGAGTCCAAGTTTCGAGGTGCTATAACTGCAATGAATTTAATCATTCTTCAAAAAATTGCTCAAAGAACGTTTCTTGTCCGAGATGGAGCGAAGAGCACTCTTTAAATGAATGTACGTCAGATATCTTAAAATGCTCTAACTGTTGTAAATTGAATCGGGAAAATAGCGACAACACTGTAAAATCAAACCACGCTGCTTGGGATGTTAGTAAATGCTTAGCATACCAGGCCGCGTGCTCGAAACTAAGAACGAATATCCTAAGCCAATAGCAATTATCGACTATTCCCACCTATAGTTCTTTATCACAGTTGCACGTGTCTGACTGTTCTAATACTAATGCGAATGATGCCATAAAGAATATTTCAGTCTACTATCAGAACGTAAGAGGTCTTCGTAGTAAAACGCACGAATTTTTGCAAGGCGTCATGAGTTGTGATTTTGATTTGATTGCAATAACTGAAACTTGGCTCGTCTCTTCAGTATGCAGTAGTGAACTGTTTTCAAATAATTTTCAAGTCTTTCGTGCGGATAGAAATTTTGCGGCTTTGAATAAATCCAAAGGAGGAGGTGTTTTGTTGGCGGTGAATCGTAATTTTAATTGCACTATTTTAGACTTTCAAAACTATAATTTTAATTCTTCTCCTAATATAGATTTTTTAGGTATCAAAATGGCTTTTGCCCATAGTACGGTTTTTGTATTCATCCTATATATTCCGCCTCCTGTTTTACAAAACGATCTTGAAAATCTGTTTGATTTTTTTGTTACTTTGGACTATATCTACGGTAAAAATATATACATTATAGGAGATTTTAACTTACCAGATTATGAGGGTTTTTTAAGCGGAAACTCTCAACGAAATAGTAATTGCATAAATTTGTTAAAACATTTTATGGAATTCTTTAATCTCGAGCAGTATAACTTTATTAAAAATAACAATCAAAGGATTCTGGATCTTATTCTGACGAATAGCAACTCTAATTGTAACGTAGAGCGATCACTTGATATTCTTATCAAAGAAGATATTCACCATCCTGCTTTAATGATTTCCTTTAAAATACCAAAGTCAAATAATTTTAAAAACTCTATAAACTTAAATATGAATAATTTATACAATTTTCGTAAAGCTGATTTCAACTTGCTTTATAACTCATTTCTTCAGCAGGACTGGTTCTTTCTGGAACATCAGACAACGGTGGAAAATGCCTGTAATACTTTTTATAACTTAATATACTCCATATTTGACCTAGCAGTTCCCCGTTATCGCCATTCGTCAAATAGAAGATATCATCCTTGGTTCACTTCAGAAATTATTAAAAATATAAAAACTAAAGATAAATTGCATAAAAAGTACAAAAAATATGGCAGCATACAGGTTTTCGAAAGATTTCAGACTCTGAGATCAAAAATCAAAACTGATATAAGTATAGCATATAAAAAATATATTCAAAAAGTGGAGACGGATATCAAAAAAGATCCCAAACTCTTTTGGAATTTTGTCAAAGGCCGGAGAGAGATAACAGGCATTCCAAACAGTATGCACTTTGATGGTCAGAATCTAGATAATCCACCCGATATTTTGAATTCATTTGCTTCATTTTTTAAGCAATCTTATTCAGTTTCTAACAATATTCAAATTTCAAATAATTCATTCTCGTGTAGTGATCAAAATATAAACATATCTACAGTTAGTGAACGGGATATTATTTGTGCTATTAAAAAACTTAAACCTAAAAACACTGCCGGACCAGACCTTATTCCAGCATTTTTGATACGTGACTGTCGATTTGTGTTAATAAAACCTCTTCAAATCCTATTTAACATGTGCATTGAACAACAGACATTACCAAATATATGGAAAAAGTCAAAAGTATGTCGAGTCTTTAAGAAGGGTGATAAATCAGACATTCAAAATTATAGACCTGTTTCCATGATATGCAACTTCTCAAAAGTCTTTGAGTTCATATTGCACGACATCATTTTTCCGTTCGTGCAAAACAAAATTGTTCCTGAACAGTATAGTTTCTTTAAAAATCGTTCCACAACTACCAACCTGGCCCTTATAACACAATACATTGCGGACTCGACTGATGAGGGTCTGCAATCTGATGTAATATACTTAGACTTCTCCAAAGCATTTGACAAGTTAAATCATGACTTGTTAATTAGTAAACTTTCAACTATATAGTATGTTCGGGGGTACCGCAGGGTTCCGTTTTATGACCCTTGCTATTTAACATTTTTATTAACGACATTGGTGATTCTCTGGATATTGGTTATTTACTCTACGCTGATGACATCAAACTGTTCGCTAACATTAAGTCCATGGAGGACTGCTTAAAAATCCAACAAAATTTACAGCACATTATTGACTGGTGGGAAATTGTCTACAGCTAAATATTGGAAAATGCAAGGTTATGTCGTTTACTATAAAGTCAGAACCGATTATTTTTGACTATAACTGCAATGGTGAAATTCGATCAAAAATTATTCATCAAAAATTATCATTTACCTGACATTACAGCGCTATTAGGTCAGATTCTTCTAAAATGTTAGGGTTTATAGTTCGTACTACTAAAGAGTTTAACCAAGTGGAAGCCATAAAGCTGCTGTACTATAGTTATGTCCGATCCAAACTTGAATATGCGGCAGTTGTATGGTCTCCGGGATATAATATACATGTGTCTGGTATTGAAAGTATACAGCGAAAATTTGTAAAATATCTAAGCTTTAAACAAGACGGTCGCTATCCCGCTCAAGGATGTCCACAAGAAGAGCTTTTAGATAAATTTTCACTGACGAACTTACAAACCAGACGAGATAACCTGATAATGATATTTTTGTATAAGCTATTAAATAATAAGATAAATTGCCCCTGTTTACTTTCTAAAATAAATTTCAACGTGCCTCGTTTAAGTTCACGCACAAGCAGTGCTTTTTACTAGCCGACTCCTCGTATAAACATCTTAAAATTTTCTTTAACTTTAACAAAAAAACTAATTTGGATCTTTTTTCTGATAGTTTAGAATCATATAAGAAAAATTTACGACGCTAAACCGTTCTGCTAATTTAAATCTTATTCAAATATCAGAATTTGGAAAATAATTACCGTTATTATTAGTTATAAGCTTCTTTTTATGTGTAAAATGTAATTTTTTAGTAGGCTTGAATATGTAGTTTTTCACTGTCTTGTAATTGGGATCTTCCTGTAAGACAGTTAACTGTAAATAAATAAATAAATAAATAAAAGAGGAAGAGATTTAAACGCTTCTTCTGGAGAGGCTTTTCCTTTAAATACATCAAAATTGCAGAGTTCGAGGAAATTCAAATCATTTAAACCGTTGTATCTATAGTTTATTTGTTGCTGAATTTGATCGATTATTTCATAAAAGAGGCCTGGTATGATGTTTGAACATCTCCCACCTTGTCTGTTCGAAGACGCTCAGCTTGTGGCTCTATCATCCACTTTTTTTAGGCAAAAAGCAATATCATTTGTTTTAGTTTGTAATATATTAAAAACACTGTCCGAGAATGGAAATATTTCTGAAAATATGTTCAACAAATAATTAAAATTACAATCTCGTTTCAAACAGTCCGAAAATTCCCTTGAACTATTTATTGCTTCTGAGTCCCACGTTTCATTATTTTCTATTATATTCTCAAATAGTTCAATCAGTGATTCACGATTTTCAGATACTGTTAACACAAGTCTTCCATTATAGTTCCACTTAGTAGGAGCTACTTTGGGCAATCGTTTGTGGACAATGGAGTCCAAAGGTTGTGTACGTTTAGTTGACTTGGAAAAAAAAGCAACTATGCCACTTAAAGCAACGAAAAATACTTTACACTCTTTAATGTGATTGATGGACTGGGATAACACTAAATTTAATTTATAAGCAAAACAATGGACAAACACAGCACTTGGGAAAGTTTCTCGAACTTTAGCTCCACATAGCTTCTAATTGTCCTGCCATCACTGCTGCTCCATCATAGCTTTGAGCAACTAATTTTTTCTCTCCATTAATTTCTTTAGTAACGTTATAAACTACGGTATATAATGCATCTGCTGTACTTGAAAAACCAATTTTATTCCAGAGACCTTTTTCATTTTCAAAAAGTAAAAATGGCCAACAAAATAATTTACTTTTATTTTCACACCCTGTTAGCCAATTAAATTGTTCGTATTGTTTTTCCGGATAAAAATGTCTGATTTCAGTCAGTCAGTCAGTTTTTCATTTTTGTGGTTAAATTTTTCATAGGCGGTTTTGCCCTTTGGAAATTATTTGATGCTTATCAGCGAAGTTTAATGTTGAAAATCCCTTTATTATTAAGACACACACCACACATTCACACCCACTCTTCTTACTAAATTCTCCAACATTTTCAACGTTATTACCAACAGCCGAAGTTGACGGTATTTGCATATCCACGTCCGTATTATTGTCTTCCATATCGCACCATGCACGACGCGACGTACGTATCACACAACACACGGATAGCCGTTTAAACAAAGAATCTATTCCAACGATAGCTTCCGCCCCCACTTAAAGCACGCGACTGAAACGCAAAAATTGCAAACAGCCGGTGGAAAATTCAATAACCTCTAGCTCGATTCACAAGAAATCAAGCATACAGGACTTGGCTGCAGAGAAGCTAGCGGCCCGCATAGGTTCTATTCGATTTTTTATTTTTGGCCGGTCGGAGTCAAGGCCGCATTTATTATGGGCTTGATAATTAAGATAATATTTTATCATTTTTAATATAAACTAAATTAGTGGTTTCCTATTTTAAAAATTACATTTTAAAAGATGTTTTGTAATTTTTTTTGCTTCCTTTGTTTCCATGGACTGCACGCCCCTGCTAGGCCGCCATTTTGTTTTTGCCATATAGGTTTTTTACCAAAATATTACCAGTTTATCCCCATATGATCCTTAATTTTTGACCAAAATTTGAAGTCAAAGTTTTTTTAGTTACCATAACCAGTGGCGTATATAGACTTTGCTTCTGTGGGAGGTTTCTTTTTTCTGTTAAATTTGCCACCTCTGTCAAAAATTCGAACTAAAAAGAAATTACGGACCTCTCTATAAATATTGTTATACATTAATTTATCAAAATAATCTAGTTAGTAATTATAGGAGAAGTATAATATGTAATTTCTTTGAAGGAATAGTGATGTTAGCATTGCTTTGAAATCATAAAGATGAAATGTCAATTAAATGAGAAAAGATTCTGTTATACTACATATAACTATAAAATAATGTTTCCAACTTATTTTATTCACCACTTTTAATCATTCATGTCGCAGTTTAATTAAAGTATTAGCTCGCGCGGAGTCAACGAGAGCCCGAGTTAGGTCTATTTGTTTAAAAATGTTCATATGCGTAATTCATTTCAGAGGTAAGAAACTGCTACGCAGAAATATCTTGATGGATTCCTCCAAGAGAGAATAGGAGTGTTATCTGTCTTTAATTCCACTGCAGAATTCCCATTCTCTGAATTTATTGAGACAACCTAAATTTTCTAAACCTTTTGATCGGATATCCACAACTACTTGTAATAAATTGGATAGTTGATTAAAAATATCGGTAAATTTTCTTTACCCGTAACTTCTCTCGTTATGAATCTTTCCTTTATTAGAAATAGTGAAGTGTGACCCAATATCAAATTAGTTTAGAACATAGACATTTAGTAACACATATATACTGTCTTTTCAAACATTTTAAATGGGTGCCATTTTGTTCTGTCATATTGGATTTTTATGGATATGCTTGTTCACAAGAGTATACCTACTCTTTATAACAAATAAAGCAATTTTTGACTTCGACCATTAACCACAAATCAATACTTTGCAAGACTTCTAGAATGTCATTTTAACTGTTTTTATAAAAGAATTCTCATCGTTAATTGGGTATTTAAATATTGTTTACTTTAGTATTTATGTATGTTTAATTTGGACCATATTAGTTGAATGACTTGTAGTTTTATGGAAGCTTCTCAAATAAAGCGATTTTTGACTTTGACTTAGGAGGGTGATATGCCGCCAAATGAGAGACCGACAAACAAACTGATGCAATCGATAAAACGAATATTTTTTAGCATCTAACGATGCTAAAATATGAAGATATGTAAAACCTGGTGATTTTTGCATCATTACAAATATTTTATTTGGTCACCATTTTGTTCCTTGAATTCGTACCACAATTTCACCAGTTTATCTTTATATGCCATAA
Organism: Kuschelorhynchus macadamiae; assembly: GCA_030620095.1. Classification (NCBI taxonomy): domain Eukaryota; kingdom Metazoa; phylum Arthropoda; class Insecta; order Coleoptera; family Curculionidae; genus Kuschelorhynchus; species Kuschelorhynchus macadamiae. The sequence continues at coordinate 1,747,494 of JAUTXW010000556.1, read as the reverse complement.
TTTATTATTGCACAAAATTAGAAATCAATGCATTATGTAGTTTTTTCAGACTGAAGTTTTAAGTATTTTATTAAGCCGTCATTTTGTTTTGCTATCTTGGATTCATACCAAATTGTTACCTGTTCATTACTAGGCAAAACTTGATGTATGTACAAAATTTGAGGTAAATTAGATATTTAGTTTTTTTTAAGATAATTTTCTTAAACGTTTCAGTAGGCCGTCATCTTGTTCCTGCATATTGGGTTTTTGTCCAAATAGTACTAGGTCATCTCTACGTAATCCTCATTTTTACCAAAATTTTAAATTAATCGGGTAAATTGTTTTTAAGCCATGCCAAGTTTTTTTTAAGACAGCGAAACAGATAGACAGACGAACCGGCGGAATTGATGAAACATATTTTTTCGCACCTAGGGACGCTAAAAGTGAAGATATATAAAATCGGAGAGGGTGATTTTTTTCACAGTTACGAATATTCTATTTGACCGCCATTTTTTCTGCCATCTTGATTTAGTACCAATACTTTTCTAGTTTATCTCTATACCACCATTAGTTATAGCACACATTTTGAAATCAATCCATTAAGTAGGGTATTCAGACTGAATTTTTAAACATTTTATTTAGTCATTTTGTTCCGCCATCTTTAATTCGTACCAAAATTTTAGCATTTGATTACAATATACCTAATACTTAATTTTGTGCAAAACTTGAGATAAAGTGGATGAGTAGTTTTTTAATAATACTTTTTTTAACATTTTAGTAGGCCGCCATTTTATTTAGCCATATTGGATTTTTATCAAAATGTTACCAGGTCATCCCAAATAACCCTTAATTTTTGACGAAAATTTGAAGTCAGTCGGGTTTTTTAGCAATGCCGCGAACAGACATACCGACGGAATTGAGAAAACCTGTGTTTCGGCATCTCGGAACAATCGAACGTACAGATCTGAAAAAATCTTTCAAGACTTCTTTTTTTCAAGGAAAGTAATTGTCTTTTAATTCAGGTTTATTGTTGTGATCGCTAAGTATTACGCCGTCGTCACTGAACTAAACTGCTGGACAAGGCAAACAGAACGTGCGAATTTTTAGGTAAAATTTAAAGTTGTTACTCATAATGCAGGTCTTGCTTATAGAGCCAAATATGTCAATATTTTTTTCCTACGTTCTTATCTTCTGGCCCTAATTAAATCCTATCTGTATAGTGAAAAATTCATTGTCTTTCTTTGATTGTTTGTCGGGAGATTCTGTTTCACATTAATTGTGTAACTTTGCTTACTTTTAACTTTCCTCCTGTAATTAACTATACTATATTAGGTTTTAAGATAGACTTGATAAACACCAGAATAATTTGTTATATAGATGCCATATAAAGATAAGAAAGGCGAGTCCAACAGGTATGAATTTAATTTAGCAGGTTTAAGGACAGTTCATTCTGTCAGTGTTTGCCAGAATCGTGTAAAAGAATTATGCTTTAGACTCAAATAGGTTTGCCAGGTAATACCGTAAAACCGTTCCATATTAAGGATACTAGTTTAAAATGAACAATGCAATATTATCAGTTGCCTATATTATTCGATGCCTGTGTATTACCGCACTTGTTGATTGTTGCAACTTTGAATTCAACTTTATTATTGGCGTAGAGTTTTGTGCCGTTTGTTCGGTTTGAGCGAAAAAGAATAATATGAAGGATTTTGATTCCGAAAGCGTCCCTTTGGATATCTAATGCTTTGCGCAAAACGTTGTCGATTCTCTTCTTCCCGCAAAATCAAGAGAAACGTACGAGTAAACCTTTGCATAACTTGAAGATCGGTGAAAAGGGAAAGTAATCAAGAATAGCTGCAACGATGAGGTTCTCTTGGCCTATTTCGAAAATATCGCTCAAAACACAAGGAACCTGCGTCGCTTTGGATCTATTATTCTATACCACGTTCAGTTATATCACTAAAGAAAAATACGGATTCTAAAAATAAAATCTGAAGATTTCATTAAAAAAAATCTAACATTTTAACAAAAAAAGACATAATCCAATTTTTGCTTGAAGCTGACGATAAAACTTATTTTATGATAAAAGTTTGCAGGCGTACTGAATTGCCAAATATGTACCTACAAGATATCCCGAGATGTTTTTATTACAAACGGGAATGTCCAAGGAATATATATGGTGGAAATGGGTCGAAGTTTTATAACGATCCGTCCAAGCAACATAGACCGCACTCGACTTTTTGTCGGGTACAGAAATGAAAAATGCATCAAGCTACCAGTTGGCATTAATATTTGTAGCATTTTAATTTTAGAATTCTTAAATTTATTCAAATTCCTGCTTTTCTGGTGAGAAATTCGTTTTCAACGTTACCGTCGCAACCTCGGGGCAGGAATATTGCTATGTTTTGTATCTTCAAAAACACCTAACGATCGAATAAATAGGTTTTCAAATGACATTTTTTTACAGCATTGCCAATTCTCCCACTTATCTTGTGAGATTCATGATTTTCATAGATCGTCATTATTGATTTCCTTAATTTGCAAATTTTTAGATATAATATGTCTTTTCCCCAGTTCAGTTAGCTGTTTAGGTGAATCGAAAAAAAACGGTCATTTGTTGACGAGACATCGAGATCGAAAGACTTAAAGCATGTTAATGTCCTAAGATTGTTTCCTTTTTTTTGCCTGGTGCGGCATGTTTGCACTTTAAATTAGTTTATATGGACGAAGTCCTCTTTGTTTCCCTTACCTTTTTGGTATAATGAGGGCAATATTTTGGCGAATTTCCTTATTCGCTTAAGCTAAGATAAGCAATCTTTCTTTTACTTTTGAGGCCTCAGTCTTTATTGTAAATATTCTTTGTAGGATCCTCTCTCCGGCTGCACAAAGGAAGCCGTTTTCTTTCTCCTATACGTTTTTTAAATTTGAAGAGAAAATGTAGAATAACCTGTATTTTCGGCATTTTGAAATCTTTAACTCAGTCCACATGGTCTGATTGAACACGTGCCAGTGCCTAGCTGTCCTAAGATGAGCTAACCCTCTACAGTTCGACTGTAGCTTTTGGATTTCAGGCAGGTTCTTTCCATTTTTTTATATATACTGTACCGGGTGAGTCAACGATTGAAAAAAGTTAATTTACGTCAAACAGGTACAATTTGGAAACAAATTGTTTATGCTATGGGATACATATGTAAATCGCGTTCATTCTAAAAATATTTTGAATTATACGAGGTGCGTCAAAAAAGTAGGGCTACTAAAAGTTGTATTTTTTTAAAAGGGACACCCTATATTTGACTTGATTTTTAAATTCCACATAAAATTCAAACACTTTTTTGTATAACATGTTATATGGCTAAAATTGATACTTTCTTAAATATTTGGTTTTAAACGAAAAAAAATAGAAATTGATGCACATCTATGATTAGCAATATAACGCCTAGTTACTATACGTTAGTTATTATTGTATGTAGAAATTCAGCATTTAACTTTTTTTATGAATTTATTTGAAAATGTTTTACAGCATTGAAAATGTTTTATAGATATAAAATATGGGTCGTTTATCTTATCAATCTTTATTTGAAAATTTATTTACTTGCATTAGGAATACTGTTAAAATGGTACACTTTAAGTTTTTTACTTGGAATTGTGGACTGTAGTTTGGTTTATGTCTGTGTTAACGGAGTAAAGCGAATACATTTTGTTCTCTCAATGAAACTAGTGGTTAGGGTTAGCGATTAATTATTATTTTTAAAATTTAAGTAATTTAATTTTAGTGGTATTCACTGGGAAATAAAGTTCATGTAAATGTAAAATTTATTAACAACAACTTTATATTGTTAGGAGTATTTTCCGGGAACATAAAGTTATTTTTTGTTTATATAGGACTGAAATATAAAATACCACGTACATGCATTTGTTATTTTAATAATGTTAGGAAGTATCTTTGGTTTAGTTGCATTCTTTCTTTTTCTTTGTGATATCGCAAGAACAAATATTTATTATTCTGCTTTAGGTTATGTTACTTAATTTGTATTGGATTTATACACATCAGCCATATCTGATTTAAATAATATTTTTTTATATCCGCTCAATTTTTACAGGGTTTTACGAGTTTAAAACGATAATTAATGATCATGAATTTGATGTAATTTTTTTAACTGAAACATGGCTCTCTGATGGTGATAATATATCGGCTTTTACTATACCAGGTTATCGTATAATTCGAAAGGATAGAGCAGATAGAGGGGGCGGCGTCACAGCATTTGTTAAGAATACTTTAGTTACAGAGGTGATAAACATGAATTTTGCGATTTCAAACTTTCTATAGTTTTTGATCTGAGAATTAAAATGAAAGGTACATTTTTTGCGCTATGTGGGTCTATATTTTTTCGCACATCTATCTAACGGTGGAAGAAATAATTGGTCTAGGGGATTTTAATATAAATCTTTTTAAACTGGATAATCCTTTAGTTCTTTGTTTGAAAATTATAATTTTTCACAGTTGATAGATCAGACTACTAGAGTATCTAGAACAACCAGTACTCTTCTCGACCCAATTTATTACAAATGATGCTCTAGTAGGCGGTTCTGGAACTGTGTCTGCAGAAGGAGTTTCAGACCATTCTTTAGTGTACTGCTTTTTAAATATAATGAAAAGTCATATAGAGTCTAAAATTATTACTTATAGAAACTTTTACAACTTTAATATTCATTTATTTCTTCACGATTTTCAACAACAATGGAATAATATACTGTATGAACAAAATATAGCCGATAAAACATTCTTATTTAACAAGTTTTATTACTTTATTTGATAAACACGCTCCTTTAAAAAAAGCTAGAATCACAAAATGTAAGTCACCGTGGCGTACTGCAAACTTAAAACGCTTTACGAAGCATAGAGATCAGGCTTTGCAGTTGTTTAAGAGAACCCGGGCAGTAGATGATTGGGAAACTTTTAAACGCTTGCATAATTTTACAGTTTCAAGGATTCGAAGGGCGAAGAGGGAATATCTAAATTCAATATCTGCAAAAAACAATCTTCTAAAAATGTGGAGATCTTTAAAATATTTTAATATATGTTCCAACAAGAACTTTACTCTGCCTGATGCCTTATCTGACCCACATAGTACTAATAATTTTTTCGGTACACTCTTGCAGAATGTTTCTGACTGTAGTGACACAATGCGCTCTTATAATGATAAATCTTTCTATAATACTGTACATTTTTCTTTTAAATTGGTTGAAGTTGAGGAAATTCATAAAATTATTCATTCCATTCGTACTAAGGCGTCTGGGGTGGATGAGATTTCTTCCACCATGTTAAAATATTGCAGGCATGGTATTGACATATATATTACTCACATAATCAATTGCTGCATAGAGTCTAATTATTTTCCTGATCAGTGGAAGATTTCCATTGGCAATCCTCTACCAAAAATTAGTAATCCTTCAAGTTTTAATGATCTTAGAATTATAAGCATTTTGCCAATCATTTCAAAAATTTTTGAAAAAGTTTTGTATAATCAATTATTTAACTACTGTATAACTAACAGTATAATACCGGATAGTCAGTGCGGTTTTAGAAAACATTATAGTACGTCAGTTGCTTTATTGGATATAACGGATGATATAATGGTGGCCATTGACAAAGGAATGAGTATTATTTTGGATCTATTGGATTTTACCAAGGCTTTTGACACGATAAATAATGCTCTTCTGTTAGCGAAATTAAAATACTACGGATTTTTGAAACCATCTCTTGATCTTGTACAATCTTATTTCTTTAATCGCTTTCAAAAAATCAGCTATGGCAATGTATGTTCAGATCAGGTTCTAATTAGATCAGGCGTACCACAGAGATCGATTCTCGACCCTTTATTCATCATAATTTATACAGCTGATATCTTAAAATTTCTGAATCATTGTAAAATTAAAGCTTACGTGAATGACACACAAATATATTATCATTTCAATCAACAGGACCATCTAATTGCATCAAATTTAATTAATGATGATCTGGATACATTAAAACAACTTTCAAACAAACATAACTTAAAGCTAAATCCCTCAAAATCATTTGTTATGCTTTTTGGTAAAAAAAATCGAGTAGTTTTCCTAACAGATAATATTAATGTTATGTTGGATGGTGCTAAATTACCGGTAGTAAAGTCTGCCAAGAATTTGGGGATAATATTGGACACTGAGCAGAGATTTAGAGAACATGTAAAAAAATTGATTCAAAAGTCTTACTCATGGCTTAAAATATTATATAATCGTCGACATATTCTCGATTTCTCTTTGCGTAAAAAGCTGTGCGAGTCTCTAGTTCTTTCTAATTTTAATTATTGTTACTTTATTTATAGACCTAGCTTAAATTTGGCTGACAAATATTGTATTCAGAAAGTACAAAACACTTGTTCCAGACTCATTTTTGGCATTTGGGCGTCTTCTTCTTTAAGGTTTTGAATTGATTTTTATATTTTTTTCGAAATAAAAAGACCATTATTATTATTATATAACCTTATGAAACTTAAGCCTTTCAGGCAAATTTATAGGTATAAATTTCCTTATTTTTTTTTAAATTCAAAACCCCAGAACTATTTTTGTAATTATTTAAATTCATGTAGGTACATATATCTGATTAGCAATGTAAAACCTAATCGGATTATCACGGTTTCGAACAGTACATACTACTCGGTTAGAAAATACATATTTTATACATATGCATATATACGTAGATTCTTTGATCAAGGAATTGAAATTTAAAAGATTTAGTTATTCGGGGTCTTCTTTTTTAAGAAAGTTTCACTGCATAAAGTTTAATTTATCAAAGTTGGTTGTAATTTTTAATCAAATTGTTATTTGATAGTTATTGTCAAGATTGATTTCAAATCTGATATTAATCGCATTATAAATCTTTTTTTTATATAATAAAAGGTAAAGTAAACAGATTGGAACTTATTTCAAGTGTTTCATTTTTATCAGTTATTTTCGAAGCAGAATTTCTCAGTTAAATGGCTCTGTAGACACTGTGATAATTTAACCGAGTAGCGCCCAAAATAAAGTGTAAGTATTCCTTGCTGTATTCCCACTATTGCCACCTAACGAAGAGCTGCCGTTCTCACAACAACAGCTATTTTAAGGAAAATTCATTTTCCTTACCATAGCATAGTTACATACTTTTGGGAAAATACTGTCTACTATAGCATACTTCTTGAGTTCCAAATCCTCAAAAATTAGAAGCCGATTTATTGAATATTAAGAAGCATGGTGGTTATCACTCTAATACAGTGGTGAAAAGCTATATAGAACAGTTCAAACAAAATAAGAACAAAGCGTTCTCCAATATTTTAGGTAACATTTCAACCACTGATAGCTCCCCACTTGTCATCTGCTGGAATTAATTTAGCAAACTGTTTAGAATTTGTAATTAATGTCTACAATAAATAATTCTTATTGATTTTTTTTTAATTAGTAAAAAGAAATAAAAGTGTAGACTTTCCTTCTCTTGTTTGCTTTCTATCTTAAAAACTGCATGTTACTATAATTTCATAAAATGCATGTTAGTATAAATTCATAATTGAACTGAGTGTTATGATTTAAGTGATAATCACACCCAAATGGTGTTTAATGACGTAAATTAACGAATTTAACCAGCTGATCGGATGCAGCGCGTTACGAACTTTCAACTCAGCGTTGAGTTTCCACGGAAATCTCTCAATGGATTCTAACTATACGGAATACAATACAGAGTTGGGATCCATTCAAGGGGTTATTTATTTTACTTTGGATGGGTTGTCTAATCTGTCTTTGGTAGAGCCTATTGTTTTCAGCTTTCAGACATAAATGTAAGATTTGTTATGCAAATAACATTTTTCACAAAATGAGAAGAAATAGTTTTTAATTTAATCTTTTTTTCCTATGTTAAAGATATATAGAATTAATAATCCAAGTGGTCAGCTTACGTAAAACACCCTATATGCATTCAAAACTACGTGATTCATCTTCTTTTACCTTAGCTAAATGCCACGAAATTCATCTTTCGTTGTCCACCACTTAATATCGGGACAAACAATATCGGCAAAAGTTATAGCTAAAAGCGTTGAAGTGGTGATCTGGCGTAACAAAATATCCGGGGAACTTACTGAACGAAAAGTTATTTAATATCTCTCAGTAAGCTGCAATAACGGAATGGTTTCGAGTTTCTAAACATCGGGAAGTTGTCCGAAATCTATTTCTGATTGAATTCTGCACAACTTTTCGATATTGGTATTTCTTCGAAAGATTCAAGGGGTAATACGAGGGTGTGTGGGCACAATAGATAAAACAGTTCGGTTATATTAATCGAAAAGTCAGCCTCATGCAAAGCCAATTTTTGTTCATGGTACGCCCTAGTTCCTTACCCGATCCGGGGTCCCATTACTTAGTTTGTTATAAGCTAGAGTACACTGGTTTAAATATATTTTATCAACCCGAAACCAGTAAACAAAGTCACATTTTAATAACGTAACCATAAGGCGGTGAAAATGAGCCTTTGATTTAAAATTACATAATAAATATTGGGTGCCTGAAAATAAAAGCACACATTTGGAGGACAAATATCTTCGGAGTAAAGTAAAGAGTTATTATTTTAGGTTCCATTTTAAAGAGAACTTAAATAGTTTTGTTTGGAACTTTTTTAAAAAATTCTGTATAGAACTGTGAGGATGATATTAATAAATTTTCGATTTCAAAAAGATTCACAGTCAAAAATTACAAACTGTTAAGTCACATGACCTATGTAGCCACGAGCCAATCATCGTGTTGTAAAATGAAACGACCCGGAAACAAAGAAATTCTCACAGTGTGGGAGATTCCGCCATCCCGTTGGAACCATATTGCGTTTTGTAGAAATTGCGAAATTGTGGTCAGGTGGTGGTTATAACGTATGCGCATATCTTTCTGGATCAACAGTAACGTTGACTCCGTTTTCATCTTCAAAAAAGCTCCTATGGTTTTCTCTATTATTACTGTACATCAAACGATATCTTTTTGTTTGTGTAAAGGTTGCTGATGAATTTGACTTGGATTTTCATATGACCAATATCAGTAGTTCTCTTTGTAGCCATTATACCATATACAAAAAAAATTGAAAAAAATTAAGTCTAGATGCAAAATCTGCTTTGTTTAATTGTCGAACTGATTGAATTTTGTATTTATGAAACTGTAAATCTTTATACAATATTCGCCTTGAGCTAGGTTCAGAAATTTTTAATTGTTGAGAATATCCCCTAGCTGAGCATGTGGGGTTTTTAAAAAATAATATCCGAACACGTTGAATATTTTTAGTGGTTCTAACAAACACCGGCCTATAGTCAAAAGCAGTGTTATCGTGCGGGTCATATTGTTTATCAACGACAAACTTTTTGAGTTTGTTTTTTTGTTATTACGTGTAATCATATCCTCCGCATAAAATCCGTAAGATGAATTAGATAGACCTATGATATTTTCATATGAAAAAAGAGGATAAACATATAAATACCAGCAGTTGCAAAAATCTTTGAGCGATGTCACTTCAAAGTCAGATTGACAAGTCAGTGACAAAATGAGTAATAGAAAACAATTTTCGGGTTTTTTGCATCCACAAGCGAAAAAAATGGTATTAAATCTAATAAAATATTACTAAAGTGAAAATTCACCGGCCAATATCCAGGACGCAGTAGCAAAAGCTCTGGGAATCGGTATAAGGACTGTGCAGAAAATTGTGCGTGAAAAAAAGCATAATTTACTACCGAAGAAGATTAAGAAATGTACACGAAAAAAACCAAAGACAGAAGACTTAAGTGACAATGTAAAAATGGATGTTCGTAATGCAATTTACGATTTAATTTAAATTTAGTTAGTTTTTACCTGTAAACTTCCCATATTTTCTTTTTCTTTTATCTAATATTTTTAGGGTGTTACCGATTCAATTAATGTTTTTTTCTTATACATAATTGTTTATTATTACGGTTTAATCCCTTAGTCAATAGTTATTTGTTTTAGGAACAATAGTGTGCATAAAAACCCATGATCATCCGAAAATATAATTATCAGCCTCAAATAAAAACTTAAGAAGTTATAATATTGCTTCATTAGGTATCATTAGAATGCTTAAAATGTGTTTCTTAAACGACTTTTTCGTTTTTTCTCAAAAACCTTCCAGTTTTTGAGAATTTTACATATCTCTCACCATTTTGAAAATCGAACTTTTTTCTTTAAAACGCTTCTTTTTTTTCTTAATATATATAATTTAAATGCATCTGGCGCAAAACGCTTCAGCAGCTACCGCATTGTGCGGACGCCGCACTGCCGCGCGCCGGCGCCGTGTATAGTCACTACAGGTAAAAACTAATTATTACATATTGTAGCTATACAGATTTCTTTTTTCAAATTAATTTTTAAACAAAAAAAAATTAGTAGAATTATTACAAATTCAAAGAAGCGTTCACACAGTTAGATAATTAGAATGCTTTCCTGGGGGAGGGGGCAAGCATTTATATTTGGCGACAAAGAGGGTACTTGGCTGTTTGTCTGTTAACACGACATAATTAATACCCTCTTGAAAATTAGCGGCGATGTCAAAAAAAAAGGTTCACACTTATATAATCGTGGTAATGCATTCGTAATAATGTTCGCTGTACGGTTTAGTTTAAAGCATCCGAATTACGAATTCAACAACCAAAATTGTCCCGTATAGATTTTGAATTATAGAATGCATGAGTTATTTTTATTTTATTCCAAAATGTTTATATATAAATTCAAACCAAGAGAAAAAAACCCAAGATATTCTAAGGATAACAGGTTAAATTTGCAAAAATACACATGAAAATACATTTATAGCCTTTTGTAGATAACTTTTTTGCAAATGCTGACTTGGAGGAACTTTTCTCCTTGCTTGTCACTCAACACACCCAAATTTTTGGGAAAAAAATTAAATGGGAGTGCAAGAAGTCTATTTTAAGAGACAGCCCATTTACAGTAATTTTTAAGTAGTTCTCCTACAAGTTTTTCGTAGTTTTCTACTTTTTTGTCTCCTTAAACTCCTAAACAAATTTTTTAAAAGATCTCCACGCATCTTATTCAACATCACTTGGGTTTTGATAAAACTTTTGATCCCTTAGTATTTTTCTAATTTGTGGTCCAATAAGTATTCCTTCCTTAAACTTAGCATCACTGAGGTTAGGAAAAAATTGTTAAGGTATTTAAACGCATCTACTTTTTTATGTAACGTTTTTGCGACTTTTATCTGCCACATACTTATCATAGCTTATTGAATTTAGAGTAATACTTTCCTATGTTTCTTCATGTTAACTGCATGCGCAAGACGAATAGAGGGTCTTTTATTGCCATTATAGAGCAGAACTTTTTCTAAACTTATTTTGGAAGAATCTATAAATAAGCGACATTCGTAGTTTTTCCATAAAACTATTTGGATTAACACAAACAAATATTTTATTCTACATAGTAAAAAAGGAGGGTAGCTCCTGGTTACGGTTCCTAAATAGTGTAACTTTGGTTCCAGTGGCTAGTAAATTTCATTGTTGTAATCTTGAACTGAGTAGTTGAGCATGCTCTTTGCACAAGTGGAGTTTCCGAACTAGATGATTTATCTCAACTTGTTCGATTAAATGGCATGCTTTTTCTTAATAAGAACCGTCCTTTTCTGATACATTATTCGGGTTCTCCGTTATTATCATACATTTCTAAATTTCCCCTCCTGCATATATATTTATATATTTATATATATATATATATATATATATATATATATATATATATGTGTGTGTGTGTGTTTTATTCCGAGTGTACATCCGTTCACTACTGTCGTTCTGAAAAGAACAGTTTTGCTAACGTTTCGCCAAAATCACATTTGGCATTTTCGAAGCGTCCGAATAGAGACTGAGGTGTTGGTGACTGCGACGCTTCCTTTTATACCCCCACTCGGGGCCGAAGGTTATATCTGCGCAGGCGTTGGTAATTATTTATGTTTTCCGGATGGTGCTGTTGTTATTGCGTTAATTGCGCTTTAGTTTTTGCGATTTTAGATTTGTCGATTATTGTCTTTCATACTGTTGGTAGTTTTAATGATTCGTAACTTTTTTCAAATCACCTTGTTTTTCAATTTCTATGGCTTCTTGGATTATTCTGGTTTTATAATGTTCTATATTGGCAATCTCCCTACACCCATCGAAATTTATTTTATAGCCGGTTTCCTGATGATGTAGGAATAAAGCTAAGGTTGTTTGTTTATTTCTGATGTTTCTGCTGAGTTTATGCTCTTCCACTCTTGCTGATATTCGCCTGCTGGTTTGCCCCACGTACAACTTTTCACAGTCCTGGCACGGAATACTGTATACTCCGTGGTTTTCCAGTTTGATTTTATCTTTTAAGTTTCTAAGTAGTTTACCTATAGTTGTTTGTGGCTTGTGTATTGTTTGTATGTTGTGTTTCCTAAGAATTCTTCCGATTCTGTCTGTTGTGCCTTTTACATATGGTAAGAGTACTTGTTGCTTTCCCGGCTCATAATTTTTGTTGTTCGTTGTTCGGGAAACCTGTGCATTAATAGCTTTCTCTATGGTGCAATTTGTGTAGCCATTTTTCTTTAAAGCACTAGATATTACCTTAAGTTCGTTTTTTCTCGTCTGTGTTTCAGTTAATCGCACGGATCTCGATATTAAGGTATTTGCCACAGCTTGAATTTGTGCTGGGTGATGATGTGATTTTGCATTTAAATATCTGTCTGTATGTGTTGGTTTTCTATACACGTTGTATTCGAAATGTCCGTTATGCAGTTTTGTGACCAAAACACCTAAAAATGGTAGTTTGTTGTTTTACTCTAACTCTAGAGTGAATTGTATTCTTGGGTGGATAGAATTTACGTGAGTCAGAAATTTTTCGAGCTCTACGTGACCATGTTGCCATATAATAAATATGTCATCCACATAAGGAATCCACAATTTGGGCGTTAGACTAGCTTTCTCAAGAGCTTCTTTCTCGAAGTATATCATAAATAAATTCGCGACTAGTGGTGATAGCGAAGACCCCATTGGAGCACCATCCATTTGTTTATACATTTGCCCGTTGTATGAAAAACAAGTATTTTTAAGGCAATGCTTCGAGAGTTGTATGATATGAGCCTGGAAATCCTCGTTTAAAGCAATCTTGTCCAATGCTTCGTCAATGGGAATACTGCGATATAACGATTTGACATCTAGGCTTGCTATGATATCGTTATTTTCAAGGACGATATCTCGTATAATTAGAGTGAAATGCTCCGAGTTTTTTTACAAATGAATCAGCTTTTCCTACAGTTGCATAATTTCAGAAAGGTATTTCTCCAGTTTTTGTAGCAGCGAATTAACAGCACTAACAATAGGTCTGATGGACACCCCTGGTTTGTGTATTTTTGGAAAACCATAAAGTTTAGGACATCTGCTCGACTTTTCCCGTGGTATGATTTTTTGTTGAATTTCGGGGTTTATTGGTGAACTTTTTATTTTATTTTTAGTTGTTTTTTCCAGGTACGTTGTCGGGTCCCTTGGAACAGGCCTATAACAATTGTCTTGTGGGATATCCTGCATTTTTTGTAATCTTGAGTATTCATAACCACAGTTGCGTTTCCTTTATCTGCTGGAAGGATTGTGATGTCTTTATTTTTTTCGAAGGTTTATTAGGGCCCTTTGTTCAGTGGCATTTAGGTTTTGTTTTGGTGTTTTGCTTGATCTTTAAATTCTTGCCACCTCTCGTCGAATCTCCTCTGCTTTTGTTTCTTCAGAGTCTGTCCTGGATTCCTATATATACATATATATATATATATATATATATATATATATATATATATATATATATATATATACTGGTCTCGAGAAAACCCCGAGTTTAGAATAATGACGCGAAAACAATATTATAAAAAAGTGCACGTGTGGAGCGCGATATATGTCCGAGACATTATGAGCCAATATTTCTACAATAACTGCTGCAGTAGAATATCGTACTTAGAAATGCTGGGGAACTTGAAAACTTATCATGCCCAAAAAAGTACATCGGAATGACAACACAAAACTTAGATAGTCGATTAAACGGTCACAAATACACAAAAAATGCATCTACTGCACTCCACAAACACGAGCTTTCAGAAAAACATAAAATTTAAACAAACCCAAATTTTGGACCAAGAAACTAATTATCGTAAACTCTCAATAAAAGAAATGATACAAATTAAAAAGGAGAAAGATGACGTCAATGATAAAAAAGACATCAATAATCTAAACCCAATTTATATACATAATTACATTTCAGTAATAGCGTAAACCCAAATTCTGTATATCAATAAAAATCCAAATAAATGAAATAGAAAAGCAAAAATATCTCGTTTTTGTATAAAAACTAGCAGAATTTCACACCTATCGAAATCACTGTTATCTCAAAATATTTGCAAAATCGACATGTTCCCAAGGTGCGTACTATGTAATATTAATTTTGTTTTAAAAGTATTTTTCTTTTTATGGTCATTATTGGTTTTAAATGTAATGTTTTTGGAGTTATGTTTTTTAACCATTTAAATTTTACATATTAACTATATATATTTTTTAGATCTTGAGAAAGCTTAATTTAATGAGCGAAACGTCGATGTAAATTAGAGTTTTATTTTTCAATGAGTTAAACTATACTTAAAAAAATAATTAACAAAATATTTATACATGGTTAAAGAAAAGGTTTTAAAAAAATTATATATTTTTGCCTTTTTCTATATATATATATATATATATATATATATATATATATATATATATTATATATTATTTTCTTAAGTATGTGTTAGCTCACTGAAAAATAAAACTCTAATTTACATCGACGTTTCGCTCATTATATTAAGCTTTCTCAAGATCTACATTTAAAACAAAATTAAAACATGTGGATTTTACAAATATTTTAAGATAACAGGTTTCAAATTCTGCTAGTTTGTATACAAAAACGAGATATTTTTGCTTTTCTTTTTTATTTATTTGGATTTTTATTTATTTACAGAGTCTGGGTTTATGCTATTACTGAAATGTACAGGGTATTATGTCAAAAATGGTTTATTTAAATTTATAATAATTTACTTAGATATCAGATTATGATAGATTTGGCTTAGATTATTGATGTCTTTTTTATCGTCGACGGCATCTTTCTCCTTTTTAATTTCTACTTTTCTGTTACTGAGAGTTTAAGATAATTAGTTCATTGTTCTAAAATTTTGGTTTGTTTAAAATCAAATTGTTTTTCTGAAAGTTCGTGTTTGTGGAGTACAGTGTTGTCATTCTGATGTATTTTTTTGGGCATGACAAGTTTTCAAGTTCACCAGCATTTCTAAGTACGATATTCTATTGCAGCCAAAACTTATAAAAATTAATATTTTCACTTAAATTTTTGTCTTTTACCCACCAGCAAAAATCTAGTCGTTTCGCTTCATCTTCCTTTTCCAACATATGATTAAACTAGTGTTTGAACGGAACCATTTTATTTTTTTTCTAAAATTGTATGAACATAGCTTTTTTCCACAACGGCTAACTGTTTAGTATGATTTCTAAGGGATATTAGATACTGGAGTTTCTCTAACAGATTGAAGAACAAAAACTATGGCTGCACCGTTATGGTTATATCTCTTCTTTCTGTTTTTAAGTTCCAAAACAGTTTTTTGGAACTATTTTATTACGTTGCTGATTACCACCCGAGTTATTGGTACTCCTTCAAATTTTTCGCTAAATTGTTCCATGGCGTAGTGGTATGATACTTAACCACCCCCCTAACACTTAATGATAAAAATCCTTTACTCAGTAGATAGCATTTCGATAAGAACTATTTTACATTAAATGATAATTATTTCATGAAATAAAGATATTAAAGTCTTTAATGTCATAATTATTTTAGAAAGTAGTAAGTACTCTGATTAAAGGTGTGCAAAAATTGTTCTGGGTGCTTGCCAACCCCAAGCCCCCACGTAGTCGGCGCCTATGAGTCGTTTAATTTAAACTTTAAATGGAAAATTTCACGTTTTATATCATTGGATAATTGCCAGCCGCGAATTTGCATTTTAGAAGATTTAGTTTCTACTAGTTATTTCTTTTTTTTTCGAACAATGTGAATACGTGTTTAAAATTCAATTATTCGAAAACATGTGTGTTAATGTTACACAGTTATGTAAATTTTGACAAATTATCGCTTACTATTGGAGCAAAGGTATAATCAGAGCAGTTCTAACAAACCTGTTATTTTTTTCAACGAGTGTTTGGCTATAGCCTCGGTTTTAGACCTTCGTTGGTAGAGGGTATACTTAGTAATAAATAAATCAAAGATTCTTAAGTACATAATGGCATCTGACCCCAAAGAGAAAGGGTGAAAATAGTTAAAATTATTAAGAGGACCACGAAAAATTATTCTGTTCATTTTATATTAATATACCGTATATAAAATGCAAACAAGGATACCCTGTAATTTCAACAACAGTTTTATTTATTTTGTGAAAAAGACTTTGTTTTTCCTGCAAATAAATGTTAAAAAATAGCAAAGCTTTTTTGACTTTCGCCATCATCATTATTATTTGCAAGAAAGTAAATAATGTTTTCTATTAAAAATTCTGAAATAACAAGTGTTTCCTTAGATCTCAGGTATATCACTGGTTAATAAATAGTATATTTTGTAACAACTTTGGAAAAAGACTCGAAATCTTCTCACACGAGTATGGCGGTTTGTTGAGCGATTTCCACAAATCACACAATTACACAAAAGTGTTAAAATAGCTATTTTCAAACGTATTGTACTTTTTTTATAGTCGTATGAGACATAAAATAATTGACATTTCAAAATTCTATTAAACATTTTCTTTCAACTTATTCAGTTATAATATCCACCAAAAAATAAATAAACTACTAGTATATTTATTTAGATAATAAATCTAGGCCAAACAATTTAAAATGAAAATCCTATATTATTTAATTTTATGATTTATGATGATATTGGAGCAGTTTTCGAAGTGTACTATAGACAATCCTGGTTTTTGACTAATTGTTCGGTAAATGATAAATCTGTAGAATACTCTGATGAACAGGAAGTTCTAAGCCCTATACCTAGTTTCTCGTTAAAGATGTTGCGGAAGAGGATGGTACAACGAATTTCCTAATTTTGTTTTTCTTCGATTGACGATTCGTTTTGATTCTAATGTATTTGTCAACATATCTTCGAGAGACGCCACTAGATCGCCATCCATCAAGACGTTTCGAGGTCAGTAAATCACCGCCTGCGTTAACTAGGATTATAGCGTAGGATCGCTGGAAACAAAGTCCGGTGTAGTCTTCTATACTCGGTAGCTTCCAAAATTGCTGTATTTTCCTGGCCATATTACCAATTTTGTTGATGCCAACTACTTGCCTGATGCATTTGCCATTCAGGTAATTTAAAAAAAAAACGTCTTATAGGCTTTTTTCTAAGGGTGTAAACTGAGATATTTCTTACAAATACTATAAAATGTAACTGTTAAGGCAAAAACAAGGTATTTTATGTCGTCAAAGTTCATCACGCTTGCAGGCTTTCGATAATTCTATCACTACTACCGCCTGCAAGTTAATAAATACACATAAGGAACTTTTTTGAAAAAGTTCTGAGTAAAATAACATACTTTAACTTCTAAATATTTTTGGTCCAATGCAGTTCTTAAAAATTTACTGCAATTTTCTTCAGTTAATATTTTAGATTTCCTTTATTTGCCTTTCAGAAAAGCTGGTAAGGCCTTGGAAACAATTATACCGACAGAATTTGATAACTTTTTAATATAAAATATAAAGTTTACCTTCTTTCAACTATTTAAATAAAAATTAAATTGATGAACCTTTCTTTCTATTAAAAAAAAACAAAAAAAAGTTCGACATTTTCTTTGCATTTTGATGCAAAAACTCCGTATTATGACAGTTTTCAGAAAAGCTCCCTTACAATGTTGCCAAAGATATGCATATAGTAAGCATCTTGAAAAGTATTTCATAAGAAGTAATTGGCACATTACCGCGCGCTTTCTTTACAGCAAACCTAACCATTCCTAACCTAACAACCAATAAATTTAATGATATACAAATAAAAAAAACTCAAAACAACAAAAGAGTTTCGGTAATTTTTTACTTTTTACACGATCGCCGATTTTGATGATTTGTTGAATATAGGTGGATTTTGGAGTCATAACCACGAATCCGAAGTCATAATCATAAATAAGGGCGCCAAAATAAAACTACACTAAAATAATTGAATAGCGAAAAGAACACATAAGAAAATAAACCACGTCCAAAAAAGTCATCACGAACGGCCAAAAAAAAATATTCACGTCTGGCCGACGAAATTCGGTATTTTTGAATACATTATTTTTGGTCACACTGGGCGCCAAAAGGCAAGTGACGCGGGAGGCGAAAGACGGAGAGGGGGGCGTTCGTTCTCCTTTCCTCTACCTGAACTCACCCCTATCACTGGAGCGAGGAGGCACTAGGTGAATTGGTATCAGGTTAGCACCAGGTTAGGCGCTGTAGCAACATCAATAAAGATCTAACACAATAAAAGGCGATCAACACTAATCTGGTGCTAATCCAGTACTAATCCACCTAGTGCGTTCGCGCTCCTGATGGGACCCATCCACCTATGTATGTAAGTGTTGTATCAATTAATTTTTGCTCTTTAAACTTATCTCGATGGTTTTTTATGATGTCAAGATGCCAACATGAAGGAATATTTACTAGTCCAAAAAATATGAAGTACGGTTGTTTTTTTAGTGTTCCCAATTTTTTAGATAAATAAGCCAAACAAAACAAAAAGATATTTTATTTAACGTCTCTTTATAATTGTTTCTAGTAGTTTTATACAGAAAATTCGCAATTTTCATAAAAAAAAAACAAGGAAAATAAAAGTAAATTAAGTTTAAGGTGTTTATAAACTTTGAAGAGGAATAACTTAAAGACGAAATTTGACTGAAAATATTAACTTCCAATTTGTGATCAGAACTCAAAAATTCACCTATATAAAAATCATCAAAATCGGCAATGGTGTAAATAATTACAGAAGTTTTATTCGGGCAAACGTCTGTGCTTTAAAATATGTTAGATAGTAATTAAGTACTTGTACATTTTTGTATCATAAAACATCACATAATAATTTTTTCTTCATATTTTTAGTCTGTGAGAAATAAATTTTTAGCGATACTCCAAAAACAAGTTAAGTGCAACCTTCCAACAACTTGATTTTTATGATTCCTATTTGAAAAAAGTGGTTCATCCATATATTTTTGTGTGTTGGAATTATTAAAAGAAGGTAATATTTCAACCATATATTTCAAATTTTTCATATTCCGCGGGTATAATTCTTTACAAGACCCAAGCTTGTAATTTATTCAAGTCAGTTTTACTTTCAATATTTTGTTCAACAACCAAAACTCCAACCAGAAAGTCAAATATTAATATTTCTTGGATAGTACTTCGAAATAAATAGCGCCACTTTTTCTGAAAGACATTTAGCGTTGTTTTTCGCTCTCCACATCATAAATTGTCCTTATAACGATTCATACCTCTGTTTTTCAAGTGAGTGGTAAAAGGACACATTTGCTACTTTCTCGAATATCTCTGGTGAACCGGAAGTGAATCTCGATGTTCTCACAAAAACATTAAATTGTTGAGAAATATTCGAATTAAATTATACATAACTTCAAAGTCAACAATAAAACAAAAACGTTACTCGGCTAGCAACGACAAAGGTGGTGAGGTTAAAATGGGTCCGCTGGCATAGTGGTGTCGAAGGCAACGAGAAAGCGGATGCGTTTACCAGAAGTGTATTGACGCTCCAATTCTCGGGCCGAGAACCCTGTCTGATAGATGGGCCTGGGAAAAGACAAAGGGAAATTGGTCAAAAATGAACTACTGTAGACAGGCAAAAGAAACGTTACTCAAACCATGCAGATCTAAGACATCTTGGTTGATGTTAAGGAGTCGACGGGGGATTGGGAACTTAATTGGAATTTTGAGAGGACCCTGTAAACTAAATAGGTACATGTACCCGCAGAGGTTAGCGGACAACCCTTGTTTTCCTAACTGTGGGGTAAAGGAGGAGGATCCCTATCATCTTGTTGGCACGTGTGAAAGGTAGACAAGACTACGCTGGAATAAAACATCTCGACTGGGGCAAGATGCTATCCTTCATTAGAAGGATCGACCGCTTTCGTAGAGAAGTGGGTGGATGGGACCGGGGGTTAGCGAAAAGAGCCTTTTAAAGTATCACGCACAAATCTGAGGATATGAAAAGAATGCAAGTATCTTAGGAAACGGTGTATCACTCATTAATGATTGGCTAAAACTCTACATATCCATAAAAACAGTCTGCTTCTGACAAACCTCCCCCTTTCGTCGCTGTTTCAGATCCGTGCGGCGGCGTACTGTAGGTCTAGTTGCTGAGCTTACTACTACTACTGGCCACAAAAAAATGTCAATCTCTTTAACAATACATCGCTACAGGAATCTGTTTGATTCGACGCTGACAGGACTGTGTAAAGAACATTGACAGGACTGTGTGACACAGTATGTGTAAACGAAAGTTTCCAAACTTAGTTAGCCGTGCGATTTTAACACTTTTCAAGGACCACATAACGACTAGACAAACAACAAAAAACATCAATACACAAGCCAAAGTTCACATTTCCACATTATTTGAACCCTTTTGGTAGATTATATTTTTGGCAGCTTAATATTATTTAGCCTAAATTAAATTAACTAGAAAATTTGGGTAATCATTCGGTAAAAAACTAACTTTTAAACCTTTTTAAATAGATAGAACATAACCGTATAACCGTTATTGTTCGTAAAACTAAACATTCTACTACTTTAATAAGTGTTGGCGGAAATGTGTGTGAATTTTGATGTTTGTTTTTCGTCGATTGCTTGTTTTAATTTATACCTAGTTTACGTAGCGCTTAGAATCTAACTAAGTGGGTCTTTTGTTCAGAAAAAGGGGTGTTTCTAAACCAAAATTCATGATAAATGAGGAATATACCATTGTCGTCCTGGGAAGAGATCGCGTAAATAATCGTATAATCATTCAAGAAATTGAATAAGATATCTATATTTTACGTACTTCTATCGAGCGAATTTTAAAAAGTGCTAAATTTAGGGCTTATAAAATTCACCTTCATCGACGATTGATGTGATTACGACAAATGACTTGAATTTGTGGCATGGCTAGGAATGGTGTGAGAAGAAAGAACTTTAAATAAGATGAAAGCCATTAACAATACGGTAAAACGGCATAACTCTCACTATTAGGCTATCTGAGGAATAAACGTATGATATTGCAATATACACGGTTACATTATTGTCCAAATTTTTTTGAGCGGCACATGAATTCAGAAAGTTACTTAGAGTTTCTTATTCAAGAATTTCCCGTATACCTCCAAAATATTCCTTTAGATGTGCGTCGTGATATATATTTTGGGCAGGATGGTACCAGCCCATAATGGACGAGTAATAACTAAATATCTTCACCAAATGTATGTTTCCTGGAAAATGGATAGGAACAAATGGACCAGTCAGGTGACCACCTAGATAGAGAGATGTTTTCCGATTAGATTACTTTTTGTGGGAACATCTGAAAGAGCGAGTCTATGTAACACATCTAATTGATATAAAATAGTTAAAAAACAAATAGAACCGACTTCAAGAAACAATCGCTAAAAAGTAAAAAATAATACTTTATTTATTGCTTAAATATAGACATAGTCGACGCCCAAAGCAGCTCCAACCAACCATTACAACATATAGTTGATGTATTTTATATTACATTACATATAAACCAAATATATAGTTAGCCTTATATCTTTTAAAACTGGTAGGGTCCCTTCGTGAAACTGCGCAAGCGCAAACTGCTATTTTCATCCAATTGCTGAGCCTAAAGTCAAATGGCAACATTAACTTTCTATAAGACATTTATAAATGTCCAAAATTCACATTTTCAGATCTGCGCAGAAATATTTTGGGGGCCTTGCAACTGTTGGTTGGGTTATTGCATGAAGATTTTATTGACGGCCGTGTTATAGGAGATACAACTAAGTAAACTAAATGTGCAGCGACCAAATTTATTTGGTAGTTCGACTTTAAAATAGTGACGTGACCCTCTCTAAATTCCATATCAAAATATGTATTAGATCGATCAGTTTAAAGTTACTAGTGAGTATAAGTAATATGTGTACGTATATTTTTTGGTATATATTATTACAGATTAGTCATTATTTGGACGCCGCCTTCAAAATATCTATGTTTAGAGAATAAATAAAATATTATTTTTTACTTTTTAGCGATTTTTTCGTTTCTATTTTTTTTAAATATTTTATTTCTCACATTGTAGTGATTTTTTACAGCTACATTTTTAAGAATATTATAATTTGTAGTATATATTCAATTGTATATACCATAATACAAAAAGTAACAAATAGATAAGTTAACGACACTAATAAAATTAGAATTTATAATAAATATTTAAAAACATTTTAATCTTGCCTCTAAAATACTTTGTAAATAAAATAATTTAAATATTAATATCAGAGCTGTTTACTTGCTTAATTTTTTGTACATTTAATATAAATTACTGTCACAATTTTCTTTTAGCACCACCTGTATACATACATAAAAATTATAATGAGGGTGGTTGGTTCATAACGTTTTATTTATAACTAATGTTACTAGATTTTGAGGTTGCACATTTTCATGATCACCCTGTATACATAACGAAATAGCATAAGAGGTACCTTTTAGCAAATTGGATTGTATGTCTATTACACACCTCAGTTTTAGTTTGAAAAAGGTATTAAAAAAAATGTAAATTTAATTGTAAAACTCGTTGCCTTTGCAGCACTTAGACCTGTGTTTTTTTATTATTACAAAAAAACGGGTCAACGGATTTCAAATCAAAATATATGGGACGATCAGAGAAACGTCCTCTACAATTTGACGTTTGACTGGCCAAGCCGTTTAGACAATATGTGTGAACAAACATAAAAAAATCACAGATCTTGTACCTTACGCAAATATCCTACGTATTGAAAATACCTGACACAACTTTTAAATTACAATTCTGTCTTTTAATTTTTTAAAGGTTATAATCTTCTATGATTATTAAATAGGTACATTCTATTATCACATGGGTCAAGAAATGGATCAAATTAAACTAATACGTATAATATCTAATGCTGATATTTTATAATTAAAAAAAATATTATTATTATCTATAAAAAAACCGTGGCAGTCTAGAAACTTAAGCTTGGGTATTAAAATATTATAATATATAATAAATTGCTCACAATTTATGTTATATAAAAAACGAAAAATAAAATCTATAAAAAAACGTGGCGATCTAGAAACTTAAGCTTGGATATTAAAATATTGTAATATTAATAAATTGCTTGTATTTCATATTATATAAAAAATATTATTAAATCTATAAAAAAGCGTGACAATCTAGAAACTGTTCTTATTTTAAAATATATAAAAAGAGGATTACAATCCAAATAAAAAACTAGGCAGTCTAGAAACTCAAAGCTTGGGTATTAAAATATTGTTATATTATTAAATTGCTTATATTTCATGTATAAAAAAATACTATTAAAATCTATAAAAAAAACGTGGCAAACTAGAAAAGCAAATGTGATTTGTAATTATATCAAAAATGATAGACCTCCCTATAATTCTTCTTAATTTCTTGGCCTTCTCCCTGTCCCAATGTTTTCAAAAAATATTGGATACGATTAAATTCTGATTCCGTTTACATTCAGATGTTAGATTAATATACATAGTTGTGAGCAATTCCTTTGACTATGGCGTTAAGCTTAATATTTAGATTTATTTATTATTACTTGAGAATTCTTTACTGGCGTGCTGTCACATAAATCCGTACCTATTAATAGTTTCTTTAGCATTGATAAATTACATAATAAGATATGAGTCGAAAAGCTAGGACGTTTTGTTAAGTTAAAATTAAATAAATAATTTGTGCTAAAAATGGGTTCAAATATAATATACATATAATATATCTAATTTACCTTTTTTAATAAAAAAAATAGTTTTGAGATCAGCTGCAATCATAATTTCGTGCATTGCCCTACGTATTTAATGATGGCTGCCTTACTCTAATAAGACTCGAAATTTTGTTGTACACATACACAAAACAATGAACTTTTTTGTTTTTACTAAAATTTGCTCATCTATGCATGGCAATCCGTATTTACCTTATTTTAATATAAGATTCAGAATTTTGTTACTCAGATACATACTCAAAACAATGGACTATTTTATTTCTATATAAAATTTGTTCATCTATGCATGGGTAAACCGATGACCCCATATTATAATGTTATCTTATTTATTCACTTAGTGCGTCTACACTCATAATCTATACATATTATTTTACTGAACGCGTTATTGCAGTTTCAGTGTCGGAATTTTGCCTTGTCGAGGTTACGATATGCAGTGTTAAGTTTGCATAAAAGTGATCCCAATAGCATCTTCAACACTAAAAAAATACATACAGGTCGAATTGAGAACCTCCTCCTTTTTTGAAGTCGGTTAATAAAAAAGAAGTTACTTTGAGCATTTCCTAAAATAATGAAGGTGTTTTTAAGTTTTGTTTTACGTATTTGTCAATATGAAAAAAATATAGAGGTTGCTATTAAAAATAATAATTCTGATGACTTCCAATGAAAATGGTATTAAGTGGGTGCTAAGTCAAGTTTAATGGTCTTTCTCATTTGGCTGAGATATTCCACTGGAACAGGATTACTGAGACACCCGATATAATAGTTATAAGTATAGTTATCATTTGTGTTTATTATAATTGTTACTTTTTTTATATGTAACAGCCTTAGCCAAATGTTAACAAAGATTACTATTAATAATTCTAATATGTAAAAATCTACAGATATAAGCCATTGCAATTTTTTTATTACTGAAGTTACTAAACTTGCAAGAATACGACCAAAACATTCTGAAATGATTCGAACTTTATGCATATCCTCTCGGTATGTACATGCAAAAGTCATAACTATATATCTTGGGGAACTGAAAAAGAACTGTACTAAAGCGGCATCCAATTTAGAACTTCTGATTTTCTTTGAAAAAGATATTTTATAATGTACCATGGGGGATTGTAATCCCATATGTGTCAGTTTTGGTTGTTATTTAAACGTCGCGTACGTACTTTAAATATGACAGGAATACGTTTTAGAATGTTTTAAACGGAGTTATATCTTCGAAACTAAACTGCTGCTCATCATAAATGGATTACCAGCGTTGATATATATATATATATATATATATATATATATATATATATATGTTGATTTTTACTCCTTCACGGATGGAAAAATACAATGTGTTTTCATTCCGGGTGTACATCCGTTCACTACTGTCGTTCTGAAAAGAACAGTTTTGCTGACGTTTCGCCAAAATCACATTTGGCATTTTCGAAGCTTTCTTTCTCGCGTCCGAATAGAGACTGCTGCCTATTCGGACGCGTTAAAATGTATATATATATATATATATATATATATATATATATATATATATATATATATATATATATATATATATGTATATATATGTATATATATGTATATGTATATGTTGTTTTCAGTTGGACCTTCTTATATATAATTTTTTTTTTTATTTTTTGGGTTGGGGTCTTTCTAAATGAAAATTAACACATTTCTTTTGAAAGTCACATGTTACAAAATATTGACGTTTCGATCAACCACGTAATCTTCATCAGAATACATAAAATGGACTTCTATAAAGAAATTTTTAAGAATTAAAAGTTCGTACACACAACAATAGTCTTTCCTCTTAAAACTAAAATCCGAAGATTATATCACAATATAACAACACATTTTTAAAAGTTATAAATTTAGTTTGAACATATATAAGACTTTCACGAACAACACGGGAAGGAATACTAAAATATATATTTTTCTATAGTGTCGAGAGATGAAATTTTTATTTATTAAAGGGTCCAACGCAGTTTTTTTATTGTTGGTTTTGTTTTAAATTTGCTTATTACTTAATAACGTAATGGTATAATTTACTGAGTTGTTTTGTAAAAGTTAAAATTTTAAAAACCGAATATCATATATATATATATATATATATTTATACATATATAAAATAAAAATGGGTTCAAAAGGGTTCACGCGCTATATATATATATATATATATATATATATAAATATATATATATGCAAGGCGGTAAAGAGCCATTTTGTGGAAAAAAAATTACGGTCGAAAACGGACATGCGACGGTATTTGCGTCAAAAAGTGATCGAAATATGGTCGAAAATGGACAAATCTGCTTCTATTTTATAATTCTAGATTTGATTTTTTCATAAAAAATTGCATTTAGCGCCCAACTATACATATTTCTCTATTGAAATCACATTGAAGCTAATACATATCTCTTATAGTTTTAACATAATATTGCAGCGGCGGAAGGCTTGCAAATGATCCTTAATACTGCGTGCAGTCCCCTCTTAAGGGGTAAGACTAACTATTTTTTTCTAACTGTACTAACCTTTAATTCTTGGTGTTGGTTGATCGAAACGTCAATATTTTGTAACATGTGACTTTCAAAGCGAATGTGTTAATTTTCAATTAGAAGGACCCTAACCCAAGAAAATACAAAAGTATTTATATATCGGAAGATCCAAGGAAAAACAAGATATACCTAGATATATATATATATATATATATATATATATATATATATATATATATATATATATATATATATATATATATATATATATATATATATATATATATATATATATATATATATATATATATATATATATATATATATTCAAGAGCTTTTTATTTTATTTCATCTAAAAATTTTTATGAACAGATAAAACTAGAACATTTTTTAAATTACAGTGCGTTAAAATGTTTACAATGTACACAACAAACAACATTCATAAACCTTGTTACATAATAATTTATACATTCAAAACTCATAATAAAATAAGACATTTATAGGTAAAAGTTCTTTAAGTTAAAATAAATATATGTACTATACCTTGGAAATAGCAACAATTCAGGTGAGCATTTTTAATGTTTCTAACCGATGGACAATAAAATCATAAATTCCAATTTATAAAAACCTATTTTCTTGCCATGTTTTTATTCTTTCAATTATTAAAAACGTATATATTTTATTTTATATAGTGGATGGTTGAAAACATTTAGAACTCCGATGTTTACAAGTGTTGTTCAAATTGTAAATTATAATGTTGGAAAGTTGTTATTAAAAATTTTGTTTTTTTTTTTTTATATTATTTAGTGTATATCAGTTAATTTTATATATTTATTTAATTAAGTTATGATAAATTTGACTTAGATTCTGAATGTCCTTCTTATCATTTACTACATTAGGTTCTTTCTTTATTTGATACATTTCCTTGAAAGCTAATTTATGATAATTTCGATCTTGACATAAAATTTTTGTTTCAGCAAAGTTAAATTCATGATTTTCGCTTTTTTCGTGTTTATGTAAGGCAGTAGATGCGTTCTTTGTATATTTATGGCCGTTTAAACGATTTTCTAAATACTGCGTTGTCATGCCTATGTACTTTTTTGGACAATTACACTAAATAATATAAAAAAAAAAAAAAACAAAATTTTTAATAACAACTTTCCAACATTATAATTTACAATTTGAACAACACTTGTAAACATCGGAGTTCTAAATGTTTTCAACCATCCACTATATAAAATAAAATATATACGTTTTTAATAATTGAAAGAATAAAAACATGGCAAGAAAATAGGTTTTTATAAATTGGAATTTATGATTTTATTGTCCATCGGTTAGAAACATTAAAAATGCTCACATGAATTGTTGCTATTTCCAAGGTATAGTACATATATTTATTTTAACTTAAAGAACTTTTACCTATAAATGTCTTATTTTATTATGAGTTTTGAATGTATAAATTATTATGTAACAAGGTTTATGAATGTTGTTTGTTGTGTACATTGTAAACATTTTAACGCACTGTAATTTAAAAAATGTTCTAGTTTTATCTGTTCATAAAAATTTTTAGATGAAATAAAATAAAAAGCTCTTGAAAAAGCTTCCAAACAAGAAGCGAAACGTCGAGCTAGTGGAGGAAAAAAAAAAAAGAAAAATTTACCATTAATTTCACCAAACCTATACCCAAGAAAGAAAATAAATTCATTAAATATGGAATATGGTTTAAGAAGAAAGTTGAAAATTAATATAATATATATATATATATATATATATATATATATATATATATATATATATAATATATATATATATATATATATATATATATATATATATATATATATATATATATATATATATATATATATATATATATATATATATATATATATATTTATATATATATATATATATATATATATATATATATATATATATATATATATATATATATATATATATATATATATATATATATATATATATATATATATATATATATATATATACATATATATACATATATATATATATATATATATATATATATATATATATATATATATATATATATATATATATATATATATATATATATATATGTATATATATGTATATGTATATATATATATATATATATATATATATATATATATATATATATATATATATATATATATATATATATATATATATATATATATATATATATATATATATATATATATATATATATATATATATATATATATATATATATGTATATATATATATATATATATTTATATGTATATATATATATATATATATATATATTAAAAATCAGTCTTAGATACTTCAACAAGTTTTATCTACAATTATAAGGTCTGGTCTATTATGACTTATCCAAAGGTCGGTAAGTACAGTACGGTCCCAATAATGTTTGTACTGTTGGTTCTCTAGGAATGTTTGGGGATATATACTTATAGTAAGGAATTGTTTATAGGTTTCTAGTGCAGTCATTTTTTCCTATTATTATTGTTATTCTTATTATTACTATTATTATTATTATTATTACCAAATTTTCAATATTATAATTATAGTTACTGTTGAATTATGTAACATTATATAACTAAAAAATAATCTCTCGGTGTTTTGCCAAGTTTAGTTTCAAAAATAAAAATGTGGCTGTCCGAATGCCCCAAAAACATTTTAAAACCTGCCGGAAACGTCAAGGGAAGAAAGAAAAATTAATTAATTTCATGGCAGTTAAGTCTCTTGGAATGATTGCCGATAAGGGCAGACCTGCAGTGCGGAGAATTTTTAATTTCGTATATTTTTTCACCCTTTGTCTAAATGATTAAACAATGAAAATGCATTTTTTGCTGAATAAATTGACCCATTTCTATACAAGTGTTTTTCAATGAAGTATTCCATATGGTATGAAAGTAATTATGCAAAACACCGTATTTTGGCGTATAACATGCTGTTTTCGCAACTAGTCAATATTTGTATTAATTATAAAACTCTCAGTTAAATTTGTTCTTTTTTTTTTAATTTGGACTGGCTATTTATTTTTAAGCTGTAATGATGACTATAAAATCGAAACACGTGTCAGGAAAATATTTTTAATATGATTGGGGTCGACACTAAAGTTTTTTTTTAATTAATTTTAATTTAATTTTCTTTTAAATCGGAAAAAAATATTTTTTTAGCAAAAAAAAATTGTAAAACACCTAATTTATTTATTATAGATAATAAAAATCAGAATTTAAAAATATAAAAATCGGTAAATTTCCTGTTCTCAAAACTTTCCTCCTTATGAATGTCTCCTTTTATTAGGAATAGTGAAGTCTATCCAATTTAGTTTCGCACAGAGCTCTTTAGTAACATACGCACACACACACTCCCACATTTTTTGTAATTTTACCAAGCATTTCCATATTGGATGTTTACCAAAATATCAACAGTTCATCCCAATAAGACCTTTCATTTTTGACCTAAATTTAAAGTCAATCGGATTAGTAATTTTTTAGCTATACTCCAAATTAGCAGATAGACCGATGGAACTGAGAAAACATATTTTTGGGTATCCAGAAATGCAGAACTTGAAGCTATGTAAAACCTTGGAGAGGGATATTTTTCGCTATTACAAACATTTTATTTACTCGTATTTTGTTCCGCCATCTTGAATTCCTACCACGATTTTACCTTTTCGTCTCAATATCACCCTTACTTCTTCTACAAAATTTGATATAAATCTAATAAGTTTTTCAGGCTGATTTTTTAAATATTTTATAAGCCGTCATTTGTTTCGCCCTGTTGGATTCGTACCAAAATTTACCAGTGGATTTCTAAGTAATACTTGATTTAATTTTAACATTTTAGGTAACTTGGATAATAAGTTTTTCAGTAAGAATCAAAATGTAAACATTTCATACCCTTATGACCCTTGATATTTGACCAAAACTTGAAGTCAATCTAATAAGTAGTTTTTGAACTATATCTTGTCCAGACAGACCGACGGAATTGACAACATGTTTTTTGGCATCTAGGGACCATAAAACGTAAAGATCTGTAAAAACTTGAGAGAATGACTTTTTAACGATTTCAATACTTGCTTTTATGAGGGAAGTAAAATAAAACAAATAAAAGAAGGTTAACTCGAATATTCAAGCAATGCTTTTAAGTATGATAAGTAAATGTATGTGCGTAAGCATATGCCTGAATTCTGTATGCACGAGTGACAGCTCAGGCGAAAGTCAACGGCAACCTATCGCATTTGTATTAGAGTATATTTAAACTTGGGTCCATAGATAGACTGGAAGAATGGTAAATAATAAAAAAAAAACTTTTTGCATTATATCTTCAAAAATATGGAAATATTCACCAAAGTTGTACAGTAATTTCCTTTCCTTTATTTAATAAGAAAGATAACGATTGGTCGCGGAACTCGGTGCTATAAACAGTTCCATAGATATACTGGTTCAAAATTGGTCTAATATATAGAAAAATTGCTTGAAAATCTTACTTGTCCAATCGTTCCCGGTACCTCGGACGAGAAAAATATATAAACCGTTATTGGAGGGAAGTAGGCTAAGCAAAAAAAAATGCGATCTTACTGAACTCTCTACGATTAATACAACCGGAGATAAGAAGTCGTGAGGCAAGAGACCAAAGACATTATTTTTATATATCTAGTTCATCTACATTAACCGTTTAAGTCATGGTTATGTGACATTTCTTTTCCCAATAGAGAAGCTGAATTAATTTCGTGTAGTTACTTTTAGTATTTACTAACTATATGATTTTCTTATTTTTCGCTTGTTGTCGTAAGTTGGTAGAAAACAGCAATTTCGCATAATTATAATTTTTGTCTGGGGGAAAAATTACGTAACGTATCATCGGGATTATAAAAATTGTTACAATTTTTATTTTCTTAATTAACTTATCAAGTTTCTCAAGTTTACAAAGAAAATTATTTTTCCTACAAGCGTGCGGGAAAATTCACTTTTCTGCATTCATTTTATTTGGAAAGAGCTACTCTTCCGCACTAGTGCGGAAAAAATAAATAATCTCTAAAATAACCCCATATTTTTTAAATATACTTACTGTTATTAAATATTTAAAAATATATTGATACGCCGATAGTTAGCAAATTGATTTAAGAACATAAATTTGCTAGAATCCTGCTATTATTTTCAATAAAATAGTAAAAAATATGTGAAACGTGTTTTAAAAAATGGTTTAATGGCTCTCGTATTATGCCTTATAAAATCAATGTTAAGCATTAATAACACCTGCTTTTTATATTTGGCAGTTTGAATCACCATAGACACCAAGTAAAAATACGCGTGTCATTTATTGTCAATCGAAGATTTATTATAGTCAGTGTTAAAAGCAGCTAAAACTGCAAACCTCAATCTGCTACCATCAAAATCCCGTCCTAGGTATGAGAAAGAATATGTTCTGTTTAAAACCTGATGTCAGACTAAAGGCATCAAAACTTTGAAAGAACCCTTTTTTTTCTGCATATTTTGCCAACCAAAACATGTAAGCCAAACACGCTTTGGTCCAGATACTCAATGTTACAAAGTTTGATTAAACTCAATGAAACATGGATTTAAGCAAGTTTTTCAAAGTCACGGCCTATTTAAAAAAACAAAATGTTGGAAGGCAAAAATTTTTTCAAAAGAAGAAATTTCTAAATTTAGAAACGAAGCCCCTGATGAAATGTATCTCCATATTAAAGTAGCTACTATGTTTGGTTTGGCGGGCGCATGTCGCCGAGAAGAACTAACAAAAATGTCATTGGATCATATTGAAGAAAAAGGAAATATTTTATTAATAAATATTCCAAACACAAAAATTACCGCTCTAAAAGCTTTGTACTATCTGATAAAGCTGAAAGCGGAGAATATTTAAAATTGGTACACAATATGCGGTTTTAAGAAAGCCAGAGACCCCACATAGGCGTTTTTTTTTGTAAACTTCAAGAAAAGAGCTTGCATACTACAATGCATTGGAATAAATACTTTGGAAAAATGCCATCAAATATTGCAGGTTATCTGAAGCTCCCAAATCCTGAACTATCTACAGACCGACGTTCAGCCGCCATAATGCTTGTAGATTCCGGAGAAGGAATAACAAATATCAAACGCCTCTGAGGTTGGAAACCGTGGCAGAAGGTTATTTAAAAAGCTCAACAAGTCTTCAAATGAATCTATCCAATAAAGTATTGAACTTCAATGCCATTCCTTCCACTAGTCACCAACTTTCACCAGTGCAGTCTACCAAATCGACCTCTTCCAACCATTAATTTGTGATTATGTATTTGATATAAACAAATTATTCTTTTTAACTTTTGGGTTATTCAGCACGCTTGTAGAAAAAATAGTGTATGTTACTCGGTCGTAAAGTGACTTTTTGCATTGCAATTGAAGTTGCGTGCGGAAAAGTAGCACTTTCCGCACTTGTTAGGTAAACTATTATATTTAGTTCTACAACCAAAAAAATCCTCAAAATCAATCTCCAAACCGCCTTTCTCTTCATTGCCGATATAGTTAATATTGAATAGAAGTATTTTATCAGTTTCTTTTTAAACTTTGAAATATTTTTTAGAAATATTTATAATCAATAGCAAAAGTTATGGTACGAGCGGGAATCGATCCCGCACCCCTGGATCACTAGTTCATCTATCGGACAAGTTGTTGTGATATACTTCAGTCCATTTGAACTCAATATCCACCATCATATTAATGGATCCAGCTAGTTACCCTAATTAATGAGTTCATATCTCCAATCCTATTAATCTAAGAAAGTACAGTAATATCGCATAGTTTTGGTTGTAGCGTCTACTTTCAATAATGTTGGATACAGTTTTCTCGCTCGAAGCACCAAAAATGCGTGCACATAAAAAAATTAACGAAGTTCTAGCAATTTTTCATATTTTCGACCAAGTCTGAACTGTCATATCTCCGAAACTGTTTGTTTCATCCTGAAATACGCCGTTTTCTTTGATATTAAGTAAAGAACAGAAAACCATTTTGTGACTTTTAAGAAAATGTGACAAATCGTATTTTTTTGCTTATTTAACAGTGTTCCTCCATGAATTCGTCCGTGAATTTTGAAGTTATATTCTATGCAGGACTATACAGGGTATTCCATACTCGATGGTACGTTAGAAGTCTCTGGAAAACGAAAAGAAAAATAACTTGAAATTTTGACTACGGTCATAAGAGGCTGCGCTCTAGCTTTTAAAAATAATTTTGCGTTTACAGTGTTGCTAGGTCTACTGGTAACGGGCATCAACTTTGGAATTTTAAATGGGACATCCTGTAGTTTATTTTATTTTTAGATTCTGTGAAGCAGTCTAAGTTTTCAATTCTTATATACACCTTTATATACACACTGCATACTATTGAAGCGTTGAATAGAGTGGACAAATTGATTTTTTTATATAAGGTTTGAACCACTTTCAATATTTAAGCGATTTTATGAATAATTACTATTAATATTCGACAGGACATTAATTATCTAAAACGCCAAGTTTGGTGTGACCTAACAACTGCAATACATAGCGGTGGTGTCTCACTTTTTAGTTTATGTGAGATTAAGTTAGCGAAAACGGAGAATAATGGCTAATTCCTTTCTCTGTTTCATCATGCCTGCGTGAAATATGACTGCTTTTTAAACAATAATCAAATAGATGTATTAGACTTGTATTAAAAGTTAAAAATGCATTGTACTACAATTTTTATGGGGTGAGACACCTAAGTGCAGAACATTTTGGAATTGAAACAAAACTGAATAACAAGATCATCATCTAAAACCCTCGTTGTTAATCAAAATCCGTACTTCTTGTTTTAGAAACAATATCTTTTCTTGTTTGGGCAATCGGTTGATGAGAAGAGAGAAGACTTTTCTCGTCCACCAGTAATGGGGTAATCAAAAATCCAAGAAAGGTTAAAACGTCAATCCCTTCATCTCTTCTTTAGACAAGATGCCAGAAACTTTGGTAACATACGAAAATTGGGGTAAACATTTTATATCTAAAAACAAAGTTGTTATATTTCTGTACCTTTTAAACACAAAAATATTTACGAAAATAATGCAGGTATTTTTTTATCCATAACTAGGAACAATATCTCGAGTATACAATACATGCCCCCCTTTTTTAAACTCAATTTTCCAATCGACCAAATTAAATCGTTAAAAACTCTGGTCTACATAGCGTTTAAAAATTTACATATCTGGGCAATTTTAATTATAAAATCGCGTTTTCCAGGAAGTCCAATTATTTCCATAATTTTTCCATTTGGAAAAAGTTACCGAGGTTGAAAAGCAATTAAAAAGCACTCCCCCGGCGCACAGTCTTCGGTTATCAGCAATCACTTCAAGATATTTAATGGCATAAAATTGGTCATTACTTTTCGCGCTCTCGATCGCTTTGTTTCTTTTTCGGTATTGAATTAATATACAGTGTGATCAGGAATATATCAAGTAATTTCATTTTGGAATGTTGAAAACATATATAAATACTATTCTTTGCTCTGTCTCCAGTGGCGGACTAAGAGTGTTTAAGGCCCGGTCGCTCTTTTATGGTCCCGTGGGCATGGCCTTTTTTACGATAAGGAAGCCTAACGAGCGAGAATTAACCCTTTTTGTTGTAAATTTATCTCTGGAAATACTATAACAATAAATAGTAACAATATTCAGCTATTTTTATTCCTAATACATAGACAACTTGGTCCACTAAAAGTTAAACAAAGATATAATTAAGATGAACCTACTTCCAGACGTTTTTCTTTGTACTATTTATATTCGAGCAGTATTTGTGCAGTATTTTATACTCCCAAATCTCCATGCAGGGTATATTTTTGAGTATCATTGTTCTTTTTAAAACAAGAATTAAGAGAGTTTAACATTTTGTGTGCGGCCTAAAAGAAGTCACAGAATTAGTGAATTCAAATTTCTCATCAATTGGTTGCAGATAGTAAATTTAAATGAAGTTTTCTTACCACTGGTTTCAAAGCTGTTAACGTTGGTGACATACTATCAACCTTGACGGAAATACATTTTAATTAAGTAAACGAAAACACACGGCTATTGTTACTGTCCGCACATTTCTATTTTTGGACTGGAAGTTATTGAAATTTGTGTTTTTTGACCTTCCAAATGCCCCAGCTCGGTAACGGCACTTCAGGGGTCGATCGTAGAGGATAAATGGGCCTTCTTTTGTTATAAACGCAATTTCGATGGGACCTATAGCAAGCTGGCAGTGGCGTCCAATATGGCCACTCTTTTCGAAACCCCGATATTTCAAAATGTAGGGCGCTAGGGTTAGTTTTTCAATGTGGGGCATTTTTTTCGGATCTCCCGTCTGAAAATCTCGGACAAGTCCAATAACAGGCATTTTGCATTTTTGAGTATTGACTAATTTGTCGAAGGAAAATGGGGGTTCGATGAGTAATAATTAGAGGAGAAATATAAAAAGTAATTTAAAATCAATATAGGATGCCTATACTTTCCGAGAAAGCTGTAGGAAGGCGAAAAAACTAAAAAAAACTGTTTCTGCCTTTTCAATTTTCCCATATATTACTTTTTTCGAGAAGAGAAACTCCCCCGAAGGATTCAAAAGCACAACACCAAAATTACTCTCCGCTTTATACAGAAATAAATTTGCAATGTTGTTTTCATATATTTCCCTACGGTTTTATGTTCGGCCCTGTAGTATATGAACGACTGATCTTACGCAAATCAAGTAAATACGCAAAGAAACATCTTTATTTCATCTAGAGAC
Source organism: Kuschelorhynchus macadamiae (assembly GCA_030620095.1). Classification (NCBI taxonomy): domain Eukaryota; kingdom Metazoa; phylum Arthropoda; class Insecta; order Coleoptera; family Curculionidae; genus Kuschelorhynchus; species Kuschelorhynchus macadamiae. Next base: position 1,711,139 of record JAUTXW010000556.1, on the reverse strand, counting down.
TAGTGAGAAAATCAGTTCGATCAGAGTTAGGGGTGAATTTTTAAATTGTAGCTTGCACGAATTCTGTTTGCCATACTTTGATCCTTCGTAAAGTCGTATCAGTACCTCCTGGAACACAAACGATTAAATATATCAAAAATTCCATCTTTCTATTACAAGACATAGATTTACATTTTTTATCCGAAGTCGAAAAATTGGGTAAAATTGAATTTCAAATAAAAATGCACATAATTTCCATTTGGTCGAAAACAGAGATATTTTTCAACTGAATTTTGACGGACAATCAGAAATTTGTAAATATCACTTTGAGTACCGAAAAAGTAGGGAAATAGCAAGTATTTAATGCCTATTTTTATATACGAAATGAAGATAGCTATGTTACAAAAAAGATTTATTCTTATTTTTTGCTTGATATGGAATATTTATGGTGTTACTCACATTAGTATTTATTACTTCGTGTTATATATTGCTATACGGGGCTGTGAAGCAAAAAGAGTAGTAATCGAAATACAAAAAAATTGACATGTTTAACTAATTTGTAGTGGAATTAAATATTTATACATACAAAATCATATTTTTTAGGCAAGTTTCATTTTTCTGGAATACATTCTTTTTATTATCAGGTAGCTGTTTCATCCGTTTCATCTGTTTTTAATCTTATTGTTATCATATTGCCAGAATATGCTATTTTTATATGGGCTGTTATATTAAAAGTAAAAATATGATTTTTATGAAATTTACATTAAGAAAATTTGCAGCTCAAACTTAGTATGAAATTTAGTAACAGACTGAAATAATTTCAGATATACCCAGTATTTGATGTAAAAAATTAAACTCAAGATACTTTTTCCATAATTATTTTCTAGTAATCTTTCGATTACTACTCTTTTTGCTTCACAGCCCCGTATAGCAATATATAACACGAAGTAATAAATACTAATGTGAGTAACACCATAAATATTCCATATAAAGCAAAAAATAAGAATAAATCTTTTTTGTAACATAACTATCTTCATTTCGTATATAAAATTAGGCATTAAATACTTGCTATTTCCCTACTTTTTCGGTACTCAAAGTAATATTTACAAATTTCTGATTGTCCGTCAAAACTTCAGTTGAAATATATCTCTGTTTTCGACCAATTTTTCGACTTCGGATAAAAAATGTAAATCTATGTCTTGTAAGATGGAATTTTTGATATATTTAATCGTTTGTGTTCCAGGAGTTACTGATACGACTTTACGAAGGACCAAAGTATGGCAAACAGAATTCGTGCAAGCTACAATTTAAAAATTCACCCCTAACTCTGATCGAGCTGATTTTCTCACTAGTCTCTAGATGAAATAAAGATGTTTCTTTGCGTATTTACTTGATTTGCGTAGGATCAGTCGTTCATATACTACAGGGCCGAACGTAAAACCGTAGGGAAATATATGAAAACAACATTGCAAATTTATTTCTGAATGGCTCGCCCTGTATAAAGCGGAGAGTAATTTTGGTGTTGTGCTTTTCAATCCTTCGGGGGAGTTTCTCTTCTCGAAAAAAGTAATATATGGGAAAGTTGATAAGGCGGAAACAGTTTTTATTAGTTTTTTCGCCTTCCTACAGCTTTCTCGGCAGTTAAAGTATAGGCATCCTATATTGATTTTAAATATCTTTTTATATTTCTCCTCTAATTATTACTCATCGAACCCCCATTTTCCTTCGACAAATTAGTCATTACCCAAAAATGCAAAATGCCTATTATTGGACTTGTCCGAGATTTTCGGACGGGAGATCCGAAAAAAATGCCCCACATTGAAAAACTAACCCTAGCGCCCTACATTTTGAAATATCGGGGTTTAGAAAAGAGTGCCCATATTGGACGCCACTGCCGGCTTTCTATAGGTCCCATCGAAATTGCGTTTATACCAAAAGAAGGCCCATTTATCCTCTACGATCGACCCCTGAAGTGCCGTTACCGAGCTGAGGCATTTGGAAGGTCAAAAAACACAAATTTCAATAACTTCCAGTCCAAAAATAGAAATGTGCGGACAGTAACAATAGCCGTGTGTTTTCGTTTACTTATTTAAAATGTATTTCCGTCAAGTAACGGCTGGTTGATAGTATGTCACCAACGTTAACAGCTTTGAAACCAGTGGTAAGAAAACTTCATTTAAATTTACTATCTGCAACCAATTGATGAGAAATCTGAATTCACTAATTCTGTGACTTCTTTTAGGCTTTACACAAAAGGTTAAACTCTCTTAATTCTTGTTTAAAAAGAACAATGATACTCAAAAATATACCCTGCATAGAGATTTGGGACTATAAAATACTGCACAAATACTGCTTGAATATAAATAGTACAAAGAAAAACGTCTGGAAGTAGGTTCATCTTAATTATATCTTTGTTTAACTTTTAGTGGACCAAGCTGTCTATGTATTAGGAATAAAAATAGCTGAATATTGTTACTATTTATTGTTATAGTATTTCCAGAGATAAATTTACAACAAAAAGGGTTAATTCTCGCTCGTTAAGCCTCCTTATCGTAAAAAAGGCCATGTCCACGGGACCATAAAAGAGCGACCGGGCCTTAAACACTCTTAGTCCGCCACTGGAGACAGAACAAAGAATAGTATTTATATATGTTTTCAACATTCCAAAATGAAATTACTTGATATATTCCTGATCACACTGTATATTAATTCAATACCGAAAAATAAACAAAGCGATCGAGAGCGCGAAAAGTAATGACCAATTTTATGCCATTAAATATCTTGAAGTGATTGCTGATAACCGAAGACTGTGCGCCGGGGGAGTGCTTTTTAATTGCTTTTCAACCTCGGTAACTTTTTCCAAATGGAAAAATTATGGAAATAATTGGACTTCCTGGAAAACGCGATTTTATAATTAAAATTGCCCAGATATGTAAATTTTTAAACGCTATGTAGACCAGAGTTTTTAACGATTTAATTTGGTCGATTGGAAAATTGAGTTTAAAAAAGGGGGGCATGTATTGTATACTCGAGATATTGTTCCCAGTTATGGATAAAAAAATACCTGCATTATTTTCGTAAATATTTTTGTGTTTAAAAGATACAGAAATATAACAACTTTGTTTTTAGATATAAAATGTTTACCCCAATTTTCGTATGTTACCAAAGTTTCTGGCATCTTGTCTAAAGAAGAGATGAAGGGATTGACGTTTTAACCTTTCTTGGATTTTTGATTACCCCATTACTGGTGGACGAGAAAAGTCTTCTCTCTTCTCATCAACCGATTGCCCAAATAAAAAAAGATATTGTTTCTAAAACAAGAAGTACGGATTTTGATTAACAACGAGAGTTTTAGATGATGATCTTGTTATTCAGTTTTGTTTCAATTCCAAAATGTTCTGCACTTAGGTGTCTCACTCAATAAAAATTGTAGTACAATGCATTTTTAACTTTTAATACAAGTCTAATACATCTATTTGATTATTGTTTAAAAAGCAGTCATATTTCACGCAGGCATGATGAAACAGAGAAAGGAATTAGCCATTATTCTCCGTTTTTGCTAACTTAATCTCACATAAACTAAAAAGTGAGACACCACCGCTATGTATTGCAGTTGTTAGGTCACACCAAACTTGGCGTTTTAGATAATTAATGTCCTGTCGAATATTAATAGTAATTATTCATAAAATCGCTTAAATATCGAAAGCGGTTCAAACCTTATATAAAAAAATCAATTTGTCCACTCTTCAACGCTTCAATAGTATGCAGTGTGTATATAAAGGTGTATATTAGAATTGAAAACTTAGATTGCTTCACAGAATCTAAAAATAAAATAAACTACAGGATGTCCCATTTAAAATTCCAAAGTTCATGCCCGTTACCAGTAGACCTAGCAACACTGCAAACGCAAAATTATTTTTAAAAGCTAGAGCGCAGCCTCCTATGGCCGTAGTCAAAATTTCAAGTTATTTTTCTTTTCGTTTTCCAGAGACTTCTAACGTACCATCGAGTATGGAATACCCTGTATAGTCCTGCATAGAATTTTTCAATTCAAAATTCACGGACGAACTCAGGGAGGAACACTGTTAAATAAGCAAAAAAATACGATTTATCACATTTTCTTAAAAGTCACAAAATGGTTTTCTGTTCTTTACTTAATATCAAAGAAAACGGCGTATTTCAGGATGAAACAAACAGTTTCGGAGATATGACAGTTCAGACTTGGTCGAAAATATGAAAAATTGCTAGAACTTCGTTAATTTTTTTATGTGCACGCATTTTTGGTGCTTCGAGCGAGAAAACTGTATCCAACATTATTGAAAGTATACGCTACAACCAAAACTATGCTATGTTACTGTACTTTCTTAGATTAATAGGATTGGAGATATTAACTCATTAATTAGGGTAACTAGTTGGATCCATTAATATGATGGTGGATATTGAGTTCAAATGGACTGAAGTATATCACAACAACTTGTCCGATAGATGGACTAGTGATCCAGGGGTGCGGGATCGATTCCCGCTCGTACCATAACTTTTGCTATTGATTATAAATATTTCTAAAAAATATTTCAAAGTTTAAAAAGAAACTGATAAAATACTTCTATTCAATATTAACTATATCGGCAATGAAGAGAAAGGCGGTTTGGAGATTGATTTTGAGGATTTTTTTGGTTGTAGAACTAAATATAATAGTTTACCTAACAAGTACGGAAAATGCTACTTTTCCGCACGCAACTTCAATTGCAATGTAAAAAGTCACTTTACGCCCGAGTAAGATACACTATTTTTTCTACAAGCGTACTGAAAAACCCAAAAGTTAAAAAGAATAATTTGTTTATATCAAATACATAATCACAAATCAATTATTATTTCAATTTTTGGTTGGAAGAGGTCGATTTGGTAGACTGCACTGGTGAAAGTTGGTGACTTTTGAGTACCGAAAAAGTAGGGAAATAGCAAGTATTTAATGCCTAATTTTATATATGAAATGAAGATAGTTATGTTACAAAAAAGATTTATTCTTATTTTTTGCTTTATATGGAATATTTATGGTGTTACTCACATTAGTATTTATTACTTCGTGTTATATATTGCTATACGGGGCTGTGAAGCAAAAAGAGTAGTAATCGAAAGATTACTAGAAACTAATTATGGAAAAGTATCTTGAGTTTAATTTTTTACATCAAATACTGGGTATATCTGAAACTATTTCAGTCTGTTACTAAATTTCATACTAAGTTTGAGCTGCAAAGTTTCTTAGTGTAAATTTCATAAGAATCATATTTTACTTTTAATATAACAGCCCATATAAAAATAGCATATTCTGGCAATATGATAACAATAAGATTAAAAACAGATAAAACGGATGAAACAGCTACCTGATAATAAAAAGAATGTATTCCAGAAAAATGAAACTTGCCTAAAAAATATGATTTTGTATGTATAAATATTTAATTCCACTATAAATTAGTTAAACATATCATTTTTTTTTCTTTTTTTATGCATACGCACGCATTATATATATATATATATATATATATATATATATATATATATATATATATATATATATATATATATGTGTTGATATGTGTTTTCATTCCGGGTGTATCCGTTCACTACTGTCGTTCTGAAAAGATATATATATATATATATATATTTTCGATATAGAGACTGTCTCTAGTAGAGATATATATATATATATATATATATATATGTACACCCGGATATAACACATTGTATATATATATATATATATATATATATATATATATATATATATATATATATATATATATATATAGGCTTACTCTAAGCGGGTGAAACAGCTCTCTCAAAATTAAATTAAAATTTTAGGTTTTTATTTTAAGGGGTGAAAAACGCCAATCTATAAAACAGGTTTGGTTTTTTTCGACTACAGGGTGATTCTAAGAGGGTAAAACATTTCTTTATAAGTGATTATATATCTTGTATTTCTGAAACTAATAATATTTTAAGACAAAATAAAACAGAAACTTTTGTTTGCATATCGATTTAAGTTCTTATTATTAGATTAGTATTTTGGATATACTCGTTTTTACATTTAGATTTGACAGCTGACAAACTGCCAAAAATGACGACATAATATAGTTCTGAACTCTGATGCTTTAATTTCAAGCCAAATTATTATCTTAGCCTCTCCAGCGGATATTATTTCCACCCTGCCCAATAGGGGCTGGATATCTATATATATATATATATATATATATATATATATATATATATATATATATATATATTGTAGAATGTGAAAAGAATTATTACTAAAAAACTAATTATTCAATTTACCTGTAATTTTTCAAAAAAAATGAGTGATACATAGAAATGAATTCGTAACGTTTTGGTTCGGATTAATTTCTTCATTCAAACTGCTTATTATATTAGAGTAATTTTAAATTTTGTGCAAGTGTTAAGAAATGGAAGATAGCGGAACAAAATGGTCGCCATATAAAATGTTTTAAATATCAACGTAAAGAAATCTTCTTATTTAAGTTAAGTTCAAAATTTGCACAAAAATTAAATTTGATATAAACTGATTCGATTTCAACATGAAGGAACAAAATGACAGTCTTAAAAAAATCAGAGTAAAAACTACTTCAATTTATTTTAAATTATGTCCAAAAATCAGGTGTGGCATATGTCTATATATGGACTGGTAAAATATTGTTACGAATCCACGTTGGTGGAACAGATAGACGCCCAATACAAGTTTTTAAAAAGACAGTATATATGTGTTTCTAGTACTACGTACGGAACTAAACTGGGTCACAATTCACAGTTCGTAATAAAAAAAGATACTCATAATTAGGGAAGCTCGGGTGAAAGGAAGTCTCTTGATTTTTTTATGATCTTGTTTCTATAGGTATTAATATTTCAAAACACGTGCTTAAAGTTAAAAAAAATTGGATATTTTTCCTTAAATATCTGAAAACCGGTTATATTTTGCCTAGAATATTTTATAAATTCGCCTAGATTTCTTCGTAGATTCTAAAAATTCAGCAAAATAAAGTTCATATTTAAATATTTAATATTTGAAATAATAAATAAATTGATAGTTTTGTGATACATCTGTTTTATTTAATGCTCAATTTGTTTTCTGTCTGATAACAGTGCTATAAAGCAATTTTACCCCCATTGGATCACCCTATAGCTAAACTTTCGTAATTTGGCCTCACCGACAAAAATAGAAAAATGAATTTGATGGCATTTGAGGCGTTCTGTAAAAATGTTTTAACAATAATTATAATACGTGCCTCACTCGAGAAGACTAAAAGTGATTTCTCGTCTTTTTCAGATGTTTATTACAAAGAAGGCGTAGTGTACTTTAAGAAAAAAGTTTTAGCTTTGCTTGTCGAGAAAGCGGTTTTTCTAATGCCCTGACTATCAAATATAATTTCGGTGCTATTATTTCAAAACTACTATAATTTTCGCCATTCTCACCGTAATTTTCTCTACTTATCCACAATTTTTCGCCCTCTAGTTATACCGGCGGCTGTGATTCTTATTTTATTTCAAATTTCAGCTAAAATGCATCTCGACGACGACGCGGCAGATGTTTCAAATCTTTTCTTCAATATTGCCAACTTTTATATCTAGGAAAAATTCCGAATGCGTCTCCAGGAAGACGCGCCGACTAGAATTTAGAGCAATTGGGGATGTTTTCCGCAAAAAGTTTGTTTTGTCTTATAACTGGTGTATTATATTCTAAAAAGTATTTACCAGTTAATTGGATGCTTACTTAAGCAGACAATTGAATGTAAGATTATTCATTAAGACAAAATACCTGAATATCTTTCAAAACATCAACAAGTTTTTATACATACCGGTAAAACATAAAGTTATGTTCTTTTCTCCAATGATTCAAAAGTTACATGAGCCTTCACAACAAATATTTCAAAATTAGATACAGCCGCTGCTGTAGGCTGAACTATTCCCTATAAATTACCCCTTGGCTTGTTGTACTTTGTGTCTAATGGAAGTAGGAGTATAAAAAAACGGCTTTTAAGAAATTATAATATTTTGCATTACGACTAATTTCTGAATTGACATTTATTGAACATTTTATTTTGTGCCAGTTCGGAACGAAGATTTTCAATTGATTCATGTTCTTGGGCCAAATCTTGACAGAATTAATAGTTCAACACGACGTGACATGTGTACTGTGTAGTTGTCAATTTTTTGTTGCCCAATCTAAGCCCATTTTTCTTGAATTTAACAAGTTCGTCAGATATTTCAGTTTGCTGATGCCGTTTTTTGTAAGCGTCATCTAAGAATATTCCAACAACTTTATATTAGAGTTATATCCGGTCACTTTGCGAATGATACCATTCTCGTATTTTGATTTAAGAAAATCGTTTACAAGACGTGCTCGATGTGATCACACATTATATAAAACTGCATAGCAAGTATGGCATATGATGGCGAAGCATTCATTCCTTCAAAAAGTGAAAGAACAAATATAAATGTTTATTTTTGCTAGTTATTATTTCTTATTATTATTTTTTCTTGAATAAATCTTAGGTTTAAATAAAGTTTTGAACAAAAGTATAGATTTACTTTATTATTTATCCGCAAAGCTATCAAGTATATCAATCTTCACTTACTATCTTGAGAAGAAT